>WBNH01010500.1:13375-172613 GCA_013401255.1 Urocolius indicus | reverse complement strand
GCTCCTCTCTGCCTCTCGTGTGGGGCTGCTCTGCGGCGCACAGGCTCTCCAGCATGTCCTGTGCCATGGCCGCCTCCCCGACACAGTCTCTGGCCCATCCGGGCACACTCACATGAAGTTGCTGCTGCTGGCTCTCAATTCTGCTGTTGCTATCCATAGGTTGCAGGGGTACCGCCTGCACTCACCACGGCTTGCAGAGGGGTCTCTGGTCTGGTGCTCCATCCTTCCTCCTTCTCCGACTGTGGGGTCCGCATGGTCGCCTCCATCTTGTACCACTCTTACACCTCCCGCCTGGCACCTCAAATTCCCGTCCCTAAATAGTGATCGCAGAGGCGCCAGATTGGCCCAGCCAGGCCGGGGGGTGGGTCTGAACCCAGGAGTTGGGGGAGAGTCTAAAAATCTTTTATCGGGTCTTTAATGCAACCCGCTCCCCCTGTTACTAAGCAAAAGCAACTCCTTGCTAAACCATGACAGTGTGACAAAAAGAAAATATTGAAGTGCATTTGTTTCTATGGTATTTGCTACATGGACGTTTGGATTCAAGACATTCTATATTAATTACACATTCTAAAATACTAATTCATAGAAGGTAATATGGTCTATTATTTATTTACAATTATTGATTATAAATTAGAATAATATTTTTAGCATAGTGCACTCTTTCCTTTATTGTATTGTCCTATGTGTTCTTTACAGGAAAAGTATGCAATAAAACAGCACTTGAAAGTATCATGATTTTTGCCATTGGATCACATCCAGTGTATTGTATCTCTGTTGTTTGCCTCTGTCACTGATATACATTTCTAGTTATAGAACATTCTGACTTGCTTCATTGTCTTTGGTTAGAATTTTATACCATAATTACTTGTGATGTATATGTTCTTTCTCTTAAAAGATGTGTTGCTGCCTTGAATATCGATGTCTTTCCGTTGCTGAAGGAAGGCAAATACATGTTTTAGCATTAGAGTAGGAACTCTAAAACAATCTTTTAAATGAAACAAAAATGGAGACTTAGCATTATTTTTTACTGTTAAGTTGTTCTCTTGTGGGTGCTTACCACACTTCAGACAATGCTAATTTTAACTCACTTTTAAAAGGTTTTAATGATTATATGTTTCTACATTTCTATGTGTTTACATAGAAAACAGACTTCAGTGACAGACATCGAGTGTTCAAAGTTGAATTGTGTAGCTGTTCCTTACTGGAAACAAGTGCTGATTTAGGTTTTTTGAATATTTCTCAGGAATTATACTTTCTATACTTGCTGCTAGATGTTTATAAAGCAACCAAATATTAGGTTTAAAGTGTTATATCCGTAACATTGAGCCATAGAATCATAGAATGGTAAGGGTTGGAAGGGACCTTAGATTAGTTTATTACCAACCATAGCATTTGTCCTTAGCAATAGTATCTATTGTCTGTCTTCTGTTTTAAAAACCTGTTGTGTTGTGTGTAGACAATTAACAGGAGTTTGTTTCACTTTAACTAAAGGTAAAGACAAGTCCCCTGTCTATCAAGGTACATCATCCTCACAGAGAATGCAGAGAATCTTACTTTAAGTGCTTTCTTTTAAAAATATGTGTGAGATGGGAATCATAGAGTCATAGAATCACAGAATGGTAGAAATTGGAAGAGACCTTTAGATATCATCTAGTCCAACCCCCCTGCAGCAGCAGGTCCACGTAGATCAGGTCACACAGGAATGCATTCAGGCGGGTCTTATAGACCCCCAAGGAAGGAGACTCCACACCCTCTCCCTCACACTCACAGTANCTCCAGATGAGGCCTCACCAGGGCAGAGTAGAGGGAGAGCAGAACCTCTCTTGACCTGTTGGCCACACTCTTCCTGATGCCATTGACCTTCTTGGCCATGAGGGCACATTGCTGCTCATGTTTAGTTTATGGTCAACCATGACTCCCAGGTCCCTCCCTGCAGAGCTGCTCTCCAGCAGGTGAATCACCTGCTTGTATTGCTGCATGGAGTTGTTCCTTCCCAGATGCGGGACTCTGCACTTGTCCTTGTTGAACCTCGTGAGGTGGTTCTTTTCCCAACTCTCAAGCTGAATAGCAGCACAGGAAAAATAATACACAGCTGGAAAAATGTGCCAGCTCCCATTCTTCTTATTCTATGTTACTAATGTACTTCCTGGAGTCTGTTCCGTGATCAGCAGACCTGGTTCCTCCTGTCAGGTTTCAAAGCTCTCCTGAAGACTACGTGACCTCTGAAAAATTGTCTGGCGCATGAGTTACTCTGAAGAGCCTATTTCTGTCTGTAAATACAATTGCTAAACAGTATTCAGAACAATTAATGCCCCTGCCTATACATTACAAGTGTTTTTACAGATGTAGCACTTAAGTTTGGTTAATGTTTTCTCCATGTATACTTTAGAACCATCAAGAGAAAAGAGCATTTGGTTTTAGTTTGTTTTTTCTTATAATTCCTCTCCTTGAATAGTAATTTAGGATTAAAATAGTAGTTGGTACTCAATACCTGGCTCAGCAGTTTCATTAGCTGTGTCTATATAAATTATAAGATGGATAGTGGGGAAATAAAGGTAAACATTTAAGTTCTTTTTTATTAGAAGTTTCTATTAGAATGTATTTTCTGTGGACCTTTTTTCCCCTTCTCCTGTTTCATTTGAACAGGAGTTCTTACTCTGCTGCCCAAGGTCGAGATATCTGCTGAAGAGTTTTGTAGACCATGCTTACTTGAAGGGACAAATGACTTGTAGAGTGCCTCATGCTTGATGCCTCATGGAACATCTGAGGCACATCTGCAAGAAAACAGAAGATGGAAATGCTAATAGCGACACAGAAGAGTTGCTTAATCGGTGAAGTAGAAGAGCTGTGCATGTCAGACTAGAGGGGGAAAAAACTGTTGAACCTGTCTTCTAGGATTTCCCTCCCCTGGGATTCTGGGAATTTTTTGTGCTGCTTGAAAGTCGGGGAGTTATTTTGTGGTTTTGTTTTTTTTTTTTGTTGTTGTTGTTTTCCTTCTGTTATTTGGTTGGGTTTTTTTGGAGAGGGTGGGAGGATGGTGTTTGTTTTGGTTTTGTAGTAATATACACCATTCTTAAAATTCCTGTTTTCAGCCTTGTGTAAAGCTTTTTTTTTGGTCTTACTTTCTGTCATGGAGAACAGCTATGTCTCTTTTAATGAATGATAATTTTTAGCTTGATATGACTATATAGTTGTTTTAATGTGTTCTTGTATATTGAACAGAATATATAAAGCATTATCAGTGGTGTTAACATCTAAAATGAATTACATTTGGCCTTCAAATAGGCTTTCACTGTTGTGGATTTCTTTTAAAAGTCTGCTTGTGCATTAGCAAAGAAGATGGTGGAGAAAGAACTTCTTGTGTGCTGACTAGCTTTGATCATGGTTAACTTTGCACTATTATAGCTCTGAAATATATTTATATACAGCTACCTGTATGCATATGTATCTTAAAATCTTATTTTTAACACTCTTTTTGGTCAGACAAATATTTTATTATTGGTTGTGGAGATGCTGCTCTTCCCAATGTTCAGTCAGCTGTTTGATTGAAAAGAATTCACTTTTAGTGGTGCTGAATTTAAAAGAAAGAGTCTCGTTATCAAGGTGTAGAGTAGCTGCACAAGTTACAGTAACGACTCCTTGTTACAGAAGTCTTTAGGGGCCTGGAAAATGCCTTTTCCTTGGCTAGTAGCTAATGAAAACATTGTATGTCTTGATACAAAACAAGTACTTCAAAGAAGGGAAGACAATGATAGGCGTTTTTTTCAGAGGCTTGGGTAAAATGCAAGTGATGCAGCTACTTCTGATATCTCCTACGTAGAGTCAGAGCTTTCCTGTGGAAACTCTCTGTGAGTTCCCCTCCCTTGTACTTCTGCCCAGCATGGCTTAACACATCCTGTCCCGCTTGGCCCAGGGCTCTTTCCACCTACAGTGCACCACTGAGGAAATTCTCACTATCCTTCTTTGCTCCTCTGCAGTATCTCTTGGCTCACAAATAATAACCTACGGAGTTGCAGCAAGACTCACTTCTGATGCAGACAGTACAGTAAAATAAATAATCCCTGATCCTTTGATTTGAGGCATGCTTTAAAGGGTATAAGGATTTAGGGTAAAATGTATAGCCAAGTCAAGGAAGGAGTAACAGTGTCACGTGAGGAAAGGACCACTCTTTGAGATCTACGTAGCTAATGTTTTTCATTTTAACCACATTTTGTTGGCTCTTCTATGGGAGTGATGAAAGATAATCTTAGTGTGGACAAAGTGACCATCGTGACACCTCCATGTATTTCCATTTGTAGACAGTCTGCTGGCTTGAAACAATCGTACTATAAGCTGACTTGTATTTGTTTAAAAATGTGTATGTAGCATTCTCTTTAGAGATATTTTTTTCTTCCCATTTAACACACTTTAACTTCAAATTAATGCATGTTTTTTGAAACTACTTATTAAGAAATGGAAAGAAGTAGAGATTGCTTCCTTAAGGAATTCCTTTTTGAAAAAGAATCCCCTCTTTCAACTATGACAATTAGAAGCCTTTTATTATTAGGGAACTTAGGAAGTAACAAGGGAGGAGAGCTGTGTAGGTATTCTTCAGTCTTTCTAATCAGATGACTGAAGCATAAATTTTTGTTAAAATAGAGGAATCTTCACCTTCCTGGGTAATAGTGTTTAGCTGTGTCCTTACACTTCAATGGTTGCCTCTTTCTGCTCTTCAGGTAGGTTTTTTTGTGTTGCTTCTGATAGTAACGGACTTAACCTCCCCATCAGATAGGTGTAATACAGCAATTCTCTTCCAAATCCAAATAAGACTTATTTTTCTTAGTCTTTCACAATACATGGTAATCTGATACACGCTGCTTCTGGTGTTAGTACAACTCTTTTTAATCTGATGTGTGTCAGTTAACTGTAAGATGCCAATATTTTTTCCTCAATCTGTATTTTTCAAGTTACTGTTTGTGTTGTGTCTGTCTGTTCTACAGATTCATCTTAATTTGGGGTACTTAGAAACAATTGGTATATTGAGGGCTTTTCTCTCGCCTTCGGGTCACTGACAATGTCTGTGGCACCTATGTGGAAAAGTGGCACCTATGTGGAAAAGCAGCACCTTTGCATTGACTGCTGTCTCTTAAGGGAAATCTGTTCACCCAGCTTCTGAAGCTGCACAGTTAGTGTGCTATATATTATTTCTGTGGGCTTTTTTTTTTTTTTTAATGTAAGGTGATTTTGATTGCCTATCTGCAATTTCAAAAGATTTACTGTGATAATACAATTTTAGCGAACAAAGCTTGCAAGGATGCGCAGAAGTATATAAATGTTCCATAGGTGATAAAAATGGAAGCTTTCTCCTGAGGGGCTCAAGAATTTATTAGTTTAGGTTCCTTCATCTTCCTATGCATTTATTTACTTAGTGAGTTTGACTTACTGAGAATTATTTAATCTAGCAGGGCATTTAGCAACTGTTGTTTTCTGATTTGCTAATAATCCAAAATTACGGGCTTTTAAATGTATTTTTTTTTCTCCCTTGCTTATTAGAAACATTTTTGAATCTTAATTTAGTACCTTAGTTTGAACTCTGTTTCATCTCAAGTATATTGTAGTGTTCCAAGTGGGAAGATGAGATTTCATCCAAAATCTTGCATTGAAGGTTAGAATTTCCTCTCCTGTGCTAAAAGCTCTGGAAACAAGACCTCGCCAAACAAACCCGAATCACATCTTTTCTTTCTAGAAGCTATAAAAGTGCAAATTCCTTGCATTTTTTTCCTTTTAGAAATTAATATAGTAGCTTAAAATAATTTAGTTCTGCTATCGATTAACATCTTATAGCATTGGAAAGATATTTCTGTTTTCTGTTGAGTGACATTTTACAAATGTTTATGTTTATGTACTAAGGCTGCAATATTGGGGGTCTCTAGGCCTACATGTAGCTCCACTGGGAGCATCCTCTGCTGCATCTACTGATCTGGTTGTTGTTAGTGATTTTCTTTCCTTACCTCCCTGCTTCTTAAGACAGAGGACAACTGAATGGTAATTAAAAAAATCCAAACTTAATCAACAGAGAAAATAGGCATAAGCATTCTGTGCTTGCATACAGAAAAACCTTTACTCCTTTCTAGGCTTAAAAAAAAATACATAGAATATAATTTAGGTAAAATATTTCCTCTAAATAGCTGGTATTCATCTGATGTATAACTGGGGTGAATCATACTCAGATGGTGTACTGTCTGATAAATTCCTTAAGTATCTTACTTTTCCACTGCCTTGAATTTAATATAATAATTACATATCTCTAATAAATAAGGAAGGCATCTTGATCTGAGCAGGAGTGTATTTGTTTTCCTCTAATACAAGTGCCAGTCTTATGTAAGCTGTATATGTTGAAGATTTCATCCCAGATTGTACCTAATACAACTACTTTTATTGTAACAACTGATAGATTAGTCTGTTTTGTATTTAAACCAAATTGCATGTTTCTGGCAGCAGCACTTATTCTTTCTCTTCATGTTCAGATAATCGAGTGGAAATGCGTTCAAGTTATTGAGTAAAATGAAGGGTTATATATTTTTGTGGAAGAATTGGAGCACTGTTGCTGTACACTGAAGGAAGTCTTTCCTTTAGGATTTAAAGAGGAAAACTACTACTATTTTTAAATTAAACATATATTTCCACTAGAAAAATCTTGTAACGTTTTAGAGGTAGAAGAGATATGTCTTTGAGATAGAAGAGATGAGAAGGGAGAAGTTTTAAAGTTACATCCCAACGTATCTATGGGCAAACATACATGATAACTAATAACTATTTTTTTCTGATCCTTTCCAAACCTTCTGTGATTCTCTGATAATCTGTTAAGAAAATAAATACACTAGTTTTTAACTACCTGTACCCTGTAGCTAAGAATAACCTTCTGAAGTTCCACAGATAACATCTCTGAGTGAGAAATTTATGCTCAGCAACTTGATTTAGCTACCCTTGTTGTTGAGCAAAGATGTACTGCAAGAAAATTAAGTTCTTATTTCTCTTATGATTGGTCTTAAACCTATGAATGTTTAACTAATTGCACATAACTTTTTTTTGGTGCTGTGGTTTTGTTATGTGAAAGATCACAGTATAGAATTTTGTGTAGGAGGAGTACATATGAGATTTAAAAATACATTACTTCTGAGAACACAAATATTATGATACAAATATATTTTGCTATAACACTATAAATACTGTCTCATATTTCTAGTAGTCTGATCTGTATAACAATGCACGGTGGACCTACAGCTAAACTAGTAGAGACATTTTGGCAGTGCATATAAACTTTCTGTGACCACATTTCAGAACCTTGTTCCGTTTTGCAAGGGAAGAAAATAGAGTGAATGAATACTGTGTAAACCAAGAAAACCTATATTTAAACTAGATGTCCAGAGGATTTTCATTGATACTGGAAACAGAGACTGTTCTGTGTCCTGTGAGCTCTGTAAGCCTGCTTTTATTATAAATAATAGAAACTGTGGGAAGAGTCACACTGAAAAAAGGATAACAATAGTTTACCCAGGTCAGTAACATTTTAAACATACCTTCCTTGTAAAAAATAAATAAATAAATAAATAAAAAATTAAGCAGTAAACTTAAGATTAGGTCAGATTATGGTAAGGGAAGCAAGATAAACTGGTGCAGTAGGCACTTCTGAGATTGGAATGGAGGTAATTTTGAACTACGTATTGTTTCCCTGGCCATTTGACTTTTATGATTTGAGCATGATTTAAAAAGTTGGCCGTTCTAACGTGAAGAAGTTCTACAGATGTGTACTTTAATGTAGAGCTAGAGAAAATTCCAACAGAATCAGTGAACAATAGCTGTGAAAATAGCCATCAACCAAATAGCCAAAACACTTGTTTAAGAAATATATGTTGAATCACTTGGCTTTTATGTCAGTCTGGAGTTTTACGTGTATGCTTGGTCTTTGGTTATCTATTCTGGCTTTTCTGTAGGCAAGACTACATTAATGGTTGGCCACTCCATTCTTTGTATTTTTAAGCACTTCAATAGCTTTCAGTAAAGATTTTTCACTCTCAGTTCCTTAGAGATCCAATTTCTTAGTAGTGTTGTCATTGCTGGTCTGACTTACTGGTAACTGTTCCACAGAACTCTGTTTTGTTTTTTTTTAAATGTCTTTTGCACAGAAATATCAACATCGTGCTTGTCATCATTCACTTTGATCCTTTTATAAAGCAAAAAAATCTGGCTACTTCCGTTGTTATGAGATTGTGTAATGATGTCTTTCTCTTGGTGTTCCTGCTCGCATGGGAATGGGTATGATTCAGAGTACTTGTTACTCTGGGATTTGCTTTGAAACACAAGTTTTTATTTGAAGAAAATCTGACTGTGAAAGAAATTGATTGGTTTGGAAGATCTTGCGTGATGATGCGACAGTACTTGTGAGAGATTAGGGACAGGAAGCCCGGATTCCTATCCTGGCAGAGGATTGCAGCTGTAGGACAGGCAAATACCTTCCTCTTCTCAGAAACTCCTACCGAGTTCAGGAAAGCATTTTATTCTTTATGTGACTTCAAGATAAGAACAGTTATTACCTCACATATATACAGCAAAAATTCTGGGGCTTTTTTATTAAATGGGGTAATATTATATTTGGTTAGTGAATGTAACAGTTGTGGTATTATGTTCAGCATCTGATGGATGTGCTTTGCCAGGTATGAAGTTCCCTTTTGCTAATGCTAAATAATTACAGCCAAGCTCTTAGGAAAAAACAAACCCAAAGCACTTCAGAAATCCCCAGCCTTCCAAAGAAAAAGCCCTAGAGCTTGCTTAGAAACTCTCCAGTCTCCCATACAGAGCAAATACAGCTTCTGTGACTGAAAATAAACTTTACCGAAAGCTGACAGTTGTTTCTTTCCCTTCGTTTCTCAGGAAAGGGAAAGCTAGACTTCCATGGAATAAAATAGACAACTGAATGCTTGCATTAAAATAAATACTTACATTTGCGTGCTTACATTAAAATAAAAAGCACAATAAAATGAAACTACAGAAAGATTAAATGACTTAGGTTTGAAATAGTTATTCAGATCAAAATAATAACTGACAAGTTTACACTGATACAGAGGTGGTTTATTTGTACATTGCTTTGTCCCTGCTTATACTGGTCTTTAAGGGTTTCTTCTTTGACAGTGTCCTGCTAATTTCTTAGCAAGTATAACACAGCTGTGCATTACCCAAAATCTCTCATGAGTTTAACGCAGGTATGTTAATTTTTACTTTCAGGCTACACTGCAGGTTCAATTTCGAAATCTGCTCTGTTCGGTTATATATCTCTGGTCTTTACTATTTTGGGAGAAGGACAGATTGTTTTTATTGGGATAAGACAGATTCTTCCAAATTAGTCTTCTGTTCTGAGACTCAAGAAGGAAAATGTTTCACATAGTTGGGTGTGGCGTTTTCTTTTTTTGTTTTCCTAAATATTTGGGTGCTATCATAATTGCCCTATTTCCTTAGCAGATTCACTTCCACTTGAAACAGTGATGTCAGGTATAAATTAGCAAGTTGGAAAAACCCAGTAATAATGCTTATTTGGTGCATGCTAATGCACAGTATGGGCTCAAAATACATGTAGTGGAACCCCTTGAGCTCAAGGAATGTTAATGTTTCTTGGTTAACGTTCAGAGTTGCAAACTGAGGTAGAGACAACTTTGCATAACCTGGCTCACTCCCTTTTTCAAAAGGCAAAGCTTGCTCTCTTCCCATATTGCTGAGTCTTGGCTGTTGAAACTGCTTTGGCCAGTACCTCTGGTTCTGGTGTCGCAGCAGGGAGGATAGTTTTGCTTTTTTTTTTTTTTCTTTTTTTTTTGGTGGCGTTTTGTCCTACCAATGTAGTCATGTTGCTGAGAAGGCGGGAGAAAGAAAGCAAGGGCTCTTTGTGCCAATGGATGTGCCACGCCATGGCACCTGAGATTTGTATTTCAGTGATGGGCTTTTGCGGTGAATGCTTCCATCTCGCTGGCACAGGGATGCCTCCAGCTGCTTCTCTGGCTACGTAGTTGTACCAGTCAGCCAGAATGGTTATAGGTAAGAGTTTTGGAAAACATGTTACCGCCGTGCCAACAAAGCTACCCTGGGCTGTTGACTTCTGCCAGCGTTGGAGGTGCTGTATAGCCACCTAGAGGAACTGGACCGATTGCCGAGCGCGGCAGGCGCAGCCTGTCTCGGCCGCCGGCAGGGGGCGCTGCGGGCAAAGCCGTTGGCGCTGTCCGTGCGCGGGTCCCAGGAGGGGCGCTTGGCGGGCCCCGCCGCTCCCTGACCGCCGCGGGAGTCCCGGGCAGCCTAAAGGGTTCCACTGCCTCCCACCCCCCAGAATACCCAGCCCGCTTCTTGGCTGTAATTAGCTTGTGTCCTCTCTGCGATAGCACACAGGGCTGGGATGGGTTTGCGCAAGCAGGGTGGTATCGTTTTAAAAGCATTCTGTGTTACCAAACTTTGTAAGGCATGCAAGTTCATGAAGTTCTCATGAAGCTAGTTCATCAAATACTGCATGTTTATGGTAGGATATAGAGCATCTAGGCTGTCTTCTACAATCGTATTTCCTACTATGTTGTCAGTTCCGTAGTTTCTTGTACTGTTGTTATTGCGAATTCTACTTGCGAGTACTTTCCTTTCGCAGGGATGTCAGTGTTTCTCATTGTTAGGATGTGTCTGCATTAGCAGGTTCACCTGCTTCAACAGAATTCCCTTACTCCTCTGTCAAGCAGCGTTGCTGGTTGTGTCCTGACAGATTTAATCCAATGGGACAGTGCTCTGAGAAGAGCTGTTACCTTCTGATCACTTACTGGGCCATGGCAGTACTTCTGCATGTTTCATGACTTATTTCTATTCTCTTCATGTGCAAAGTCCTGTTAATGTGGGTTCCTGTTAGCGAGGGACGTGGAGTTCGAACGTGATCTTATTGCTGTTTACATCACTAGCTGAGGAATCGTGGCAGGGGAAGCCTGTATAACATCAGCAGGCAATTCAATGCAAAATTAGAGTTGTTCTTTTTCACACATGGAAAGACATCAGAGGAGTTACTATTGTACAAGTAATAGTTATATATAAGCTTGAGTCTCCCACTATTTATTCTTATTTAGAGACTTTGGAATAAAAAAGTGATAAACTTTGTTAAATAAGGCTTTTTGTATCCTATTTTAGTTGTTTAAAGATGGATTTAAGTACAATAATTGTAAGACTTCTCATATGTTTTCCTCTGACAGGCTGTCTGTAAAGCTTGCTGAGATAGTGCAAAGTACAACTGTGGTTTACACACAGTAGAAGATGGTAAGCATAAGTATGAGAGAGGAGTAAATGTGAAATGACATAGACAGAAATGTAAGTTTTCTGGTTTAGCTTTGTTATTTATAAAACGTATTTTTATAGAATGTAATGGATTATGGAAGTCCTGGAGTTAACCAACCATCCATACATGCATATAAAGTGTATAAAAGCATATATATATATATATATATATATATATATGTATGTATCCCAAACTATCTTCTCTAGAAAACTCCTTCATGTCTGTTTTTATAAAGTCAAACAAAAGCTGTTCTGAATGAAAGAGCAATCAAAAGCTTTTGGATACCCCTGTGTTGTATAAGCTCTATTAGTTTACCAAGTTTGTTCTTGAAATGTGGTCATGAGTATGGTAGGTGGTTTTTATTTCTTGTTTGAGATCCTATTACTTGAAAGGTTGTTATGATTTCTTGTTAAAAAAATATAGTTTCAACCTTTTTTTTTTCCCCCTTCAATTCACAGCCAATTTATGTATGCTGTATGTTGTGTAGGAAGTCATACCTTATGCATTTAACTGCAGTAATGCACTAGGTACTTGTTCTTTGTCAGCTCTGTGTCCACATGCAAAATAAAACCTCCATAGCATGGTTTACAGCATTTTGGTATCAAATTTGAAACTTTCAGACAGAGTTCAAGTACAACTCAATATATTTGATTATCTCCTTCTTTGCAAACTGCAGCTTGTCAAAGGGATGATGGGAAACATTCTCAGTCTTACAGACATAGCTGAATTTATCTTTTGTTCCCAAATTCTAGAAACTGAGGGAGAAAGTATAGAAAAGAATGTTATTATGAATAAATGATTGCTGGAGTTTATGATGACGTGTGATCTTTTACAATTGCAAGTTATCTTTGTGATGTCTTAATACTTGATCTCAGAACACAAAATTATTTTTTTTTTTTTTTTTAATTATGTTCTGTGTAACTTTTTCTGTGTTGGTAGGAAAAAATGCAATGAATGAAGTCATTATAGGTACTTTTTTATGCTTGATCTCCTAAATCTTTCATTGATAGAAAGCATACACTAACCGTGTGTCTTTCATGATAAAGTTGGAATTTTGTATTGATTTACAGGGGGAAAAAAAGTGTAGAATTTTGTATTCATTTGCAAGAGAAATACAAACTAACTTGAATGTTTGGGGATTTCAATGCAGATTTGATTGCAAAAGATATCACTTTTTCAGGCTACATACAACTTGAAAAATGTCATAGGTGATAAGTTTAATGGACATGTAACAAATTTTTCAGTTGTGACATTCTTAACTAGATTTAATAATTGCAGAATGTGACAGTTGAGTTGGTTAGTGAAGGGCTGACAGCTTAATCCAGTTGAACAGGCAGTTGTGAACAGTGAACCTCCTGGAACTCAGAGATCTGAAACATGTTACTCTCTATGTACTTTTCATAGATGAAAACAAAGCAACTCCCCAAGAGCTAGACCCAGAAGCAGATTTAAGTTTAAACACCTTCTTTTAAGCAGTGTAAGTAACATAGTATATACAGTTCATGCTGAGATTGGGTATGTTGAATGTGTACAAGAAACATCTTGGACACTGAGCTGCTCTCATAAAATTAACAGAAGCATATGGACTGCCACTCAGATGTTCCAAGTAAGTATTAGTGATTTTTCTCTTAAGTGTTATGAGCAATCTTTGGTGGCAAATGAAGCGGGAATATCAACTAGTAGTGTGTCTGTGGATCTCTACTGCAAGTCCAGTAAATACAGTAATACTTTTAATCATACTGTGGTACATATTCCCAAATGTAAAAAGCATTAATGAACACTCTTCTATGCCAATGTCTCTTTGTTTTCCCCATGAGATTTCTGTTCCAAATGCAAGACATCTTTCATAACAGCTTCTTTAAGCTAAATATAGAACAACATTTAAACTTCCCCCAAATTAAACCAAAGAACTCAACTAAACCAGGCTGTGTCTGGAGACGACATACAGAGAAGTAGCCCTAGGGATGAAGTGGATGTTTGGATAAAATGGGACAGATTATTTCCGTACTGGTGTTTTCTGGAGGATAATTTGAGTATTTTGAGCAGTAAATATAGCATCAAAGTCTGTGCAAAATAAAACCTGTTAATATTTAATAAATGGTAATGTCTTTGTAGCTAGTAGTCAAAACCGTGCAAGATGCAAATAGTTTAAATTGTGGTGCTGACACTTTGTTTATAAAGCTGGTGTGTAGACTTTCTGAATGATAAGTGTTATCTTTTAAATGCAGATGAACACTCTGTGTGCACTTCATGAAAATTAAGAGCAATTGAACTCTGTCAGATAGAAATTTGAAAATACACCATGCATTTTATTAGCACTTAAATTGTTGCAGTGCTAAATGTGGTGTCTTCTAGTGTGGAGTTTAAGCATGCGTCAGTAAATATATAGGCTTCATGTTGTTTGGTTTTCTTATCGGTCTGTACAGTTAGACGTCTTTAAAATCTGCCTCGGAGCAGCTGGCAGCTGACGTGCTGGTGTTGGCACCACCCAGGTTCAATGTGACATCAGTAGGAGAAGTCCACCTCTGTGCTCAAGGAAGTTGGTGTGGGAGCCACACTCCGTAACGTGTAGCTAAACCTCTGAACTCAGTAAATGCTGTGAACACAGAGAGCATGTCAAAATGGAATTCCTGAGAAAAATTGTTCCCACTGTCGTTTCTGGAGACGTAGTTCCGGATGTTAGGAGTACTGCCCGTGAAAGCTCCCCAAGGCTACTGAAGATGAGGCTGTTTAACTTAGGACAGACAATAGATGAAGATGAGGAGACACATGTTTTACATCCTGATTACAGTATGTATCCATGTCATCAGCCTGGTAAAAACTAAGCTTTTTCTTCAGATCATGATTATTTTGCTAAATTGGCGAATTTGATTATAAAAGGCCTTTTAATCAGAGTCACTATAATGATGTCTTCAGTTTTAGAACTATTTTATGATTAACATGCTAACATGTGTTAGTGACACAATTGAACGCAATTTTGCAGGATTTCTGATGTGCTCCTTTTGTTTGCGTGCCTCTGACTTTCTTCTCTTTTCCTGTTTTGTGATAAGTATCCCTATTTGAGTTTTAGTACCTAATCATATCTGTGTTACAGTTTAAAGAGTTGTCTAGACAGATGTGTGTTGCACAGAGCTCTGGCTGCAGTGCAGGGTTGAAGTTTTGTATCATCTTTTCTCTCCCTGTTTTTCAAATCACCTAAATTTTCAAAGGCTTTCTTTTTTTAATTAAAAAAAAGTCTGTGTTTTCCTTTTAGTTTTTAGTTTTGAAGATTGCAGATTTCCAAAAAGAAACATAATATGTAGATTAACAAAGTTAAGTAAACATATGAACATACTATAGAGAATTGTTGGCTTCAAAAGATGGAAAAGGTTGTTTGGATGAAGATTTTAAAATTTATTTTTTGCCACCTGTTAGCATCTAAATACTACAGTGTATTGTGCTAATTAAAAGGAATTGAATGAGTTAATGTTCTTTTTTCAGATAGTTCAGCTGGGTGGCAATGGAAAATCCAATTGAACTTTTTTTTTCTCTTTTTCCTTCAGCTAAAATGCTACAGTCTTGAGCCTTTATGGTCTTGGATCCTGATGGCTCTCAGAGGCACAATTTCTACCCTTTGCTGTGTAGTGGCTATTTTCAGGAATTGGTGTGTCCCTGAAATTTTTTCCCTTATGTGTCTTAACTGCTAAGATTAGAGATGGTGACATCCAGGGTGGTGAACTTACAGCTTTAACTATGGAATTGAGTTTGTGGTGGTGGTGAGAGAAACAATTTTCCTTGGAAAGACTTTTCTTAGCTTTTCTGACTGTAATGTAAACCACTTTTTTTTTTCTCTTTCTTTTTAATGTGGCAGGTTGAATAATGTTGGCAGCAGGGCAAAGCAGAGACAGTTCTGTTTTCTTAAACAAGTTGTTTCTGTGTGTAACTACTTAGATAAGTTGATCTTGTAATGCTGTGGACTGTTAAAGACTTTTTACAGAGTAAGCTATGTTAAGACTGTTATTGTCTGTGTGCTTGAAAACTCTTGTCAGAAGCTCATGCTATCTGGAAGGGTGATGCTTTTTCAGCCAGGTTCATGTCCTCATTTAACTTTGAATGCTGTAGAGCCCTGAATTTTATGGTTGGATATCACTGTGATGTGCACAGGCTAAATATCTCCATAGGCTTATCTTATCAGTTCTGCATTTAGGCTGCACTATCTTTTCTTTGTAGCTCTCACTTCTAAATAATATTTTTTTTCAAATGTTATAATTTCAGAATAAATAGAATTGTCTTTGTGCCAGGTTGAAAGAAAATGCTGTAGGCTGAACTTAATAGACAAAGCAGATGTCTTCCTCTAACTTTGTTCAATGTTTTCTCAATAGTTTGAGCAAATGAGGATAGTAGACATGGAATACACCACTCTTAACTTTGAAGATGAAGTTTCTTTTCGAAATTATTATTTCTGATTTTCTCTTAAATATTTGCCAAATGGTGACTGAGTGGTTTTGTGGAAATCAGTAGTAATATCACTTAATCGTGTGATGTCATCATTTGCGAAATGCAGACTTATAGTCTGTTCTGGGATCATGCTTTTACAATAGCAGATAGTAGCTGAATCCTCTTTAAATTATCTGCTTATTTCTATTTTTGTATCTTGGTAATGGAATGAACTGCGCTGTTGGAACAGAGCAAAAGAACTACTGTGTTTACCAGTTTGGGTATGCTGCAGAAGGGAGGTGCTGACAAAACAGGTAAAAAAACCCAGTAGAATGATTTGGAAAAATAATGTTAACTTGCTTAATATCAGAGGATGTGGTGCTAATGCACCACAAAATTTAATATAATGAATTTGTTCAGGAACCCCATAGGCCTTTTTAAGCTTAAATGGCTTGTCCTGTAGATGTGTTTGAATTTGAAAGTGGTGGTTTTGTGGATTTTGTTTGTTTATTTTCTTTTTCATTACTGTTCCTTATTGCTGCTATTTAGGAATATTTTGGATTAATGTAGATTTAAGTGAAATACTAAGTCTGACAACTGTTTTAAAGTATAAAACTAATTTAGAAGCTCTTAAGCAAACTAGCTGAACAAAAAAATCTATTTCTGACACCCAAAGCATAAAAGTATTATTTTGATAATACTATTTAGTTGGATTTGCATATATCTGACCCAAATATTTTCTGTGGAATTCAAGTGATGAGATTCTTATTTTTACAATTACAACATTTACCAATATTGCCTTTCAAAACGTTAACTCAATTAGTATCCTATTTTAGAGCTGAAACCAGGACCTTAGAAACATGCTCTGTGACACATCTTTTAAAATATGTAGCTTCCATCAGAATAATTTCAAGTGTATTTCAGAAGTCTATCATAACTATCTTTTTTATACTCATAAGATTATTAGAAGTCTAGAAATAAACCATAGCTCACTCACTGAAGTATTTGCATATGGTGGTATGCATCACAACACTTCATACATGTTGGGAAAAGAACAAACAGTTCTTTTATATTTGCTGTGGCGTTTAAGAGTTCACATGTTCTCAGTTTTAAAAATTTCTTCTCCAAACAAATTACAATCCAAATCAAACATAGAAGATGAGCTTGAAAGATCCAGATAAAGTATTTTCATGTATGAAAAACCCCATGCACACTCCATGCATGTATGTGTGTACACATACAGTCATATCTATGAACTATTTAGTGTTCTCTCTTTTGCTGTTTGTAGTATGAAACAAGGGTAACTCTACGGCTGCTCTGTGCAAACTGGCAAATGGCAGCTGTACCTGTAGTGTGTGAAACATGCCCCCTTCTTTTGCAGCTTTGTGCTTTGATTGTGTTGTAAAGGCAGGCTATCTAATCCTGCAGAACAGTCTTAATGGCTAACTGTGTAAGTCAAACCTGCAGTAACTGCACAAGAGATGTTAAATTTATCAGTGATGTGAGTATTCCCATTGCTCGCAGTGACCATGTTATTTCTGTGCATGGAAAACTTCTCCCTTTGCAAACATTAAACTTGCTTCCTTTCAAGTGCTTCTGCTAGAGGAGCAGAAATAAGCCAATAGAAGTTGGCTTAGAAGTCTGTTTCTGTACCTGAAGTTCTGAGTTTCAGCTGGAGAAGGCTGGAGGGGTTAGTGGGCTACTAAGTACCGTGACTTCCCCCCCCCTCCCCCCACTGACTCCAAACTCTTCTTGCTTACACTCAGAGACTGATCCATAATATTGTTTGGGATCCAGAATGCTATTTACATAAAAGTCTGTAACCCTCTCTCCTTTTTATCTTATCACAGCAGATAGCATTGTTTTGCTTGAGTAATACCCCAGGAAATTGTTTTGTGTATAGTTTTTGTAAGAAGTAATAAGAAACCTTTCCTAAGGGCTTCTGGAACTTGCTTGTGAAGCTCTTTACAATAGAAGATACGGAAAGAGAATTTTGTTTCGATTTTTTTGAGTGTGGTTTGACAAGCGGATCAGGCTGATGTATCAGTTTGCTGCCAATGAAAAGGACAATCGCACTCCCAGCTGTGCAGCCCTTCCTCATCTCCTGTTGGACAATGGTGTGGCCTTTCCCTGAGCTGATTCATTTCACAAATCCAGCAGAAAATGTTGTATGTTTTGGGCGATATTTTTGTATTTATTGGTGTGGGGAATCAACTCCCTGAGAGGGCCTATTTGATCAGTAGTGGTGATAGCATTAGGTGTCTTACCATCACCAAAAGTAGCAGTCACCTTCTGGATACCCTCTGTTGTAAGTGTATTGATTTGTGGAAAATGAACTCTTTAATATTTTACATAAATGGAAATACAAGCATCTCTCCAGAGTTTTAAGTGCAGTGATAGTATGTTTTAGTATTACTGCTTATAAGCAGATGCAGCGAGCATTGGGTAAGTGTTTGTAAGTAAGACATTTGCTTAGAATGGAGTCAATAATGAACTGAAATAATGTCCAGCAAGTCTTTTTAAAAGTAAACCTGAGTGCAAAGGGAGTACACCTCTCATTTGTTCATTTTACCATTTATATGGAAAATCAACTGTAACTATGTTTAATTGTGGTGTTTTTTTTGTTTTTAAAGATGATATAATAGTTCTAGGAGATCTCAAATATGATTGTTAGCCTCCTCACCCTATTTTTTTAAAATTGTATTATGTACTTGGCTCGATGCCTAACATGCTTTTACTGTAGCTGTGTCAGGGTTTCATCTGAAGAATAAGCATGCAGGAATTTACAGTGAATGTACTCTTCCCCCCCCCCCCCCCACTTTGGTGTTAGGGGGTTTGGGTGTTTTTTGTTTTGTTTTTGGGGTTGGTTTGTTTCCTTTTCTTCATACCTTGCCTTTACTTCATCCTAAAGAGTGACAAGTAATTGTAACAGTGCTTCTTTCAAGATGGGTGTCTATACAACTCAAAGATAGGTCAGAAGGACCTTTTCTTTGTACTGATTTTATTAGGAGGTAATTCATTTTTCTCTGAGATATGGTGAACAGAGCTTAGATTTTTTTTTTTAATTAATGTTACCGTTTGCTTAATAGAGCACTACTGCATCATATTTGTAGGTTTTATATATCTTTGGGACTCAAATCACTTAAAAGGCTTTCTTAGGCTTTAGTATGATGTTTCATATGACAGCTGAACCAATGGCTCAGTGCTGTGAAAAAGGAGACTGTACCCTCTCACCTGTAGAGTTGTCTTGTATATTCATTTGAGATAGTCCTGGTGCATGTCTGTCCTCGGTGAGACTGTTCAATTTCCTAAACCAAGAGAAACCTTGCCTTCTTCTCAATACCAATGGATAGGCAGGAAACTGGAACACTGAGAGAGAACCGACTGGCGAGTTTAGGAAGTGAATGTCAGTAATCCTGGTGTTTGGGCTTTATTCTGGTGTTTTTGTCTTTCTGTCCTGCAGACCATAAGCTGAAAAGCCAGAAGTAGCAAGAAATCCAGTTAATTAAGGGGGGGAAAAAATTAGAGGTGAAATTGGACAATGTTTCTTTACAAGTAATCTCTACAACATTGTATTTAGGCTAATTCTTTGATATAATGCAGATAAAACTTACTAGGAGGGGACCGTCAATATCTCTTTACCTTTCTAATCCACAATTACTTTAAGATAGTTGGGAGAGGGATGAAGTAAAGCTTTTGACTTGGAGAGGGGAAGAGAGGTGATGATATGGGGACAAAGAGAGAAAATTTAATATAGTCAGAATAACAAGCAACTCTTCAGAATGTTCTGCAATAGCTGGTTAAGGGAAGCTGTGAGGTGGTGAAGTCAACAGAGAAACTCATTGCAAAAATGATTATATACGCTACTGTAAAACCATTCTCTCTATGGTATAATGGTAATACAAGTACATTAAAGTACTCTTTTAAATTCTTTTTGTCTAAATTGTCGACAGGTCTTGAAAATGATGTTTTGAAAAGGAGAGAGGAGGTTATAATGTTGTTCCTTTTTGAGTCACACTGTAAATCTCTTGCATGTAGAACAGATAACCTGTAACATTTCTGTCTATCTGTTTTCTATAATGTTTTCTGTGATCCAAGGTAAAGTCTGTAAGAGGCTTTGTAGAATGCAGCATGTAGAATTAAAATCTCAGCGTATTTTTAAGGAGACATTTTCCTTTAAATAAAAACCTGCTGTCTTTTAAAACACATTAAAACCAACCACCAAGCTAAAAAATCCAAAATACACCTTCCCCCCTCCCGGCAGTGCTCAAGGAAGTATACGTAAGGTCAATACAGAACGTAGCAGCAAGATTAAATCAGCAGTTGCATATGAAGATGCCACGATAGTTACATCAGCAATTCAGATTGAAGTTACAGGAATATTATAATTTTCACATTTTGTTAATCAGTTCTTCACCCTTAAAAAGTCTGTGTTTCAAATGACAAGTTTTAGTTTATAGGTGATCTAACTAGTCTCAATCTTTTCTAGGGGTGGTTTGTCTCTTTCTAACGAAAACATGAACTGTAAATGGAAGAGGAAGATATGACATGTCACTTTTGAGTAATGCAAGATACTTCCAATGTCTGTTGGCCGTTTCTGTTGGCTGCAGCTGTTAGCTGTTTTATGTCTTTATGTAGGCTTTTGTAGACTTCCATATTTCTGGTTTCATTTAAATTCTTCAATGACAGAAGGATTCTTAACATGTGAGTGCCAACTTGATATATGTTCCATCTAGGGCGTATTATTTGGATCTAAACTAAGGAAAAAGAATGTCAGCTATCTTAATCAAGGACTACTTTGGAAAGCCTTTCCATTTGCAGTAAATGGCATGTCTCTAACTTGAATAATCTTTAAGTTGCCTTTCAAGTAAGGAAGTGTCATGAGTGCTTTCTTCAGTTGGGAATATGTTTTCTCAAGTTCTCTTGAAGTATACCTGTGATTTGGGAAGCAGTGTTTGTGGCCTCTGCTGTTATACCTGACACGCATGTTGTTCTCCAGCCAAGTTTTAAAAGGTCCTGGCAAGCAGAGACTCTCACAGACAAAAGAGGGTTCTTGGCTTGTTCTTTGAGGTTTTTGATGTTTGTATGTATTTATAAGGGAGGGATTTTGAATAGTAAAAGCTTAAGCATGGTCTCCACTTAACCTGAACTAGTTTCTGCCATCTGATTTCAGATCTTCATTTTTCTTTGACTAGTAGGGATTACTGTAGAACGATACTGCCCCTTCCCATTTCATTTGCTCCTCCAGTTGCTAGTGTGTGGATGGAGAGCTTTCTGTGGCATTGCAGATGAAGTGATGAGCTTTGTAGCTGCCAGGTGCTGTCACCCAGCGCTGGCTCAGGTGCATCTGCTGGCTAAGGCTATTTTGTAGTCCACAAACTTACACACTTTGTAGGGAACTTTGTGCTGTGGACTACATGCAGAACTTCCAGATGAATGTGGCCTTGTGAAGTTTTAGTATGTGTCAGGTATTTGATCTTTGTGCATTTAGCTGCTTCTGATTTTGTTACTTCTTGTTTTCTCCCTTCTTGATAGTTTGTATTTCTTTTCTTGCTTTTCTTAAATGTAACAACACCCTTACTGAGGGTAAAGATTCAGAAATGACACTCATGAATTCCATTAATTCCGATTCTGAAATGAATGTATATGTATACCTTTTTAATCTTTAAGGTATTTTTATTTTGTACTTCTGCTTCAGGGTCCTATGAGAATACCTCTTGTTTCAGAGAGATGAGAAAGCTGTAAAATTTGTTCAAATCCTGGTAAACAAAACATTAAAAAATGCTTCACAAACATTTGCTGGCTTCAAAGTTAAGAAATATGCCAATTCAGTTCAGCTATGAAGAATGCAGTCTTAATGTAAAAATGTGATTTATTTCTGATGATGGAGCTCCTTATGCTCCTGCCCTGTGTAACTGAAACATTGGGAGTGGCAATTTCAGGGGCTGAAACCTTGAGAGAAAACTGCCTGTCCATGCTTTGCCCTCAGTTGCTTTCCTTCTCCCGCCTGTAACTAGATCTTTCAAAGTCATTATACTGTGCATGCAGAGCTTGTGAAACTGCTGCCTGTGTAGGCATTTAAGGGACAGTAGGGTACGTTGGTGGGGGCAGGTATGTGTGTCAGGAGGTTTAGTAGAGACACCTGAGGTAGTTTCCACTTGTAACTGTGCAGTCTGCCATCCCCTCTGCCTACTAGTAGGCATTCGTGGCAGAGATGGCTGAACCAGACATGCATCTGCATTATGGAGGGCTGTAAAGTGCTTTAATGTTTAAACAGAAATGGGCAGCAGGCTGCCAATGGCTGCCAGTGGCTTGGGACCAAATCCTCAGCTTTGCTTATGGTGGAGGGAGGAAGGCAGAAATGTCTCTTCTGGCACAGGGCAAAGCAAATACGTGAGCACCTTCAGCTGCTGTGCGAGTCCAGTGGGAGTCTGCATCTGAGAACATTTTCTACTGAAGTACTATTGCAGTCATGAGACTTAACAGACTTGGGACTTCTGTGCAGAGTTTATCCCGTAGGTAATTCCCTTCAGTTTTGTTAGCTTTTTTTTTTTAAGTTTTCCTGGATGAGTCCTAAACTCTTTGATTCCTCACATCCAGCCCTGTTCCCTCCCTGTGTTTTCTGTAGGGATAGAGTAGCTGATCCTCACAGAATGTGAATATGATGTTTCCCATAAAAGTGCCACAGACATCCAGCAGCTTGGGAGGAGCAACAGAAATAGAAACATAGCTGATTCGTAGCAGTTGTCTTAAGGCCTTGTAGGGTAACAGAGCTAAGTCTTTCCCTGCTCTATCCATTTAAACACCCGGTAACTAAGCAAGGATTTTCTGTGTAGCTCTGTAACTGTTTCCAGGTTCCACTGAAAAGGTTGGTGAAAACTGTAGTACTGGTTTCCCAAAACCAGCATGTTGGTACATTAATGCCAAAGCACAGGCAGGAGGGTAACACAACAGAGTCGTGCAGATAAGAATTAAGGCAGTGATTTCAGACTGACACAGACAGAACTGTACTAATCAGACTTTTAGACCTTTAAGATTTTAAAGCTTTTTGAGGTTTATTTGTAAGCATGGAAAGTTGAAATGGAGCATCTGAGAGAGAGCAAATCACTGGGTTCACTAGAATTTTAATTACAGGGATGCCTGTGAAAATTGAGGAAAAGGATTTCTCAGGCTCATGGGATATGGTAACAGCTATAGGTTCATGTTTGGTTTTATCTGTCTCATTTCCTCTTGGAGAGAGTTTGGTTAAATATCATATCAGAACTACCTGCTGGATTATTTGAAATGTTTCACCTTTTTATTACTGATTTGTTTCCTTGTAGTCTTTTGATGTAATCTTCTGATCTGGAAAACTGGATTTTCAGGAAGGGCCAGATTGAAATCTGTTTAGTATAAATCCTTACAAAGTTGTTAAGGTCTTCATTAAACTACCTTGAAAGCTGTTTGCTTTTTTTTTTTTTTTAGGATTTAATTATTGCTTCTTTAAGTATGTGAGGTATTTTTTGCATTGGGTTTTGTTTTTAAGGTAGAATTAATACTCAAGCAAGATCGTGTTAACTTACTGCAAAGTTCAATATTAACTGTAACCCCTTGATCTTACTCAAAGACTTTGTTCTGCAAAACAAAGCTATGCATCTTGAGTAGTAGTTGGGAAACTCATAATTCTCTTTAAATGGGAAATATTATATGTAGTTCTTTGCCTGAATGTGTTTTCTGACAGTCTGTATCATCATGAAGATGAATGTAATAGTACTGAAAACCTCAAAGAAACTCTTGGAAGCAACAGTGACTGCATGTTTTTTACATAACTTTAAAGAAAGCCTTTAGCTGGTTTTTTTTTTTTTAAATGCAATATTTATGCTGGAATGATTAATGCAAATTATTTTGTAGAGAGATAAATAGATAAATCATACTCTGTTATTTTAACTATCCCAGTAGAAAACAGCAACAACTGCGTTGAGGGAGAGAGGTAGTATGATCTGAATATACTCCTAGAGAAATAAAGCTATTGTAGAACCATGGAATAACACTTCAGGAAAAATAAGACCAAAAGAGTAAGGCTAAAAATCTGTAATGTTGTCTGTGAAACATAAAAACATAGACGAATGACACCAAATATTGTTTCTTTTTAAAGTTTGCTTTTAAATGACAAAGTTTAATATTGCTCTTTTAAGATAATTTATCCAGCAATATCTGCAGTCATGAAAATCCCCGTACCTTTTCAGCCTGTGGAGATGAGTCTGCAACATCACGGTGACAGCCATGTACGACTTTTTTCTCGATCTTACATATTGGTCTTTGCCACAGGTCAGAGCTCTGGGAGTTACTGGAACAGGGCTTCTTATGTGCTGCACTTATTTTTGATTCTGATTTTTTTATACATTGTTTGACATAGTTGCCAGTGATGTTTCTGAGCAGCATCAAGAAAATGGCATGATGCTACATCAGTTAAAGAAAAGCTGTACAAATAACCTTTGCATAAACGTTTGTAGTAAATGTGATGGTCCTGTTAAGTATAGTGATCCTTTTAGAAATGTTTTTATTAAAAATTCTACAAACAAAGAAAAGGAAACTTGTGTTATTTGTATTATCTACGGCACAATAGTGTCTGGCCTCTTATATTGCTCAGGTCCTGTAAGCTACTTAAAACCAGGTTAAATCTTCCCTGTGGTGTGACTGGACTTACTGTACATGTACTGAATATTACATCAACAAAGTATGTGTTCTTTCAAGTGCGGAATTGACTGTGCTCGTGTGGGTCAAGCATGCTATGGTTGAATGGTACCATGAATGGATGGTCTAATACTTTGCAGAGCAGCTGGATTTACTTCACATCAATCTCATAATGTATAGGTTTATTTGCAACCTGAAGCCTGCAGGCTTAGGTCGCTGAAATGCCTCAAGCAATTTGCTTCTAGATATCCTCTTTACTAAAAGGTTTTCATATCCATGTAAAAAGCACGGTGTGGACTGAGGACTTGCATTAATCATTTTAGTGGAGTGCAAACAGCTTGTGTTTGCAGACTGAACACTTCTGCTTTAGTACACCTACAGTCCTATTCTGGTTATGTTCTTCTAAGAGCTTACTGATAACCTATGTGCTCATGCACACGTACCTCACCTTGACCCTTGAGAAAGTATCAAAGACAGAGACTTTATAGTAATCTGCTCCCTTAAATAGTGAAACTTATAACTGGTCCAGAAACAAAAGGTACGCAGATATTGAGAGCAGTATATAAACTACATATTTATTGGAATTCTGTAATGAGATTTTTGCTATTTTCTACAGAGATGGTCAAGACAACAGAGTATGATTTGTCTGCTTATCAGCCCACTAATAAAAGTATGCAGGAATGTTCAGTTTGTTTCATTTTTAGGTTTCTTACATAAAACAGTGCCACATCAAAGCTATTGACTTACGGTTGAATGCAAGTGCTTTCATTCCCATCTTCTAAGTAGTACAGTAATAATCTTACAGAAGACTTCCCATATAAAGTGATAGGTATTTTTAGACTCTTTCACAGTGGGCATACTTGTTGCACTCGAGTTTAAACACAGTGTACTTTCCAAAGTCTGTTTCATTTTCCCCTGTGAAAATGAGGAAGTGGAAAAGAATCCATGTTGTAAATTACATTTTCTTACACAGTTTTAGAAGTACACACTGATGATACCTTGTAACTCTACCCAATGAGTTTTAGTGGGCTCTTAGTGAATTAGCCTTGTCTGTGTTTGGCAAAGTCCAAAGGCTTGTAATTCATGGGGTCTCTTTCCTGCTCCTACTGTTCTTGTTTTCATTAAAAGTAAAACAAAAGGTTACATTTTAAATTTAGTGGTTTATCCGGAAATCTTCAGTGTGTTCTGGTATCTGGGAGGTTATTTCATTAGTTCAATTCAAAGGCCATGTAAATTGGGTGATAAAGATGGAATGTTTAGAAGGCTTGTGCACAGTTGTATAATATGCTTATGATGTTGATGCCTATATGATAATGGTAAGATACAGACAGATCCATTATCCCTCTTGTTAAATGGAGTTGTATTTTGTTTTGCTTTGAGTGAGGTAGGCAGTAACGGTGTTCTTCAGTCTAAATTTCATGATGTCCACTGATTCCAACATCTTAGGTCTGTGCCTATATGTATGAAAACACGTGTCTTATGTATTTTTATGTCTTGTAATGTAGTATTCAAGATTTGCATTTACAAAATATTTTTATTCCTAATATTATAGATTCCTAGTTTTCCTATACTTCTACTGCAATCTCTGGAAAGAAAGTTTATAATCTTGGTATATACAGTTCTCAAAATATTCTTAACATTCTGGAAGTTTTTAGTGGGCTAATTTTTTTTATTGAGCTTAACTGCACTTAAAATTTCTTGCTGGTATCCTGGAGGAATCCCTGTCAACAGTGATAAATGGTTGATGTTATGAATAAATAATAAGGCAACAAATCTCAGATGCCATGGCAGAAAGCCATGTAGCTTGCTTGGTCAAACATATCAATATGATAAATAAATGCAAATTTAAAAAAAAGACCTTTCATTAACTTTTGAAACAGTGTTTTACAGGAATACTGGCAGCCCTTCTGTTTGTTGAAAATCTTCTTAACAGGACTCCAGAAGGTGAAACATTGAGATTAGTATTTCTGTGGGGTTGTTTCAGTACATCCCCTGAGGTTTCTGGGATGATTGTTTTTTAATAAGTTTCTGGCACTAATAACTTAAAGAATAAAAGCTGAAGAGGGGGAAAGGGCAACTACAAAGAACCCAAAGTGTATTTTAAAAAGTCATTATTTTTGAGGTGCTGGGAGAGTTGGCTCATGATTTTGGAATGCACACTGTTAACAAGGATTCCTTTGAAGAACTCTCTGTAGCTCAGTGTTAAAGGCAGTCAGAGACAAACCATAATTAATACAGTCTTTCAAATTAGTGGTGAAATTCATCAGCTGGTTCCAAAATCTGACCTTTATATCCCACTCATAACAAAATACAACCTCTGTTGTATCTTACTTATTAAGATGAAACGGGATGCTTGAAGTATAACTTTGAATGTATTCATAAAAGAAGTGATGAAAAGGGAGTATGAGGTAATTGGAGGTACAGCATAGGCAGTATCACCTGAAGCAGGCTTATGAAAGAAAGTTTCATGTGATGTCCAAAGAGCGGGTGCTCATTTTATACCCTATTTGGGAAGAAACATAGAGGACTATTGAGATACAGGTAGCAACTTCATATCTTATTATACAAAAATGAGGATTTTTTGCATGGGGAGATTTTAATTTTTGGGAGGAGTGTGTGTGTGTGTAGATTTAAAAACAAAACAAAAACCCTAGCAAAAAAACAAACCAAAAGCACAAAACGCAAAAAATATTTGATATACACAATTCTTAAATATTTCTGATGACTTCAGGTAATTCTAGTTGATCTGAGGGCCCAGGTATGGTTTCCTCCTCATGGATGGTTTGCGCCTAGTACACGGTGGGAGACAGTTCTGAAACTGTGTTGTTTTTTAGAAAAAGAATAACTTAAAGCAGGTTTAGTTAATCATTATTGGATCTTTATGATTAATATTTTTACTTCATCTATGTGATATGGGTCAAGTAGTAGTTTAGACATTATTAAACTACTGTTAGTAGCTAGTGTCACAGTAATTTCAGTACTCAGTTGTCTCAGTTTTCTGTATTTCACCCAAGGGTAATGTTATACCTGTATTTGGTGGCAGTTTTGGAAATAACCATAATTTTATCTATATAGTTTCTNCGGCGGCGGCGGCGGCGCGGGCCCGGCGGGCGGCTGCCGCCCTGCCCGCCACCATGCTCAGCCTGCAGGACTCCCTCTTCTTCGAGATCAGCATCAAGTCTCTGCTCAAATCCTGGAGCGGCAGCAGCGGTAAGTGCGTGTCGCNTTCTTGTCAATATGCAGAAATATCTCTGAAATTTTCACCTACTTCTAAATTTATGCATTAAAATCTCAAGACATTTTTCAGATGTGTTTTTGAGCTGTATGTCACCTCAGGCTGACAGCGGGCCACCGTGGTTTGATTGTACGTGACAGTGGTTGAAGAGAGAAGGAGATACATCTTTAAACTGCTTTAACCCTGTGCTGAAATGGGCAAAGGCTATTGATGGGATTATCTTACTTTATCCCAAAAGAGCAGTGATGTATCTTGAGCCCTCTCTAAAGGTGATGTTGGATTGCATCCCTAGGAATCCAGAGGCTTTTTACACCTAAGATACTGTGAGATGCTACTGAATGAAATAAATAATCAGAAATGTCGGAATTATGTTGTTAAGTCCTTTAAAAGATACTAAGGAAAAAAAAAAGTCATACTGTTGCTAGCTGTAGGTGTCTCTAGGGTCTCTTGCAGACATCCAGCGTGGGAATACTACTTGTTTTTCATGTTTTTTANGGGATTATCTTACTTTATCCCAAAAGAGCAGTGATGTATCTTGAGCCCTCTCTAAAGGTGATGTTGGATTGCATCCCTAGGAATCCAGAGGCTTTTTACACCTAAGATACTGTGAGATGCTACTGAATGAAATAAATAATCAGAAATGTCGGAATTATGTTGTTAAGTCCTTTAAAAGATACTAAGGAAAAAAAAAAAGTCATACTGTTGCTAGCTGTAGGTGTCTCTAGGGTCTCTTGCAGACATCCAGCGTGGGAATACTACTTGTTTTTCATGTTTTTTACTTTTATTTTGCCGATAGTAGTTTAGTCGCAGCACAGAGCAACGCGGGCCCGTTTTATTTAATTCACTGCACTTCTCACGGGTCAGCTGGGAGTTCATGTAATAGTCGGTAGAGCGCAAGCAGCCTTTTATACTCCCTTTTTTTGGCTTTACGCGTAAACAGCTGCGTAGGTTGGAGCCCGCCTCCCTCCCTTCAAGGGTCCCTTTCTCCGCCGTGCGGGTCCCGCGCTGGCGGGGGCGGGGCGAGGCGGGGTCGGGCGGGAGCTGCCGTCCCCCTCCCCGCGCCGTNTTTTTTTTTTTTTCTTTTTCTGCGCTGCTGTGTAAAACGGCGCTTTAAAAAACAGGTTTGTATCGGTCCTGTGTGCTGGTGCAACTTGATGTAGCCACCGTGAGGGCTGAGCAAAGTGCACTGTCTGCTTCCAGCAATATCGTGTAAGGTATAGATATATATCTGTGTTTATATATATTATATATGTATATGTTTTCGGAGGCTGTAGTTGTGTCAGGTAAAGTTCTTTGCAGCCTTTGCTGTCCAAGAGAGGTGACAAGCAGATGCTGATCTCTGCGGAGTTATCAGATGCTGACACTATGACTTAGTTCTCCCAAACTGCAAATTTTCCTTTGAAGCAAAACGATCATCCTTAGACTGAGTGTTTTACAAGAGGTGTTATTTCTGTGCCTTGAACCCATTATTACATCTGCAAGAAGTGCCCACTTTGACCTTCTAAATGTCCCGGATCTAGAGTTTCTACAAGGATTTTTAGTCTTAATTACACCAACGAAGGCAAGAATGCTGCTCTTGGTAAAGGCAAGTGGTCTGTCCTCAGATCACCCCCTTCACACAAGCTTCAATGCAGGGTCTCTGGTCTGAGAGCAGCCTTGCACTGTGTAGCAGGCTCTGCTTCCGTGAGCACAGCAGCTTAATGACAGGACGTCAGGAAACGATAAAGATGACGTAACAGTACGTCAGTAAAATATTTCTTATGTCTTAAGTTTCCTGTTTTTGTAAAAGTTAAAGGCAAAAGCAGGAGATACCCAATATCTCCACCTTTTTTTGTTATTTGCTGTTTGAGGTATGCTGAGATGCAGTTTCCGCATGCCAAGCACTTAATCAAAGCACCTCTGTTGGGTTTTTATACCCCAATAGAGCATTGCTTGTTTCATCTGTCTGTCTTGTTTAAAAGGAATTAGTAGTCACTTACTGTACAGTGCACTGATGAGTGTTAGGAGAATATGCAGAAATCGAGTTTGTCATAATAGCTTATTCAGATGTGAGATTTCCTTTTTTTCACTAACTGCTGTAATTCAGGTTTTGGACTAATTTTTTCTAGATTTATGACTTAAGTTAAAGCAATGAATATTTTGGGACAGGCATCTCCTTGTAGGTTTTTCTTTTCACTTTATTATTTAATTTGTGTCTTGTAGGTGAACTGTATGTTCTATTATACCTTGTAATAGTATTGATAGTTATTAATGTTCTTGATGGAAAAAAAGATAACCAAGAGAGAATAGGAAGAAGACAGCAAGATGAAAGTGTCTCATGAAAATGATTTAAAATCTTTAAAGTTTATTTTATTCGTGTGTATTGTTTTGAAACTAAATTAAGCCATAGGGTACATTTGGTTAAAATAAGTTCAAACTACGACAAGATAAATAATTTCTGTATCAATAAGGAGGTGAGTTGCAGAATCTAGGCTAGACAATTGTTAACTGTCATAAGATAGTAATAATCAAAAAGAGTGGCTGAGAAGAGGTTATATACAATGCTATATTTTCTCCTTTATGTCCTCTGTTATGTAAGCACGATGGAGGAAGATCTTTATGACTTTTTCATCAGGAAGTGGTACTTGGAGCATCCACCAGCAAATTAATTTTCTGTGCATACTGATTAGATAGCTGGGGTTTATTTCACTTTTTTCCCCCATGACTGTCACTCACTCTATTTGTGAAAATGGCCATGATTACAGCATAGCTGCATGTCCGCTCTGTAAGCATGAGAGTCGCATTCTGATTGCTTTCCAGAGCAGACCGCTCTGCAGCCTGTACCAGGTTGAAGTTCTGTGATTCACATGGATAGCTTAGTGAATTGAGCTGAAGCAGGCAAGCCATCTGCTTTTCTTTTTTTTTTTCTCCACAAAGTACTTTCCAAGCCAGTGATGCAGTACGTGGAGAACAAGACTTTACGCAATACTTACATCGAGTATGTGTTTTGAAGTGCAATAGAAGTGAATATGCTAAGGAATTCCTTGAGAGATTTATCTTGTGTTTTCATACAGATTTTGTATGCAAATGCTACTTTTTATGATTTATATGAGAACTTAAGAATTTTGTATGCTTAGGACATCTGAAGTGGAATGGGTATGCTTACACACATTTCCATATACATAAATATAAGCATCTGTAGAGATTGTTTAAGTACATAACAGAAAGACAGTAAAGCTCCATGGGTCTGGTTCAGGGCTTGCTTAGCTGGCATAATGTTGTTGCAGTGCTGGCTAAGGTTTTATTGTAGTCGATCTCTTTCAGTACCAACAATGAAGTGACATTTGTATGGCCTACTTTCAGAATGCTGTCTCTGTGCCAACGATTTTAGGCATTACTTCTTTTTAAATGGAGTGGGGATTGTTCTTTTAGTCCAACAATAAAGTGAAGATGTTCACACTTAAGAGCTCTTTGCTTACTGAAGTCTTGGATTTAATGGAGGCTTCATGCTGGCTTATCCTCAGGTTGTTTGGCTCCACAGTATTTACAGAATCTTAGTTGTGATAATCTAACTTAACTTTCTTAAAGTTATGGATTCTGTTGTTTAGTCCATTACAGTTTCAATATGCAGTATGTTTAACTATTCATCTGAGGTTTATGATTTTGTAGCAAAAATACTAATCTTGAATATTATATCTGTCAGTTGGTGTAAGAAGGCTCTGATATTTGTCTGTAAAATCCTTTGTTTAAGGTTAGGAGGTCTGGATGCCATGAGAATTGCTTTTAGTAATGCAGTGTATGGGTTCAAAACCCAGATGTGATGTGGTTATTGAGAAGTGTTATGTAATGAATACCTTCCTGTAAGATGTGACATACGTTTTAATGAAAGCTGTGCATGTAGTTCCAAGACTTACAGTCTAGACAGGAACAACTTCTTTCCAATAAACATGAATATGACCCATTACTGTTTTCTTAAATGCTCTTTGTGTTTCTGATATTTACTGTACTGGTAATCTTGTCCAAATTCAGACATAATATTTTTGGATAATTAAACCCCAAAAGTGGTATCTTATTGTCTGTTTAATAATGGATTACACAACTTTCTGTTGCTGTGCTGCAGCTGAAGTGTGACTGTGATGAACAGAAGAGCACCCCTGACCTGTGGGTGCTTCTGTGTCCTTGAATTTATCCCTACCTTCTTTTGGTAAATCAGTGTTGGAAGTGGTTTATGAGATTTTCATATTGTCTTGCTCAGCTTGATTCAGGAGTCATGCATATATTTCAAGAACTCAAATTTCAAAGGTTGTTGCCCTTGGTCTCTTTTTGATAAAGGTTTGTTTCACTGATTTTCAAAGTTAATTGTGAGCCCAGGAACGAAGTCATAGCAGCAAAGTGAGCTGTATCTGCCTATACAGCAATCATTTTTGAAAACGTGTTATAAAATCGGACAGAAATGGAGCAACTTTAAAAGGAAGTGAATTGTTGGAGCTATGGCTGCCAGGTGCTGACGAGCATGTGAAAACTGGGAAGCTGCCTGGCAGATGATTCTGAATCATTCTTTCTGTGAATGAAAAAAGCACTTGGAGTTGAAGAGTTGCTTACCTTCCCATAGGATTCACTTGACTGAAGATTGCTTCTTTCTTTACCAAGCAAAAATGAACTCTTGGCTCTCAAGAGGGGTTCTGCTCTGATAATACAGTATTTAACAAAGTAGATGTAACGGATTCATTTTTGTCCTGTGGCTCTTTATTTGATGACAGCAATGAAACTGTAATTTAAATAAAAAGGGTGAGATCACATTGCTGTCATGGCATTGTAAGGTATATGAAACTGGACCATAAGAAGAACTGTGGAGATGATGTGAGGTGTGTGCAGAGGCATGCATGGAGTCAGCAAAAGCTCGGATGTGCTTCTGTTGCAGTTTGGTAGTGGATTATACTTTCTAAAAGCTATAAAAACACAATTTGTTAATATTTTAAGAATCATTACTGTATGACAAATTTCTACTTGTTTTCCCAGCAACTGTTGAATTGCAAAGAATAAAACCCATGGAAAAAAGTGGTCTTCCAAATTGTCCTTTGGGGTAGTAGTTATCAGTGGCAGTACGGTGCTCTAGACATCTTTCAGACAGCTTTTCATGTCAGCTTTATATTCCAGTGGCAAAATCAACTTGCTTCACAATTGAGAAATGTTATTTTCAAAGGTTGGTGCCTTTAAAAGCAATAATAGTAATTAAATAAGTATAGTATTAAGTAGAGTGTTAACTTTATTTCTTCAGTGTTAAACATTCCAAATACTAATGTGCTCAGTCTCTTTGTGCGGAAACTTTTTCTTAGTTTGTGGGATCACAGAATTGTTCGGTTGGTTAAGATCATCAAGTCCAACCACTAACCTAACCCTGACAAGCCTACCACTAAACCATGTCCTTCAGCACCTCATCTGTGCATCTTTTAAATAACTCCAGGGATACCTCCACCATCTCCCTGGGCAGCCTGTGCTAGTGTTTAACAACCCTCTCAGTGAAAAAGTTCTTACTCATATCCAATCGAAAGCTCCCATCATGAAACTTGAGGCCATTTCCTCTTGTCCTATCACTTGTTACTTAGGAGATGAGACCAACCCCCACCTCTCTGCAACCTCCTTTCAGGTAGTCTAGAGAGTGATCATGTCTCCTCTCAGACTCCTCCAGGCTAAGCAACCCCAGTTCTCTCAGCCATTCCTTGTCAGACTTGTTCTCCAGATGCTTCACCAGTTTCATTGTCTTTCTTTGCACACAGTTCAGCACTTTAATGCCTTTTCTTGTAGTGAGGGAACAAAAACTGAATGTAGTATTTCAGGTGCAGCCATACCAGTGCCAAGTACAGGGGCATAATCACTTCCCTGTTCCTCTGGCCACACTATTTCTAAAACAAGACAGAATACTGTTGGCCTTCTTGGCTACCTGGGCACATTGCTGTGTCATGTTCAGTCAGCTGTTACTTAACACTCCCAGGTCCTTCTCCTCCGGTCAGCTTTCCAACCACTGTCTCAAGCCTCTAGCATTGCACGGGGTTGTTGTGGTCCAAGTGCAGGACCCAGCACTTGTCCGTGTTAAACCTCATACACTTGGTCTCATTCATTGCTCTAGCCTGTCCAGATCCCTCAGAAGAACCTTCCTGCCCTCAGCATTGACTTCAAAAGTCATGAGTTATATTGAAGCTCCATAGGAGATATCTAGAGAATATACCATTTTTCCCTTATCATTATGTCTTTCAACGTTTTGACTTACTGAAAAGTGAAAATTTTAAATGCAAGATGTATATAAATTTGTTTTGAAAGAGTTGCTATGTTTTTCTCCTTTATTTTAAAGGAATTTTTATATTGAAGAGTACTTTATGATAGTAAATGTACTTAGAGATCCCTGTACTGCTGGACCAGCAAGTTTGTTTGCTGTAGGAGGGATGTACATATGTTGGCATCTCCACAGCCCGTCAGTTGTTATAGGAAAACCAAGTTTTTGTCAGTAGTTAATAACCCAATAAAACATGAATGTGTGTGTTTTGTTTTTTTAAATAAAAAAAACCCAGATTATGGAGTGTAACCTCCATATTTGGCCCTGTTTATGAATTTAGATGTACTTTAATGATGGCTACTTGTGTACTGTGTAGAATCCTAGGATGGTTTGAGTTAAAGATTGTGCCAGTAACATTCTGTGTAGTAAAATCTGCTATGTAAAGCAAAAAGATAGCTTTAAAAAATCTTTCTTTCAGGGATAGAGTTGAAGTAACAAGGTCCATAAATGAACGTAGACTAGAGTCATGGAATCATAGGTTGGTAGCAGTTGGAAGAGACCTTTACAGATCATGTAGTCCAACCCCCCTGCAAAAGCAGGTCCGCCTAGATCAGGTTATACGGGAATATGTCCAAGTGATTTTTGAAAACCTCCAGAGAAGGAGACTCCACACCCTCCCTGGGCAGCCTGTGCCAGGGCTCCCTCACCCTTACAGTGAAAAAGTCTTTCTTTATGCTTAAATGGAACTTACTGTGGTCCAGCTTCATCCCGTTATCCTTTGTCCTGTCACTAGATATGAAAGAAAAAAGGGATGCCTCAACCTGCTGACACTCATTTAGATATTTGTAAATATTAAAGAGATTCCCCAATAGTCTCCTCTTTTCTAGACTAAACAGCCCCAATTCCCGCAGCCGTTCCTCATAAGGAGGGTTTTCCAGTCCCTTGATCATCTCAGCTAGGCTATAAGTAGATCATCCAAACAAGTTAAACCAATGTACCACCCTGAAGCTGAAGAATACCCAATATACTTAAGTGAAAGTTCCAAATTTGTCAATTTTTTTCAGTCTACTAGATGTGGGTCAGGTGAGCAGGATGAAGATGAGAGATGACTGAGCTTTCACTTTTGCCAAAAGTGGTTGTTTTGCCTCCCAGCAATGCAGCTGTGTCACCTTTTCACTTGCCAACTGTGGTACATGTCTCATCCTTTTAGTGAGTTGTTCTGGGTCATTACATCAGCAGAAATTTTCTTGAGAAGGTGAAAAATTTGTTACTGTTAAATTATCCAACTGAGTCATCTCAAGGCAATGAGGGTGGATGTGAGGACAGGTGTAAAAGGCGTCCTGGGACCACCTGCCTGGCAGTGAGAGGTTGACTGACTCTTAGGTTAGGCACGTGTGGGTGTCTCAGTTTGGCTGGATCATTGAGTCTTGGTCTCACGTGTATTACGTAGGAGCTTTCTTGATATTTGCTCATTTTTCTTTGATATGACTGAAGCTGTGTCATTATTTTAGAGATACTTTTGCATTGATCTAGCTTTCAGTGTTGCTGAAGATTCATATTCATTTATATGCTTTTCCCTGCCTTAGCTGTTTGATGCCTACGATTTGTGTTGTAACCATTTTTGTGTAGGTTGGACGTAAGGGTATGGATGCTCATTAGGGAAATGTATGTACCTAGATTTTTACTAGTCCTAAGTAGATAAGGATCTATGATTGTTAGTGATGATGAGTTACTTTGGACTTCTCTGTACGTCAACATGTAAAATCGTGAACTGTGATTTGATTTTATTTTTTTAAAGGTTGCCGTGTGTGAGGTTCTTGATGTTAATTTTTAATGAGATGCCTGAATTGTGTTAAGTATATTATATGTTGGGATATACATTTATTTTCATTGGGATAGAATGAGGTTTCCTTTGGGGCATTCTTTCTATTAATAAAATATACTTTTTGCTAAAACTAGATGCTGATGTGATCGAAATTGCAGAAGAGAGTGGTACTGAGAGGAGAAAGTGCACCAAATGCAAACCACTCTGTCAGCTACTCTTGCTAGAATAAACTACATGCTCTGCATGGACTTCAGGAAAGCTCCAGATAAACCAATTCCAACAGCCCATGTCAAATACCCCATTTCTGCTGACTTGTTGTTTTAAACTCTAGCTGTGGTGCTTTTGTATTTGAAGGGGAAAGGTTCAGACACTAAAGATTTAATAGCATTTAGGAGATCACTGGCAAAACGGTATTTATTTGTTCAAAAAGGTAACTACCAAGTTCAGAACACTCTGTGGAGCAAAACTGTTGTTTGATATATTATATCCTGTTTGCATGTAGTTACAGGTTTTCCCCGGTATAAAAAGAAATACTCTTCCTCGTTCCTCTACAAAGAGTAATTATGCTAGTAAAAGAGAGCTTTTAAATTCTATTAGGTACGTGGCAAAAAAGAGAGTGAAGGTAAACTTAAAGAGGAAAATGCATTCTAAACGAAAAGAAGCACTTGGAAACTAAAAGACACTGGGCTCATGCTGGTGTAAATCTGACTGAAGTGATTGAACTCTGAGGTTCAAACGCTGTATGAATGACATGAGCAAAGATTGATGTTAGTAGGTCTGGGAGAAAATACTTTCTGGGAGAAATTTCAGGAGAGTTTACTGAAATATGATTTGTGTAGTACGGTGCCAAGCTGCAGTAACAGAAGAAAATAACATATTGAGTCATGGATTTGCTTTGGTTTAGTTACTTTTAATATTACAATATTCATTATTGAAAAATGAAGGTATAGAAAGAAGCTTTATGTCATTGACTTTGCATTGGTAACTTTAATTAGACAAATGCATGAGTTTTTACAGACTGATCAAGAAGTATTTGAAATATAGTCACGGTCAAAAAGCTAGAGGCGGCAAATACTCCAATTACAGAATTACATGTTTTATGCCTCTGCTTTTTCAGACTTGATGCCTCAACTAGTTATAGCTAGAACAAACAAGAAAATCAATATGCGTAGGACAGATTTTATTCAGTTCAGAACAAGTACCAATCAATATATAATGCTTTTAGGATAGTAGTATAAAACAACAGGCATATCAAAATTTTTTCCTCACTCTGTACTTTTTATCATTCTTCTCTTGAGATTCAATGATTTGAAAATACAAGGAGGAGAAAGAGTATTTCATATTTGCATAGTCACAAAGGCTACAAAGATTTTAAAAAGCCAACTATTTCAAGCTTCTAAAATAGAATAATTTAAAATGTTAATATGTATAGATTTATGGCTCATGAATTAGTTCAAGTTCTAGAAGTAATTAATTTCTCTAAGAGATCTTAGGAAGACACAGTATGGGAAGTATAAATGAGTCATCTAGTTATGCCTATAGGAAACAGCTGGCATATAATTTAAGGATATTTTCAACTTTACTTTTTGAAGTTTCCTTTGTAGACAATTGCTGTGAATGCCATAAACTCTTGGAAATCAATACTAATTTGTGGATATTGGAAAGAATTGTTATATTCACAATGCTATCGAAGCAGGCTCAGTAGCCTTAGAAATTGTTGCTTTTCTACCTTTTATTTCTTTTATTCATCTTCCCTGTTTACTTACTTTGTTTACATTGCTGAACTAGAACTGAAGACCTTCAAGTTAGGATCTATGATGTTTGTGAGGGGGCCAGTGCACCAGGATCGCTGCTAAGTAACAACTCACTGACTCTTAATGCAGCTGATGTTAGGCTTAGAAAACTGAGTGTTTGACATCTCACTGGAAACCTGCTTCCTTTTTCTCTATAACATCTTGTTTGTGCCGACTATCAGCAGGACATAGCAGTTTGTCCAAATATCACCAGATTTTTTTCTGTTCTTTCAACTACAAATGAGATCTTGTCCTAGAAAAAAAGAGAGGCTGGCAACTGGCACTTTGTTTTCATGACAGCCAAGCAAAGAAAAGGATGCTAACCCAGATGTACTGAGCTTTGTTGAAGTTCAAAGTTTTTTGATAGTTTTGAGCACTGTAGCCAAAATCCAATAATAGACTGATCAGGGGATATTAAGGTGGAATTGTGCTTTGTTCTGCTTGTAGAAGTGTTCTTGTTTTTTACCCTCTCTCTTTTCAGAAATTAACAAAATGGAAAAAGATAAATCCAAATCCTTGAAATTCCCTAGCATAAGTACATGAATGAATGAGATTTTGCAGTATTTTTATCTTTTTTTATTCTTCTTAAATAATAATTAAATAAACTCCTGAAAGTGTACTTCGAGCTATAATTATTCCTCCACAGGGAGGAAAGTAAAAGAATATCATTAATTCTGAAAGGTTTACGCTAAGTAATCTAACTTAAGCAAAACCATGTTTCACAAATATTGTTGAAGGTGATCAAAATGCAAGTGATTCCACTGTTAAAATTTTTCCTAGCATATGTCAGTTTAATACTGTTCAAAAGATTGTCTGAATAATTTTTACGTGTTTTTAATTTATAGTTTGTATGTATCCATTATGGAAGCATCATCCCTGAAGTAACTGGAATGTAGTTACGTTATACAGTAACTGGAAAACTAGACTGCTCATCTTGAGAGGGGATAAAGGAGACAAGAACGTAACTTGTTTAATCAAGTAGGGGAGAGGATGGCAGGATAGGGCCTGAGAGAGCCCAAGAGAGGGCACAGACATTGGTTCTGTATTTTTGGAAGCAGGCCTAAAATGTGGCGAAGGATGTGAATTAGGCCATCTTTAGAACAAAAACCCAGTATGGACTGCTTATTTTGAAGACCTGAAATGAAGAATTTGAATTCCTCAATTAATTTTCCTTTAGATACTGATTTACTAAATGTATTCTTGCACTTCTTTTAGTTCGTTCTAAAGTTTTCATCTCTCTTCTACTTCTTCACTTCAGTGACGCTGAGAAAAAATGATGTCAAGTCCTTGAGAATTATTTACCTTCATGTAATATTTGCAGTTTTAAGACCAATGTTACAAAGACAGACGAAAAGTGATCGTGAATATTGGATCTCTTTGGTTATTTTGAAGACTGGGATTGGTGACAGAGAGCCATGAAGGTGCACAGGAGCAGCTGTACTGTCTTGCCAGGATTTTCTCTGCAGGGTTATAGTTTTCATGAGCCTTAGTCTCTGATTCTTGCTGGCTGTAGGCCGGACCTGAGTTAACCTTCAGAGTCAATGGCACTGTAATGTGTGTGTGCTTTGTGTGTGTCTTACCTTAAAAAGTCTTGTGAGAGTGGGATAGGATACTTCTAGCCTTTAAATGTATTGATCTATCTTGTTAACTTGAAGATGTTTGCTTGTGTGCAGTCTGTGTTGTGACTCCATCAAAGCGGCAGAAACTTGTGAAGCGTGGCAGGTTTTCATCAGTATCCACAAATAGGAAAAAAACCAGATAGAATTTTCTTGATTTTTTTTTTTCTGTTTTCCTGTCCTTTGCTTCTTGATTTATCTGTAGGTCTAGCAAACTTTTAGTCAGCTCAGAAAGTAAGTGTGCTTTTATAGCGTCAATAAAACAGCTTGGTGTTTCACAATGGTGTCAGTACCTGACTGTACATACTGAAATACCACATCATCAGGGAAAAAGATGAGTGATGAGCTCTGGATGTGAAACTCAAATTTCTAGGTCACTGACTGAGAGAGTAACTCAGCAGAGGCCAGAGCTCATTATCATTTTGTGGTTTGTGTTGGTCTCTTTCCAGATGTCAGGGCCAGAGCACTCCCTGCTTTGAGACCTTAACCCCTGACTGAGCTCTGTGGTCACTGCACAGTCCCACCGTGGCTGGACTGCTTTCCTGCTCTGCTTCTGTCCCCTCAAAAGTTGGTCAGTTGTTAATCTGAGTATTATTATTGTGGAAGGATTAATGACATAATGCTTTCTTAGAATGCATACAAGTTTAACTTTGTGTGAAGTGTAACTTGGATGTACTGAGGAAGCTTGAGGTCTAAAACCTTGACTAGAGAAGAAGAGGTTTCCAGGGCTGAGTGGGAATAGTTGGGCAACGTATAAAAGCAGTTTTGGTAATGGTATACCTAAGCCAGAATGAAGCAAGCATTGTTCCATTTTCAGAATAATGCTACCAGCATATAACCTGAAAGACCTTATCTTGTTCTTCATGTAGCAGCGGTAAGGAGCTTTATGGATTATACAGTCATTTTTTTCTACTAGGAAATTTTGCCTCCTGTTCTTGAAGAGGACTGGACATTGGAAAATCTTTGAGGGAGGATCATAATAGTTTCATATCTTTCTCCTGGTATATTTCTTCTTTTCTTTTTATATTTGTGGTGAACTGTACTAAATATTGCCCAAGTACTGCTCCTGTCACTGATGGCCAAGTCATACCTGGTGTCATTACATACAGTTAGGTGCTTGCTTGCTTACTTTTCAGGCCTCAAAACCTGGTAACATTCAAATCATTGCAGATTCTGAATGTAGCTGTCATACAGTTGTCCTACCTCCTTACAGACAGCTCTCTTCAAACTATGGCTTTATATAGAAACATACTTTTATTCCTGTCAGTCAGCATTGAAGACTTCAGGTTTTACTGTATTCATTTAGTACATGAGCATCTCTGTTACTTTGTTGATACAGTGGGGATATTTTCTGTATCTTCCTACAGAAATATCAGTCCTACAGTTCAGGGGTTTTGCCAGAAAAGGGTGTAGAAAATAATGTTGCAACATTGTATGAAAAAATGTAGCAGAGGTATAAACCAGACCTTCCTGCTCTTACTAGTCTGAGCCTCACTGTTAGAGATTTCTGCAATACAGTTCAGAGCTTATAAGCAAGTAATGAAACCAGAAAAAAGTTCTTACTGTGGAGAAAGTAAACTACTTTCTGAAGTAGATTAGAATCACATAAAAAGTTAAAATGAAAGTTGAGGAAGGTGGAAGAAAAAAAGCTTTTACTTTTTCCTTTGAATTCCAGTACATAATCAAACTTTTAAAATGACCAGTTTAGCCATATGTTTTGGAGTTCTGCGGCTAAGTATATGATAAACTATTTTTTTGTCAGACGTGACTGGTCATCTCCCCTGGAACAGACAAAGAAGCTGTTAACTCTGAAAGCTCAGTGTGTTCATGGTGGCTAACAATAGCACTGCATGACGCTTGATTTTGTCCTGTTACAGAAGTCCAGTTCAAGTGCTGGCTCTGCATTCTACTGGAGGTTTTTTTTCTTTTTTTCTTTTGGCCAGGTTTGTGCTGTGCCCTTGTTCTTTCTCTGAAGTCTTGCAGCCCTCAAGGCTATCGTCTGTTATTCTGAGGAGATACACAACTTCACATTCTTGTAGAGTATATAAATTTCTTCAGAAGATCTAGCTAGAAATACAAGTGCCTAACACTTGCTTCTAAAAAAATATTGTTAATTAGGTTTTCATGTGAAATCAGGGCTGCTGTTTACTGTTAAAGACTTAAAAAGTGCTGAGGAGCCTCAAAGTACAGTTCCCACACTAACCACAGAGGCAAACAATTTGGGATAAATGACCTAGTGAACAATGTTCTTCAACATAGTGACTATCTTATATATATTTGCTAATTTTCATGTCCATAAGACTTGTTTTCCTGCAAGAAAAAATGAAAATAGACATCCCAAACCATCACCAGTTCAGCAGCTGACATTGCTGTTTTGCTCTAGCATTTAGTGAATTCAAGGACTTGGCTCAGAAGAATACATTCTCTGTAAAAATACAGACAGGCAAACATAATTTAAACACAAAGAATGTACAATAATATTCTAAGGTATGTACCTGTCATCACAAGCTAGTTTTATGTTCTAACTGACAAAAAAAAGAATCAACCTGTACTGTGTGCTCTTTGATTAGTTGTGCTGGGAACTGAAACCCATCAGAGTTGAATTTTCTCTTCAGTGCACAGCAGAAAACTTTATTCAGGGAATATGTTCAGGTACTTTTTTTTTTTTTTATAATTACATGTAGGTAATTACTGGGATGTGGAAATAAAATGATTGCTTTTGTTTTGACTCTGCAAACTTACTGTAAGAATATACTTTTGAAAATGTTGAATTTTTTCCCCCTCCTTAGCGTGTTTGTGTTAAATGTGACAGATTGAATTGGTCTTCAGAGATTTAATTCACTTTTCACCTCATATGTTCATATGGAGGATTACTAGGCAAAACTGACAGAATCAGAGCACAGAACAGTTGTTCTTCCCTGAAACTGATACTTAATGCATAAGACTTTTTACGACCTTGATTTGTGTATGCTTGAGCATGTTCCAGTACTCAAATGTATTTATTTGTTTATTCTCTTTTTTAAACCTTGCATGTGTATCTAACACTTCAATTTTCAAACCCTAACTCAGTATCAGAAATAATATCACAAGTAATTCACTAGGCAGTTACTTGGAAAGAAGTGAAAGTGGTCTGTATATTAACCCAGTCTGGATTAATGTAATTTTTTTGTGCTTTAACATGTAGAAATCAAATTCATCTTAAATATTAAATATTAAATGCTTACGTGGAGCACATTAAAAGAAATAATTTGGTTTCTTTATAGATTTTTTTACAAAAATAGGATTTTTTGTTTTTTTAAAAAAATAAAATACAATTTGAAGTTGTTACTTTATAACTGATGCTTCAGAGTCCTTTTCCAAAATAGCTTTTTGCAATAGGAAAGCTGCCATTATTCATTACTTTTTTGCATTTACTCAGGAAAGGTATCAGTTTGACATTAACGAGGATAATTGAAGATAATGAGCATAATGAGGATAATGAGGAAAAGTCTTTTCCTTTTTCTACTGGGAGCTGGAATTGCCCTCTTCTCACAAGGAAAGAATAAGCAGGTGGTAGGGGTGAGTTTAAACAGACTATCTTGGGTGTCCTGTGAGAGAACTCTGCAAAATCTCTTTCCTTCTGTTGCACTCTCTTTGGAAAAAATATTGAGCATAAATTTGTTAATCATTTTGACATTTGTTTTTTTGTTCTTTCAGTGCATTGCATCAATAGTGTTTTTTATATCCCTGAATCTTCAAACTGAGGATGCTGAGTTCTGTTTTTCCAGAGAAATGTGAATTAGGAGAGATGAGAGAGGGTTTTAAAGATTCTTGTTTGCTTATTAAGAAAAGCATGCCTGTGATCAGTTTGACCATAGTACTTGATGCAATTTTTGCATGAGATGTATGTATATCTGTTAATATACTGGAAGGAGAGAAAACCTCATCATAGATGATTATGTTTGTAGTGACAAGTGTTAGAATTAAGTTGTCTGTGCAGTCCATATTTAAGTGTGTATGTATTCCTTTGATGCTATATCCTTGCCTTAGGGAGTTTTTTATGTACTATTTAAAGCTTTAGATTTAGGGTTTAGTTAGTACTTTTCCTGCTAATTATTTAATTAGAATACCATAAAAATGAAGTCTTTATTCAGAGTAAGTTCACTCTCATAATTGCTGTGGAAATGTGTGTTTCCTTAACATGTAGAACACTGTATGTGGAAATCTGGAATAAACACTAGCAAATAAAATTCTCTTTTCTTTGTACTCTTCTAATCCCCAGGCCTGACTGATACATCTTCCCACTGCTGTTTTTGCCTCCCTTATGCCTTTTAATTTAACGTCACTTAGCCAAGCACTGACATAATTTCATTGCCTTTGTTAGCTCATTCTTAACATTGTATTCAGGGCATCAACGCATTTCCAGCCTGCTGCGGCCTTCACTTTGATAGCCCAGGAAGGGAAAAAAATGGATTTCTCTATTAGCAGTAGATGTTCTGTTCTTTGCCCTGCCTCCCCACTCCCACGGGCTGAGCAGTACACAGTTTCCATACCAAACAAAAAGGGCGTGGGGAAGACTAGTTAGCATGCAAGTTTACCTATAGGTTTGCTGTCACTTCAAGTTGACTGTTGTTGTGTGGCTCTCAAACTGCAGTCAGATGGCCAGGAGAGAGGGTGGAGAGAACTAAACTGTCCCTAACAAGCTTAAATTTACTCAGTAAAAATCTGCATTCCCCTTGGAAGTTTCTTCTAAAAACTTTGCTAATGACAAAATGCAGAAAAATGTGGTAAGGTCATGCACATCTCCCAGGCTCAAACGGATACCTTATTTCTGCGTCCTTATCATGAAGTTTGGATCACTTCTGCAGCCAGGCTGGGAATCCAGCAGTGAGCCATGGCAATGATCTCAATATTCTTAGCTTTTACATTGTCAGAGAATGTTGTAACTGCACATATTTAGGGGAAAAAAATGGTTACACAAAGCAGGAATTGATGCCGAATAGCAAAACATCTAATCTGAGCTCTTTCCAGTTGTCCTTCTGACTCCAGGAGTTAGAACTGAAGGAGAAATGTGTGTTGCTTTCATAAGTTACGGCCTTGGCTATTACATGAATGCACAATACTATCTAAAAAAGCATGATAGCCATGACTGTTATGGTGATGAGACTGAGCTTATAGGTCCACTGGAAAGCAGGGAATACTACTAGCTCACGCTTAATGATGGCTCAGTTTCATTTTCCTAAAGGCAAGTGGGTCAGAAAAACTAACAGAACAAGCTGAAGTTCTGCTAGTTGGTTCTTGCTCTCCGTATTCAAAAGGAAGTTGTCATCTTCTGTTGCAGTAATAATGTTAAATAAATAATAAGCATCAGATATTGCTCTTGAAATTAGTAATGTAAAGGGTTTTGGTTTTTTGTTTGTTTGCTTTGGAGTGTTTTAGGTTAGGGTTTCTTTTTGCAATTTAATCATACTGGAGTAGAATTTGCGTCTGTCTTTGCATTGTTACTGGAAGCATGACCTAAGGTGCTATAATAGCCTAACATCAAGGAACAGGAAGTAAAGAAACATGTTCAGGGTTTTTTATGCATACGTAGTTAATCTTTTGAGAGAACACGAAATGTGAGTGAAAGTTGGCAGTTATATGTACTCAGTTATCATAGTTCAGTGTTTTGAAGGAAACAGATACCAGGGTCCACAGCTCTGTTACTTGACAACACAGTACTAGCACATTACTGGTGCTGTGCAAAGGATTTTGACGGTAGGGTCAAATTAAGTCTTCACAATAAATCTACTGTGGAAGAAGGTAGTAGGTAACAGATGTGTGCTTGGGGTGGTACCTTTTCTCTGAGAGGTTTGCAACTTGATTACAGAACTGTTTTTCAGCAGGAATTAATATATTGTCTAACTCGCTTTATTATACATGCAGCTTTAATTGAAGGCTGCAGTTTTAACTTTCAGGACAGTAAAAGCATTATGAAAATTATCACTTGTAATTGAAGTTATGGCCCTGAACCTTTACATTCCTGCCATTATCCTACCTCGTTATGTGATGGATTGTATTCTAGATTATGGACAAATGAATGAAACGTACTTTACATCCTTTTAAGCTGCTCTTGCAAGTGAATGGCTTGTCAGTGAAGCAAAGCATGTGAAATATGTTACCAGTTTGGAAGTATGCTATGAAATACATTTTCTGGGTTTCTGTGAAATTCAAAGTATGATTTTTAATTAAAGTGGTTTCTGTGAAGAGGTTTTCTATTCTGGCAGTTGTTTTAGAAAAGGAATTACATAAACTAAATTTTTAATGGCCTGACACTTTAATGGTCAGGATTTCCTGATGGCGTGCCATAATCAAGAATGACTGGGCAGGACTTGAGACAATTGGGTTCAAACCGATTTCCTCTTCCTTCTCCAATTTTTGTGCTTTATCACATTGTTTTCCAATGTGTATGGTTTGGTCATTTGGCATCTTGTGCTATCAAAGTTATTTTAGAAATTTGTTCTTTTTTTTCCTGTCTGATAATGATCTACCTGCATGGTCTACCACAGAAGGCTCTGTGAAGTGATTCACATAATGAGTTGTAGTACTTCTTACATATGTTTGTGGCAATTTCAGCCAGTATTTCCCATGTGTGTCCTAGCTGTTATTTTTTTAAATATATTTTTAAAAAGTTATATGTAAAATTGGTCTCAAATACATCTTAGCAATTAAAAAAATAATAATTTCTTGTTTGCAAATATAGTTATTTGCTCCATGCATGGAACATTCTACCTTGTCCGTACTATACTAGCTAAGAATTACATAGCATGGGAATTCAAGTGAGCTTCAGCAAATATTGTTGAGACTGTAGCTTCTAGCAGCCTTTGCTGCTTGAGTCTGATATTCTCAGCGGACAGAATGAGTCCAGCAATGACTAATAGTCTGTTTCTGACTGGCTACCCTGACACTGTCCTAAATGTCAGATCATAGAATCATTACAATTGGAAAAGGCCTTTAAGATCATCGCGTCCAACCACTGATCTAACGCTGCCAGGCCCATCACTAAACTAAACCACATCCCTCAGCACCTCATCTGTATGTCTTTTGAGTATCTCCAGGGATGGTGACTCCACCATCTCTCTTAGCAGCTGCTTGCAGTGCTTAATAACCCTCTTGGTAACAAAGTTGTTCCTAATGTCTAATCTTGCAACTTGAACCAATTTCCTTGTGTGGCATCATTTGTTACTGGAGAGAAGAGATCGACCACTCACCTCACTACAGCTCACTCCCCTTCAAATAGAGTTCAGATGAACTCCCCTTCATATCTCCTCTTAGCCTCCTATTCTCTTGGCATCCTCAGCTGCTTCTCTAAAATCTGACCTCTTAAACCATTAGATTTCTTAATAAAAGTGTTTGTGTTTTCTGCCTTCTGTAGACATAAAAACTTGCCTGATATAGGTGATTGTATGTGATGTGTGTGACAGTGGTGTAGTTCAGTCACAATTCTATAGAGAAGCAGGTTCTTAAAATACAGTATAAGGATAACATGTTACTCTGCTAACAGTTTTTCAAGATTACTGTGATTTAAGAAAATTATTATAATTTTTTTTACCCAAAAGAGAGCTTTGCTTTGGGATAAAAACACTTAAACTAGTATTTTTTAGTTGGGCAGTGTTGCTGCTTTCCACAGTTGAGAGAGATTTAGAAAGAAAGTTTTGCAGAGTTGCTATTTCTAACCTGCATATTAAAGGTAAGAGGAATGACTAGGGTAGTCCTTATTTAAGAAGTGGCAAAGCCAGTAAGATTTACTTGGGAAAAATTGTAGCCCAATTTCTTTCTTCTTTTACCTGAACTAAGGTACGTGATAAGTATTCAACAATAATTTTCCTGATTTTATCTCTGTAATCTATTTCTATGATTCTATGATCAGTCTTAGAGTTTCAGGGAAGAAATCATGTATCTATTGGAGACATCTCAAATTAAAGCAGGGAAGAGACTACAGGACATTCAGTCCCATACAGAGACTGGAATATTTCCTGGTTAGAATTTACTGAGCCATTAAAGTAGCTAGGCAAGAAGAATTTCTTTGCCCTTTCACAGTACTTCCCTCAAGGACTGTCTGAATATTAGTACGAAAGAACAGGGAAAGTTATACGTGGCAGAGAATGTAGCAAAATATCTCCAGAAGATTTTGGTAATGGGAAGTTTAGAAGGGAGTGAGAGGCCTTTCAAGGACATGTCTGTGTTTGACATGCTGGGGGCTGACTTCGTGTATCTCAGACTGTGTTACTGGATGTGGAATAGATAGAGATATGTTCTTCTAAATGGAAATTGATTTAAAAAAACAAACCAAAATCAACAACCAAATGAAAACCATCACTTTTAAGTTTAAAGCAATATTACCAAAACATAGTTTTCATTTGCTTTCTCTGTTGTGGAAAGACTGTTTGGTTAGAGATGTAGAAAACATTATGCCAAATGAACATCTAAAAATTACAGTCTATGAAAGAATGTTATGGCTTCTATGAATTTGAAGTTTATGAATTAAAGTCAGATGTATTAACAGCAACGGAGAAAAAGAAAACTGAATCTTTGGAAGAACCTAATTATAAGGTAGAACTAATTACTGAATTATAAGGCAGAACTTAAAACATGAGGATCATCTGTAGCAGCAAGACTAAGACTGTATCTGCTAAGGAACTGTAATCTGGCTGAGATAACTAGAAAACTAGATACTGCCAGATTAAGATTTTATGCCTTGAAATTTCTGCCGTGTCTCTATGTTGGCCTGAAGTAATGTTTCTGTTACAAAATAGTAGCAGAGGAGTCTGCATCTGTAGATTTCTTGCCTACGTTTTCAGAGACTTAAAAAGAGAAGTCAAGCTTCATGTCAGTACCTGTAACTAGACAAATTGATGACTGTTCTCCTAGGGGTAGAAAAATTATTTGTATGATAAAGCTTCAGAAGATTTAGGTGTGGCTTTTGTTCTGTGCTTTTTTGAGTCCAAATGAAACCTGGGCTATCAGAGTACCAGTTACCACAATACACTCAACAAATCTTTCTTATCCTTATTCCATCCCAGTGCATCCTTCACATTTTAGCTTTATGCTTAATTAGCTACTTATTGAAATAAACTTGTCTTTTGTTTATTGATACAGCATTCATTTACCTTTCTTTGTTGCAGACCTTGGCTTGTATGTAATATAAACATATTTGAAGCTGCTCAGGTGAATTGTCAATATATTAAGTATTTCTACTGCAGAAGTAAAATGTAAGCTGCGATTTAGACATGGAGAGGAAGTTATCCACACACATATAACTTCCTCTCACTGACAGGTTTGACTTGGCTTTACAAACATTACACTGAACCATACCATCGAACTAAGCCAGTTCTAAGCCTGTTTCTACTTCACAGGTGGGTAACCCATTCATCTTACTAACATGTGACGCTTCATAAATGCATGACGGAAGTGCCAGCTAGTACTGCTGGTTATTTAATTCTTCTCATAAAATTGACATAAAATCAGCGAAAGAGAGGTAAAAAAACTTACAATCTGTGGTTTCAGTCCATGTGGTGTGTTAATAAGGTAATGGTTTTTCTTTGTTAGTTCATGTAGTGTAATTGTACTTGTGGAGCCATCTTTGTTAAACATTGTCGAAAGATAATGCACTATATACTGCCAATATAGAGAAGAGGGAATGCCATACCTCATGTCAGTGGGTGAATTAATTGTGTAGTCTGTATTGAAAACAATAGGATGTTTGTTCATTAGGAGCTATGTGTCCAGGTTGCGATATATGAAATAAGAAAGACCGGATTTTTTTCTTGGCCATTTATATTCTACTGTATTTTGGCTGTGTTTAGTTTCAGCCACTGTGTTTGTTTGTGGTGTTAGATATCAGTAGGTGTGTATTATGTAAAGCAAAGGAATGTCTAGGTAGCACAGTCTGTGAAAACTTGTGTGATTGGTGGCCATTAATAGGTACATCATTTCATTGGCAACAACTGTGGATTTTATTCAGATTATTACGTAAAGTGATGTGATTGTGATGTCAGGAGGCTACTGTGCCTCTGTTCTCTTTCAGCTTTTCATACAGGTGTCAAGAATATTTTTACTAGGCACTTTTTTTTCCCCAATGGATCCCAAGAATGCCTCAAAAAAATACTATCTAGTAGAAAGTCATTATCATAGTCCATCTAAGCACATTATTGAGAATAATATACATGACTGAAAAAATGGAAATAGCATTTATCTGTAATTGTAAGTGGTTAAAATAAGTATATATTTTACAAGTTTGCAATTTCTTTTATTGTAATCTGTTAGCACAGTTTAAAATGAGAAATTTTTTGCTGGTAAATGAGTGTTAATGAAATAAATGGAAAAATCTGGATTTATGCAGTGTAATGCAGAAGTCTCTGCAAAGACAGCTGACTCCAGTACTTACGTGATGCTAGTGAACAAGGAACCAGCCAGAGCTGCATGGCAGGCAGTGGTTTTGGCTGTGCATGACATGAGCTGGGATTCAATATAGCTAGAGCTAGCAAGGCAGTAATAAATCCAGTTTATGGAGAGACTCCATACACTATCAGCAGCTGTAGACAGTTTGGACAAAACCCAGTAAAGTAAACCTGACTGGTCTACTGTGCTGTCACAGGCTTCAGCAACACAGGTAAAGTGGCTCTATAAATAGTTAGCAACTGCATCCTTCTATCCCCACTCTGAAAGCAAATCCAAGAGATATAAATGGAAAATGGCTCTTTCTTATTTATATTGGTCTGCAGAGCAGAAGTTAAGATCCCAAACGTACATCTGTTAATAGAGCAGTATATGTTGAACTTTGTTGTCTTCATAAAGGTGTTCACTATTTCTCTCATTCAAATAATGAGGGTTTTTTTCTGATCTGAGTAAGGAGAATTCCGAAACAATAGAAACCTGATGTTCTACAGGAATTATGGAATTGTGAGACAACAAGGTTATTGAAGCAGTTGTGTGCTCTAGAAAACAGGCTGCTGGGTTGGGACACAGGAAACTTAGGTTTAACTTTTTGGCCCTGTTCTATTTTTTTTTCTTTTTTGGATGATGCTGGCTAATTGCCATCTCTTTTGAGCATTGACATCCTTATTTGGAAAAAATGATGATTCCTTTCGTAAAATAACTGAAGATTTGTTGCCATGAAGTACTCAACAATTGTTACAGTTATGTTTCCATGTATATTAATATCACTCCTTTGAGGTAGGATGAAATGTTCTAGATGTTTATCAGAATAGAAGACAAGGAGCTCAATTAAAATTCTTTTAAATAAGCACGCAATAGTATTTTCAGTCTTTGGCAATTTGCATATTGTCATTTGGTTATGCAACTGCAATGAGTATCACAGGAACTTAAAAGTACCTGTGATATTACGTGTACTGAAAAAATAGTAATATAAAGTTTAATAATTAAATGTAGGCAGTGTAAAATGATTTACTACCTTTGCAATGAATTAAAAAATAGCAACCAAGAATATGATCTGCTTGATGAAGACTGTTGGAGGTCCTCTCAAAAGTATGTTATCATTTTATGGTTGGTTACCTTATTTAGAAAATGTAAAACAATTCACAATATATTTTCAGGTATCTTGAAAGAGGGAAGATACCAGATGGAAATTTTGCTTCAGTCCAACTACTCCCAACTTCTTGAGGACAGCAGAAACTGTTAAAGGAAAGCTTGAAAGCCTTAAAAAGTAGTATTTAAAGCACATATGAAGTGCTAATACTTGTCTGAGGGTATAGGAGTAAAAAAAAAAAAAAGTGTATGAGAGCTAAAAATCATCATTTCATATTAGCCATGAAATAGAATGCATTCAATAGACTATCATAGGCAAGGGTGTGTTTGTTATCTCTTGGTACCTGCTTTGGATGTTTGAATCCTGAATAACTATGTTGATACATAGGCCACTACTTATATCTTCAAATACTTGATGCGTTTAGGTTATAAAGAGAGAAGCAGGGTGGTAAAATCAGTGTTCTTTAACATCAGCATAGGAATTAAGTAACTTTTCCTAGCCTGGACACTTGTGTTTAACACAAAACAACTTTGTTCCTCATTTAGCATACATCAGGGCGTATTGCCTTTAGACATAGGAGTGTGTTGTCTGTCTAATTATCGTTTATTATTGTTTTACTGTTCCTTGAAACTATCCAAACAATTTGGTGTGGCCCTAGCAACCAAACAATTCTGTTTAACAGAGATTTCCTACGGTACTTGCTCCCAGATTTCCCATGTAGTGCTAGTTTTCATTGGAGCAAACAAACAGGATATTGTTTGAAGTGAATAACATACACTGTTTTCAAGCAGTTTATGAAAGTAGGTTTTTTTTTGGTTTTGAGCTCTGGTGAGTGATAAAATTTTTGGTTCCATATTTCATCTGAAGTTCTGTAGAATAGTCACATTTTGAAGCTTCAAAACAACATTTGAAACTGAAGTTTTCTCTGGCAACTAAGAGCAGAAGCAGTGGCTTATGGTTTGCTGGTAAACATTAGCAGAAAAAAATTATTTAATTGTGTCCTGTAATGATTCTCCCCCCATCCTTCCCCGCAATTAAACATGCTGTTTAGAATTGATGTAGACCCTTCCTACAGTGTTTATTAATTGCAAGTTCATCAGTAAATTAATTCCACTAAACACAGGCAAACTCCCTCTTACCCTTTTCCCCTCCTCTGTTGTTTGGGATTTTTTTTGCATACATTAAACTAACTTCCTAGTTTTACAAAGCATATACGACTCTTCCTTGCATATGACAATGTTTATAATTGTGAGTGTGAACTGTTAATGGTGTCACACATTAGAGTCCTCAGCAAGCTCACAGATGAAGGTAAATCCTAGTCATTTATTCTACCTTTTGACTATGCCAGCATTTCAGCAAAACTAAGATATGTGTAATCCTCTCGTGGTAATGTTTATAATTACTTCAGTTAGATATTGATCCCGTGTTTTTTGGGAGGTTTATTACCAAATGAAAAGTGTGTGCATATGAACACAGAGATTAGTAACACCTACAACTGTAGGATAGCCTTAATTCTGCTTTGCTGCTGAAAGAGTAAACATGCAAGTGCCATCCTTGCATTGACTCTCCTCTTTGTGCTGGCACAGGCATGTGTGCAGCCATGTGATGAGCAAATTGGACAACTGATTGTGTCAAAATTAAGCTGGGGGAAAAAAATAATACGTATGCTGCTTTTCCAGTTCAATTCATTACACAGCTGCACACTTGTGTTCACTCACATGGGAGGAGGATGGTACAGGGAAGGAGATAGCTGGTTGGGAGAGATTACATCCTTTGGCAGTACTGCAGTTTATGGTATCTGAAGGGAGCTGTGTGAATTTATACCCAAGGAGTGAGATCTGTGTCATTGCAGGCAGATGTAACGCTGCCCTGGAACCACTTTTCTCTGGCTTCATGCTTTGCCTTGCACTGAAATTTCCACAACACTTCTAGGAGCTGGTCTGATTGTAGTCCAGTTACTTTTCTTGCCAGGGTTATATTTTTGTCCAGTTTACCTATTTTGAGTTTATCTCCTACATTGTCAAGCGAGCTTAGGAAGAGGATTTGCCTGCAGTATGCCTGGGTTTAGATCAGCCTTGGGGTTTTGTCGTTAGTGAGAGAAGCTATTCTGTAGCTTTGAAAGTTTACATACTAAGATGATTTCTCACTGAGGATTAGTTTAGTAATACAAAGTAAGGACAGTACTTCAAAGATGGTCAGCTCTCATAGGTTTTTCTGATTCTTAAATTACAGGGGTTTTTTTAAGATGATTTTTTGAAAATTGGGAACAGAAATATATTTGTGTAAACACACTATGAAGACTTGTCCACATAAAACAAATCTAGATGTAGTTCTGGGTTAAGGAGTATGCTAGTCCTTCTCGGTTCTTTTAGAGAGACAAGAGCTACTTGAGTACCAGCTTCTTATTGTTCAGGCATGTAGACTGGACTGATACTGTGGTGTGTTCCCTTCAGCCCCCAGTCTTGATAATGTGCCTGTTGTGGCGTACCCCAGGAGGTGGGTCTAGAATGAGCCAAAGCAGCTGCTTTGCTAAATTTCTTCTCACCAGCCAGCCACAGCTAATGATATTAAAAAAGGAGATTTAAACGTCTCCTGTTTCTTTCCAGTCTGTTAGCTTCAATATGGGATTTTAAATAATAGAGTCCACTTGGTCTGAGTACAACAAAGCTTTGACTTTCTTAGAAATTCTTACATTTAGGATAGAAACTACTGTTTATTTAGAATCAGTGAAATGTGTTAGGAATCTGTAGGTACTTGATTTTTAAATTTTTGTTCATTTGCAAATGGAAAGGAGAGTAGTTAAGATCTCTGTTGCAGAATTTTTCTATTCTGTCAGTCTCATACTTGGTTTCTATCTATTTACCTGCTATGGTACCTTCTTTTGACCTCTTCTCAAACTGATGTGCTTGACACATAGTCCATCTAATTTATTTCCTGGGCTGTCTTTGGAAGCATCAGGGTTTAAGAATGGCAGGAGCACAGATACTGGAGAATGTGGACATTTTAAAGAAATAAAATGTTTTTTAAAGCATTTGACATGTTTTTGTAATCAGAAATGAAATAAGAAAGATTTTTTTTCTTCAAAGTCAGATGTTCTGGGTTGTCATCTTTCTTCTGCAGCATGCCCTTTGTTCTGTTTCATAATGCCTGTGTGTACTTTCATCTGGCAAACTTCCACTGCAGGGACTTAGAGTGTGGCAGTGTCATGTCATTGCCTGTGCTGTGTGACATATGCTCTTCTGTGTCTTTTAGGACCTCTGTTACTGAGATTGAAGTGCTAGATCAAAGTGTTAAAAGGATGTTCAGAAATGCTTTATGGCATGCTGTGTATGTCTATGTCATTCTGTTGTTGCCTCTGATTGGTGGGAACTCAGCTTTGTGACCTTGTCGAGTCCTTTCAACTTCAAAGACTGCGTGCTGAAGTTTATGTACAGGAAGAAAAATGCATTAGTCCAACTAAACAGCAAGTTTGTGCAAAAATCGGAGAGAAAAATAGCAGGTCATAAGTAGTACTCACAACCTGTGTAAGGTAGCCTTCCTTTTTGATTAGAGGCAAAGGCATTGTGACCATTCTGTTTTCACTCTGAATTGCTCAATTCAATAATGCCTTTGATAGATTATTATTTTCAGTGGAAATTGAAGAATTCTGTGTTACATGAAATGTAACTTTCTGAACTAATAGAAAGAAGAAATTATGAATGGCTGAGACTCAAGCTTCGGAAGATGTGAAGTACCAAAGATTTGGTCTCCATGGCAACCAGTATTTTCATTAATGAGTTGAACACTGAAAAAAAGTGTTTGAGTAAAAGTTGTGGATAGTATTTAGCTAGTAAGAATTGCCCATATACAAGTTGAAAGTTTGTTGAAAGCTCCCTACACTGGATATTAAGAATAACTTCTTCACTGAAAGATTTGTTAAATACTGGAAGAGGCTGCCCAGGGAGGTGGTGGAGTTGCAGTCCTTGGAGATATTTAAAAGACATGTAGATGAGGTGCTGAGAGACAAAGTTTAGTGCTGGGCTTGTCAGTGTTAGATTAGTGGCTGGACTTGATCATCTTAGAGACCTTTTGCAACCAAAACACACAAAAGCTTTGCTAGTTCATCAGAATTGGCCAGGTGCATCTCCTCATACTTTAACTGCAAAAAGCCTTAAAGAAGCTTACCTGAACAAATGATGATATGTAATACAATAAAATAGACTGAGACTAGCCTTCCTATTTTAGGAAAAGAAAGTATTAATAGATAAGAATTCTTAATGTAAATTCCTAATACCAATTAAAAAAATAATGCCTACAGTCATGGAATATGCTACAGACATATCAGATCTTTCTGGGTAGATCTGGGGCATCATTAGATATATCAATAGTTATTTTGTTTAACAGTATGCAAGACAGGAATTGTAACTATTTATTCTAATTGTGTTGTGTATGCTAAGCTCCCATACGAGTGATTTTGGATACCTGATTTTTTTGGTTCTGCAGTTCACCATGGGTGGCAGCTGTGATAATAAAGAAGTGTTTTTACATGGTTAGGGAGAAAAATAAAAGTAAAGGTGGATAAATATATGTAAACAATATATGACAATTTCAGTATAAAGATGAAAGCCTCAGTCCTTAGAGTGGGAGACTAATATATCCAGCACTGCTGTGGTGGTTTAGCCCTGATGTGGTGTCAGATGCCCACCAAGTTGTTCTATCACTCCCCCTACTAAACTGAACAGGGGAAAAAGAAATATGAGAGGTTTGTGAGTCAAGATAAGGACGGGGAGATCACTCAGCAATTAGCGTCATGGGCAAAACAGACTCAACTTGGGGGGAGAAATGGTTTGATTTATTAATGACCAATCAGAACAGAGCATGGAAATGAGAAATAAACCCAAATCTTAAAACACCTGCCCCCATCTCTCCTTATTCCCAGGACTCGCCCTCCTCCCCCCACAGTGGGGCAGGGGTTGGGATTTACAGTCAGTTCATTGCAGATGGACTTTGCTGCTGCTTCTTCTCAGAGAGAGACCTCCTCACACTTTCCACTGCTACACTGTGGGTCCCTCCCATGGGAGATAGCCATTCATGAACTGTTTCAGCATGGGGCCTCCCATGGGGGAAGCTCCTCACACCCTGCCCCAATGTGGGTCATCCACTGGGAAAACAGTCCTTCAGGTACTGACTGCTCCAGCCTGAGTCCCTCACAGGATCGCAAGTCCTAACAGCAAACCTACTCTGGCATGGGCTCCTCTCTCCTGACACGCTCCCAGGTCCTGCCAGGGACTTGCTCCAGCATGAGCTTCCCACGAAGTCACAGCCTCAGTTGGGCATCCACCCACTCTGGCATGGAGTCCTCCACGGGCTGCTCCCCCAAGGACTTGCACAGCTGCAGGGGCGCAGGGCCTGCCTCACCATGGTCTTCACCACAGTTCACTGGGGAATCTTTCTTCCAGTGCCTGGGCACCTCCTCCTTCTCCACTGACCTTGGTGTCTGTGGAGATGCTTTCTCATTCACACTCCCTTCTGTGCTGTTGCTGTTTACCGTGTAGCAACTTCTTCCACTTCTCAAATACTTTAATCGCAGAGGCATTATGTCAATCATTAATTGGCCAGGCCTTTGTCAGTGGCATATCCATCTTAGAATTGACCAGCATTAGCCCTGTCAGCTACAGGGAAAGTTTCTAGCAGCGATTTTTTTTAAAGAAGCCACCCTTGTAGCCGCCATCCTACCAAAACCTGACTTAGACAAAACCACTACAGCTATGTATCAATTACTATTTCTTGTGAGGCACAAATCTTTCACAAAGTGGAGAAATGTAGTCGGTGTGACTTGTCTAGAAAGGGTTTGTGTTCTTGTTAGGAAAATCAGCTCGCTGACAAAAAGGGCCAAGAGAGGCTAAGGAAACATTTCTCTTGAAAATATTTGAACACCAAATAGAAACTTGAATTTCATTAATAATTTTTAGAAAGTGAATCAAACAGATGCCTCTCAAAAGATACAGAGATAATGCTTTATGTCGAATGTTTTGGTTTTCAGTCATACTTGATCTGAAATTGCCTGATACTAAAAGCTGTCATTTTTATCATGATCATCATACAGTTGTGTTCAAAATGGGGTGATTCACACAGTTTAAGTTTTGCATTTTTTTATTAACAAGAATGAGTTATACTCTAAACACTTATGCAACTTAGGGTAGAATTTCCCACCTAATTTTAAAAAAGTATAATTCTTGTTGGATGTTATAGCTAGTTATTTCAGTCATATGATTTACAGAATTTACTGTGGTAATATGTCTACGTGGCAGATGGGCAAGTAAAGAAGTGACAGGCACTGTTTAGAAGCTTTGCTTTATAGCTCTTTTTTTTTTTTTCTCTGCAGCCTCCACACCACCCAGCAGAGTAAATAAACGCAGAGTTCCTCCAAGTGTTGTTTCCACCTGGGAAAAGAAAGGCACCATCATGTCTAACATTACTATTGATCCAGATGTCAAACCTGGCGAGTATGTCATCAAAAGCCTCTTTGCTGAATTTGCTGTTCAAGCTGAAAAGAAAATTGAAGTTGTAATGGCTGAACCTTTGGTGAGTCCTTTTTTTCATAGTATCCCTTGAAATGGTACTGCTGATTTATCCTGTGTATGGTTACTGAAAAAAACATCCCCAGATATTGTTGACTTTTCGAAGGGATTGCTTCAAGAATAAATAGGCTTCTGCAAACAGGGTTGCTACCTGGATTATGTTTTATTGACTTCCGTTAAAACTGTTATATAGTGGTTACTGGAAACAAGACCTCTTAGTATTCATAAGTTCTATGAAGTTACAAAAGGAAATAGCGACAATAAAAAGTGTTCCTTCATTAGCACTGTGAAATGTGTTTCCTGTTGATGTTTCTTTGAAATGATGTTTTTGAGAGTATACTTTCAAGAGAAGATGCATTTATTTTGTGGTCTAAAGTAATAACACTACCACCTGGAAGAATATAGTAGCCAGCATACATCCCAGATTAGGCAAAATGTGAAATTCTGTTGATGATTCAGACTTTGTGTCTTTAAATAATGAGTTTTTTTAAACTTGGAAATTTTTGGAGAAAACATTTTGGGTTATGTTTTTTTAAAACTTGGAAATTTGCTGAGCAGGCAAGATGCTGCAGCCTGTAGAGAGCCACCTCATAGAAGGCCTCTGTTTGAACTGCTGCTTGCAGAAGTGTTCATGTGCAGAAGTGCACTTGAGCCCCAGTTGGGAAATTTTGGGAAAAAAATGTTTTTAAGAACCAGTCCAAAAGAAGACAAAAATGGGGCTAAAGATGTTTAGTGGTATTATTACTGAAGTCTTCAACTCAAACCATTAGTACATCTAAGACCGAGGAAAAGGAAACGTATCTTTATATACACCTACTTAGGGATCTATTACATATTATTTGTGTGGGTGTACTAGGAAGTCTACAACTTAAACAGCACTTGTCTGTTTCCTTATAGACATCCAAAAGTGTCAGATATTCAAGAGGATAAGAAAGCACAGAAACTTTATAGGAAAGGTGACATGCAAATGATGAAGGGTATGTGGCTAAGAACTCAGAGCAGAGCTCTAGAGGTAGCAATGCTGTGGGTGGCAAGGCAGATCATTCTGCTCAGGGTGGTCTGCATGACAACTCAGCCCGTTTTTCTTTCGTCTGCTAAACATACAGGAAAGGTAACATTTGGCCAGTATGACATATACTGGTTGTAATTTAAATGAACTGAAGAGAGCTTTTCCTGTACCTACTGCTAGTTTGGAGTTAATCTTGTAAGCAAAATGTTGGTAGCAAGGTAAATATGATAGCTCTGGCGTTCAGTTGTGCTGCAAAACTTGTCCTTAGACAAGTTGACTGTTAGTTAAACAAATGTTTTAAAATCTGTTAATCATAAAAATGAAACATCTTGCCAGATGAAAAATTAGAAAACCCATGAAACTAATAAAATAATGCACTTTTCAAAGGTGAATAATTCCCAGCTCTGTTCTCTCGTGAGGTTTTTTGGTGATTGCATTAAGTCTGCCTTAGTCTGGATATTTTATTAACATGATTCTGAAATTAATACTTATATGTATACAGTAAGTATAAAATGGTTTCTTATTTATAAAATAAGAAATTCTAAATATTACTGGAGTACTAATTTGCACAGATCTTCAACAGTTCTGTCTGGGTTGATTTGCTAAGTTGAATTCCTTTTAAACAAAAGGAATTTTAATGCAATCAAATTTAATTTTGCACATACAGCCAACATTCCTTATTTATATGGGTGGTAAGGAAGGCCTGTTTAGAAAATCAGTTTAACAGAGGTGCCATAGCTGTGTAAAAGTGAAACTACCTGAGCCTTGGTAAGACAAAGAGGTAGAAGAAAATTCTTAGGTATCTCAGTGAAAGGAAGTACTAAAGCACTATTGTGGTTTTTTGTATGTAGCATTTGATATAAATACTGAATATTCAGTTCTAGTGTATGACATATAAAAAGAAAGATAAAAGGCTGAAAGGGCACAGGAAAGGCGCTGAGATGGGAGAAAAGGCTTTAATGGATGAGAGGAATGCCATTTATCGTTTTAATGTGATTTGATTTTGAGGGATGACTTGGCTACAAGTAATACTGTGAAGAATATATATAGTATTACGTAAATCTTTAATGTTTTAGATGAAGCTGTTGATAGAAATTTGAAGCTAGACTAATAGTTAGGAGCTAGACAGTTTATAAAACTTGAAGATGAACATGAACTAAAACATAACTTTAAAATAAAAAATAATTGATTTCAGATAAAGACAGCACCTGGGATTGGGGGGATAGTACTAGTTTGTCTAGATGTATGGGTTTCCTTTAGAAGTCACTGATTTGTGATTTTTAAAAAATAAGTAAATGGCTTCTGTGGCTGTGAATTTACCTGTGCTCACCAAGTAACAAATTATTTTCCTTTCACTGATTTAATTAAGAGTTGTCTGCTTGCAAAGTTTTAATACTGCAGAGTTTCTAGAGTTACAGCTTATCAGAAAATGCTTAAAATAAATGATTCAAGTAGTGAGCTTAACCATAGGAAGGAAGATCAGACTTTTAGTGAGTAAATGAAATAAAACACCAAAATTCTTTTGTACTAGTATATAGTTTTAAAGGAAAAAGGGCTCAGGCACCATTTGTTGTAGCTTAAAATTCTCCTCCTCAGCAGAGTAAGGATGAGAGTAAGGCATGAGACCAGCCTTCCCCGAATGTGAAACAAATTATACCAGTGAAAAAGATTAATAACAAACTCAATTGCCTTTTATTTTGCCAGACTGCCTGTCAATATAGATGTTTAGAAGTTAAGTTGAGCTTAGCATAGTGATACCAAGTTATTAAGATGTTAACCACATAAACTGCTAACTTGACTAAATTGTAGTGCAGTAGCATGTTTAAGTCAAAACTAACAAGAGTATTTAAACGTATTGCCAACAGCAGCAGTTTTATTCCACTGTGGATATACTAAACATTGCTCAGACCACCTCTGTATGCTTTTGGAATTCTTGCCTAGGTTCTTTCAAAAGTTTGTCTGAAGTCTTGAAAATTTGGTACACCATATTTTTTCAGCACAGTTTTACTCTGCCATGGTGCTGGGGCAAGGATGGATGTGCACCTGGGTGACAGGAGACAAGGCAGAATCACTCGTCAGGGTTTTTACTCGCAGCTTGGAGGACAGAAACTAGTATGCTGGTTTTGCAGGATTCACCTGAGCTACCCTGCTGGGATGGGCCAGCCACCAGAGGAGGGTGCTGGTAAATATGGGAGAGGGGCCAAAGGGTGGTACGTTTTTCCATGGGTACAGTTGTTTGCACAGCACATACACTTCTGTCTACATCCTGGTCTCTGCTGCCTGCCATATGTTGACATTTCTCCTTTACACAATGGATGCAAACTGTCCCTCTGGTTAATTCAATACTGGAGAGTGGTTTTTCTTTCAGTTGTAAAAGACAAATCTAGACCTGTTCTTTCCATCTCTCTCTGAACTTCAGAATGCCAGGAAAATAGATCTTAAATTATTAATTCAGTGAAAGTTTCCAGACCTTTATTTTATGCTGTTGGATAGAGGGGTTTTTTTTGTAAGTCACGTGAGATGACTTGGGCCATGACAAAGCAAAGTTAGAAGACATTAAAAGAAAATAAATTTTAAAGCCATACAAAAAAATCAAAGGACTTGATAAACCTGTGACTAGGTTAAAGAGTATTATTTAATTATGTCACATTGTTTGGTCAGTGTTACATTAACTACAGTAATGTTTGCCTTTAGTGGTTAAGACCTTTGATACTGAGGAAAATAATAGAGATGATTATGAACTTGTAAGGTCTTTTTTCTTTCTGATACTGAAAATCATAAAGGTTATTTTAGTATTTGAAAAACAGAAGTGTCTCAGTTTATAATGAGGGGGAAGCTAAACTTTCAGAGCTAATAGTTTGCTGTCTATTGACATGTATTTCAACTTCTTTGTCTAAAGACTTACAGATGATTAAAATTTTCATTTGTTACTGTTCTTTAGCTGTTTGTGATTTTAGACACAAACAATGGGTATAATAAACACTGTTTCTTCTGTGGCACAAGAAAACATTTGTACAGGTATAGAAACCTGGCATGTTGGGGTGTTGCATCAGAAGGAGACTTAGGAAACTTGACTTTTACCATCTTCTTACAGGGAAGTCATATCTCTCTCTTCTCAGGAAATACTTTTCTAGTTCTTTTCCTTCGGCTTGTTTACCAATATACAGTGTTTATGTAGGGCGGAACATTTGTCATGTTTCTGTTTTATTGATAAGATTACAATTATTTGTGCAGTTGTCTAAAAGCATAGTACAGATAACGTGAACATTTCAGTATAAAAAAGAGGGAGTAATTCTAGTTAAAGCAAATTCTGATTTGCAAGTGCTCCTTGGAGCTGCAAGACATCAATTCTCATAACATTGTTTTGAACATGCTTAAACTTTGTGAATTTATAAGATCTAAAAAAGTGTTTATTTGCCAGTATCCAAAACCTTTTCCCCCTTGCTTTTGAATGCATACAAAAGAACATTGTCTAATATATCAGTTGACAAACAAGTAGAGCTATATTAAATTATTAAATGCATTTTCTTGAAACCACCTTCTTTTTTGTGTGGTTTTTTTTTTATTTAGGCATATTGGAAGTGAACATAAATGACAGTTTTCTTAGAGAATTAAATTGGTTTGTTTAGATTATAGAAAGTGAAAATGGTCTGACTTGTGTATTGGTACCTATATTATTTCAAATTACTCTTTCAGAGTGGGCAAATGTTTTTTGCCCGGGCAATACTGAATTCGGGTTTTTAGTGACTGTAATAATTGCCAGAGATAGTGTCCTTTTGAACACAAAATACAGCTGCACTCATGACAAAAAGTGCTGGAAATTGTCTTGTGTTTTCAAGATTGTAATTAGGACAAGCAAAAATAAGATGCCAATTTGAGTCTTGAACTTGGTACCTGCAATCCCAGTTTGTGTCTACTTAACCTATAGCTGGTCTGTTGCAGCCTTACAGGTGTTACATGTCATGCAATACTGACTTCTAAATGTTTTGTCAACAACATGGGTTGTTACAAAACTACTGAGCACTTATTTTGTATTAACTGAGGAACAACTTGTTGAGTGCAGTACTGACTATCAGTATTGCCAACACCTCCTTTTGCATCCCAGACTAAGCAAGCAAGTTAACAGCTCCTCCAGCTTTCTGCTTGACTTGTTCCATAAAAGCTCTTTGTTTGCTTACTGCAATCTAATGTAAGGTATTAACTCCTTACCTTGAGTGGTTTTGCTACTGGTCAAATATATATTTTTTTATTTGTTTAAAATAAAGTGAAAAAGAGTTTAAAATTTCTTTAAGCATCAAGAAATGCTTGTCAAATCTTTATATATCTTACTGCTTTGCAGTATGCCCTTAAGGCTGTTACTGTAGCACTTGGCTTACTGTAAAACGTTGACCTTCAGAGCCAGAACATCAGACTTAGTCTCTCTCTTTTTTTTTTTTTCCCTTTGCCTTTTTTGTTTTACTTTCCAGGATACTCTAACAAGAGACTAAAAAAGTTGAGTTTCTTTTAGCTGTATAATTTATTACTCTCCACAGTGACGTAAGAATTACTATTACATTACTATTACAGTTCAAGAGTGTTTTGTTTTATTAATGCTTTAATTCTCACAATTTTTTGTGGTCAGAAGTATAGCTTAATTTGGCTTTTAACAGAGTGATATGTGTTAACTGGTACCTGTGAAATATTGTAACAATTAAATTCCAGTAATATTGCATCTTTTCTGTACCTTGCAAAGTTATTTCAAATGGAAAGCAGGTTATTATAGAACTTCTTTGCTAGCTCTCTTTCATTGTAATTGGGGAAAGTGAATATTGGAAATGCATTGAACAATTGTCTCTGCCTTTGTGAAGGCATTTTTAAAATCATTCTTGGAGCTTATAATAACTGCCTTATATGAACATGAATATACTTGTTAATTCAGTTGGGAAAGGCTTTCCATCATAGTTACAGTTGGCACTCACTACCAACTATCACTGTTGAGCATGCAGCTGTAGGCCCTGCTGTTTGGGAGAAGTGTTTGACATTTTCTCTTCATCAGTCTTCAGCATTATTACTATGAAGTTCTCAAATTTAAATTAGAATTCTTCTGTTTTGTGGGTCCACTTCACATCATCAGAACTGGTTCTAGCTGAAAAATAATGCAAATATTCATATTAGAAGTGATTTTTTTGTTCCGTAATATAGCCAAGAAAGAAGGAATCTGCCTTTGAGAAGTCAATTGTATTGTGAAATTCATGTTGCTTTTTGGTTTTTCTGTTGTTTTTTTCTTCAGGAAAAGCTGTTGTCCAGATCTCTTCAAAGAGGTGAAGATCTTCAGTTTGATCAGGTAAGGGACATGTAATTCAAGACAGTTTTTATTGGATTAAGGTGGCTTCTGTTTTTTTCAGAGTAGTGCTTCCACTTTTGTGGTGACTTGAAACAACAGTGTCTGTATTGGCATCACAAGATTTTAGACTTTGAATGTTCCTGAGACTTTATTTTGTCTTGTAGAAAATTACAGTAAGCAACTACTAGAACAGAGAATTTGTAAGGTGGCAGTAAAAGCCACTGAAGGAAAGGTACTGAAATATGTTAGGGGGCAAAAAACCCTGAGTTTGTGTTCCTGTTAACCTTCTTGGATATTGTGTACTGTTTCAGTGTTTGGAGTTCTCCTTTTTAAACAAGTAGTGTTCATTTCAGTAACATGGCTTTCACTCAAGGCTTTCTGATTCTATGGCAAAAGACATACAGTATATACAAAACATTATTTCGTCCTTCACTGAGTATATAGTTGAACTGTGAGACTCTTCTGTTTCGCTTACCATAAGTGAACTGTGTTTGGAACAACTCTGCTCAACTTACTGTTGTTATCTATTCTTCAATAACATAGGCATGTTTTTTTGTCTTGTAACTACTTCCTTGCAATGGAGAGACAGCATTTCAGATGAAGCCCCATTAATTGCCTGTTCCTTAACTCTTACTGCATAGCATCTTACTGTATGTAGCGTTCTGTCTCTATCTTCCATAACTGGACTTTTGTTTCATATGTTCCATTACTTCTCAGATAGAGGCTAAACATTGCAGTGAAATCTGTGGACCTGCCCCTAACTTCTCGATTAATAACCATCTATGTACCTCTCTTCCCTCCTCCCAAAGGAGAAACAAATAATACCATGTACTATTTGATGTACAATGTTATTTTCAAAGAAAAACAAAACCAAAATCACCACTAAAAGCCTCACATAGCCTTTTGATGTTTTCTAATCTAACCTGCTCTAAGACCATTATCTACTAAACAAAAGTTTATTCATAAGCAAAGAAGATGGATGAGGGAGGATAAGGCATAAATTCTTTGGTAGTTATATATTTTATTTTAAAGCTGACGAAAAGCTAAATAATGTACATGGTAAGAAAGATCTAAGGAAATCTGTAAAGGTTATGTTACTGATTTTTCTAACAACTCCTTCCCTGTCCCACACCATCACATTTTTCCTCAGTTAAGTTTTATTTTTATAAATCCCTAGTACTCATGTATTGCACTACATATGGTTTCTACAAATATGCTGAATTTTTTAAACTAAAAAAAAAAAAAGAACCAACCAACCAAAAAAACCCACCCAAATATATAACTTTAAAAATCTTGTAATACAGAAATAAACTAATTTTCCTGAAAATTTAGTACTTAAAAAATAATTTGATCTGTTTGTATGTGTATGAGTTCTTATTTTGTTCTTTTGTTGTTTGTAATCTATTTTGGCTTCATTGAGATCTGAATTTTAATGGTACTGAGGAACTAACTACCTTAGAGAGTCAAAACAAAATGGATCCCTTGTCATGGGAGTCATGAGAGGGATTGGGAATTTTAATAGGGAATTTTGAATATTGCTTGACAAAAAGAATTAAGATTGCTTCATGGAGGTATGAAACCCATTTTAAGATCAGTTCTCCAGCAGTGCAGAAGGTTGAGGAGTAAAAGAAGACTGGCAAAGTATGAGAGATAGGAGGATCCAGAGTGCCTCCCACAGCATCCAGCAGAAAAGCTAGAGCTATTGCTGGGCCAACCTTGTTCATCTAGAGGTCTTTATAGAGCTGTGCTGATGGTGTCTAAGTTAGTATGTGGTGTACTTGGTGAATAAAAAGTGTATGATTGAAACACAAGAGGGACTCTGGGAGTAAGAAAGTGTCTAGTTAACACTCAGTTATCTCAGTTCAGTAAGTGATGAGAAAATGGATGGAGGGTGAAGGCATGTAGTGTTGCCTTTCCCTTTAATGAAAAAACAAAATCTCTGTTTAATGAGGTTATGAATTGTTCCTGTTGGAAGTATAGCTGAACGAGCAAGGCTGCTATTAGATCCAATGGTGCAAAATCAATAGTTTTCAGTTTTCATTGTCATTGAGGTTTTAATTGGGAAAAAGGTAAATTTAGCTAAAGGATCCTGTTACCATTCCCAGTGCATTAAGAAGCTACTGGAGAGGATTTTTTTATAGAACATATATTGACTTCTTAAAATATTTTTACTTGTACACTTGAAAGGGAAATAGCTTATATTTTTCTTCTTTTGTTTGTTGGTAAGAATTGTATTTGTCAATTTCCTACTCTTGTCCTGAGACACCAGAGCTTTATGATCACATCATCAAAGCATATCTTAGCCATCTCAGTAACTGAAGGCAGATGTCTGTCTGGGGTGCAGCCTTGTTCATAATTAGGCACAACCGGAGGAATGTTTTTGGGATCAGGATTTTGACTATAGCTGGAATTGGAGATATAGCATCTACTATAATTTTGCATCTCTCTCTCTCCTTAATTCTCAACATGCTGTTGGAAATGTTAAGCACAGTAATTTATGGCCGTTACGACTGGAGCAGACTTTGCTGTTTCATTCCAACAAAGTGTACCTTACAATAACTAGTACATCCCTGTCCTCTTGGACATTACAAGATCTCTTTTTGTCTGGATTGCTGCTTTCAATCCAGGCACAATGTCATGGAGTTACAGAATGATAGGTGTTGGAAGTGACCTCTAGATATCATCCAGTCCAACGCCCTGTTAAGGCAGGTCCACCTAGATCAGGTCACTTAGGAAAGCGTCCAGGTGCATGCTGAAAACCTCCAGAGAAGGGACTCCACACTCTCCCTCAGCAGCCTGTAGCAGGGCTCCAGCCACCCTCACAGGAAAGAAGTTTTTCAATGTTAATGCTCAAGTAATAGATTTTTTCTTATTTTTTGAATAAAATATTTTGAATATAATATCCAAGCAATATGGTAATTATTTTAAATAAAAAAGATAAACAAATAGTCCATATTCCCGTTAGCAACTGTAATACGGGCAAATATTTCATCTTTTTTATAACTTTCATGTCTTTTCATTAGAATGTTAAGGGTGGGAAACTTGGAAAATAAATAATTATAATATAAATATATATATATTTATATTATAATATAAACTTGATTTTTTTATTACAAGAGGAAAATGCTTTATGATGCCAGTAGTTTCTGGGTTTAGCACTTCATCAGTGACAGATTTTGTCATCAGTGTCATACAGCTTGTTTCTGGAGAAGACTAGGTAACTTCTGGAATGTTTATGAACGAATTTAGTGTTAATATACTGTGTAGGCTTGTAGGTAAACCTTAGGAAAAGGTTTAGTAAAGCTTAAAATGCAGTTTTATTGCTATTATACTAATAAACCTGTTAGTTCAGAAGGAAGGCAGGAGTAGAAGTGCTTTGTTGGGTCCTTTTACATTGATGACACAGAGTAACTTAAGTGTTTGCTTAATCTATTCTTGTCCTGTTGTGTGTGTAGTTGTTTTATGAACACAGCTCTGTGCAACGTATTGGATCTATTTATTTTTTTTTCAGAGAAAACAAAATGAATGTATTTCCCCAGTGTTTTAACTTTTTTGGGATGTGGGAACACAGTATATTCTGAAGGAAAAAGACATTTTAAATTGCGGTGGTTGGTGGTAGGTCTCTTCTTCATCAAGTTTAGCTTTCATTAATATTAGTGACATTGTTGGTTTTATGCTAATTTCAGTTTAGTAACTCATGCAGAGGGTTTGTTCTTTCTGCTTTCTGAATCTTTTTTTAGTCACCACACTGTCTCATTTCAGATCACAATATAGCTTTAAAATGGTAAAATTGAGCTGTTTTTTACCGTCTATTTCTAGAAGTTTGATGTATGTTGATTGATTGTCTGACTACTCATTTTGTGTGGATATTGGAACAAGCTGACAACCTGCTTTGTTTCCAGAGCGAGCTAGAAGGATTTCAGAGTGTATTAGTATAAGGATGAAGATATTCTCAAAGTGTACCTGTTGTTCTGATATTCAAAGCATTATAGCAAGCCTACAGAGTATTTTCTTTATATATATTTTGTTTTATTTCTAAGTCTTCATATGACTTTGTGTTGCCTGCAGTAACTGTCTTCATCTTTTTGTGCTGTTAGCCCAATGTGGCTATGCACACATGCATGGTTTTTCCACTGAATCTCTTTTTAGTGAGTGTCCCATTGGCAAACAGCAATAATAGGACAAAAAGTAACCTCATTATTCTAGGAAAAAAATCTTAATGAAATGTAGTTCCTGCTCAGATTTAGAGTGTAGGTAGTTTGTACTTATATAGTGGGATTTAAAATTTTATGAACTTACTGAGTAAATAGACATGACTTTACTTATTTTGAGGAAGTTTCTCCACTTGTTTATATAATTAAAGTGTTAATGCTACTTAATTCTTGTGACTTGAATAGCAGATCAGTTAACAAGCTGAGTAAAGTATGCAGATAGTTGAAAGAGATTTTTGCAGAAGTTTCCAGATGGTTTTAACCTGTGCCCATCTCTTCCAGAAAGCTAAAAAACTGAGATGCTTCAAATGAGAGCAAAGGAATAATGGCATTGATGTATTCTTGATTTTCTTGAATAGTGATTAATAAATAAGTTGCAGCATGAGGATGACTTGTATTGAAACGTCTTATTTAAAAGATGCCAATTGCATGGCAATATGATGAGCAATATGGTAACTCTTCTTTTCCAGACAGTGTTTTGGGGATGGGCTTGCTTCCTGCTGCCTCTTGGCAGGGAGTTTATAGCTGCTTTATGCTGTCTTTATCCAGTCATTTTCCTCTCCAATCTTGGGAACTCATGAGTTCTGTTAAAGTTTAAATGAAAAGAAGCCTAGAGAATTTAAATTTCATGCCATCTCAAAGTCTTCCTGCTACAATGGTGTGTATTGCCACCGTTTCACATATAAGTTTACAACTCATGGGTTTTCTGAAAGAGAGTAGTAGGTGGGCAAGTTACTCTGAAAGTAAATATGACCAGGCAAATGTATTAAAAGCAGAGTGGAATATCCAAAAGCTCTTATATTTGTTTGTATAATAACCAATGAAGCAAGCTTTTGAAGATTGTATAATTGTTCAGTTTAGGAGAGTTACCTCTTGTCTGTCATTTGTAATGCAAAGTTAACATATACTTCAAACTACACTCAGGTACATTTAAAAATTTCTGTGGTTTTCTCAATGGTTTTATATGGGATATCTGTTTAAATTTAGGATTCTATGATCCCTGTGAGCTTCAGAACACGTTTAAATTTATAATTGTCCTAGCACGTCGTATTTACAGCATTTGTCCTAGGTGAAAATAACAGATGAAGTTGTCACTGTGTAAAATTATATGATAGACAGGTTTAAACATTAAAAAAACAGTTTGAAAGATTGTTTATAATGCTAGGTTTTTAGATTGATTATGCTAAACAATTTTTCTTGCTTCTTTTTCAGTTGATAAGCTCTATGAGCTCAGTAGCAGAGCACTGTCTCCCCTCCTTATTACGCACCTTGTTTGACTGGTACAGGCGCCAAAATGGAACAGAAGATGAATCTTATGAATATAGACCTCGGTCTAGCACAAAATCAAAGGGGTAAGAGTTTTTCTTGCAAAAATCTGATTGATTTTTTTTTTAATGCTTTCTATTTAAGAAAATGTGTGCTTTGTACTTTTTTGACAAGTATTTTTTACTTGGATTTGTCATTACTTAAATCTGTCCAGAAAGAGCATGGACTTTGTTGAGGTAGTGTATTTGACTTGCTTAGATGATATGCATGAAGTGACTTAAAGATTTTGGGGTTGATATACAAAAGCAAATTGCCACTAATGATTCCAGGGTAGTTTGTGTCTTTTTAAATTGTTTTGGTTGTTGACATGTCCTTTCAGGAGGGAGCAAGATGTGTCAGTACCACATCAAACCCCAAAGTCTTTCTAACTGTCTATTTTATATATGTGTGCAACAATGAATGCACGAAAGACTTGTACTCCTTCTCTGTAATATTTGCTTTCAGTCTTGTGTATGATACATGTGGTGTTGCTTTTTTATTTTAGGGATGACCAACAACGTGAGAGAGATTATCTACTTGAAAGGAGGGATTTAGCTGTAGATTTCATTTTTTGTTTAGTTTTAATAGAAGTTCTAAAACAGGTAAGCTCTTTTGTAAGCTGTTTTGCTTTCTCAGACTTCTTTTAATCTTTTGCTTTTAATGTCGGTCTTTATCTATCTCCTTTTAATTTTTTTAAATGTGAAAAACAGGAGAATATATGTGATGAGAACATTCAAGGCAATAAATAAATTCTCAGTTGCATAAAGTCTTTGGCCTCCCCAGTCTTTTCTATCTGTGCCTATGTTATTTCAATTCACATGTCTTGGATCCACTAAATCAAACTGCTGATGTAGTGTAAAAAGCAAAACTGTAAAAAATAACATTTTATTTATGTTCAGTGTCTTTTGTCTGCTTAAACATTTTTGAAACACAATTTGAAGTCACTGAGTGACAAGAATAAAATGTCACTTAAAAAAACTCCAAAACCAGAAAGAGTATGGAATTTTGCTTGGCCTTATAGTGTAGTGCTAGGTGATGTCATACACCATTTCTGTTAATACAAAATTTACATTGGTGTGTGGACAAGAGGATAGAGTTTGGCATCAAGTACCAGCATTGTTTTCTCACATTTTTTGAGAGGAGATAAAGATTAATAAATGTTTTGAAACATGAAGCAGATGAGCAAATTTTACATCTGAAATACTTAAGTAAGTTTGGTATAGGTACATGAAAATTAAATGGCTTTCTAGATAAACTAAAGCAAGGACTATGGTTTAGGCTTTTGTGATTGTGTATGACATGTTTGTAATTTAGGGAAAATTGAAAACAGCAATACAAAAGAGGTGCCTATACTTCTTGTAGACATCAACCAGTCATCCAGAGTGACATTCCCATAATGCATGCACAGACATGCAAAGAACAGTATTAAAACCATCAGACCCTTGTGTGTCAGTGCTTTACAGAAAATCTTTAGTTCACACTCTCTCCCTGCCTAAATTTTGTGTCAGTGTGAAAGAGAAAGGGAAATTAAATAGGTTTTTTAGGATTGCAGGATTGTATGGGTAGCTTCTGTATTTTTCAGCTGGTTCTAGTTTTTCTGTTGAGTAGAGTCCATGTTGCCAGTGATTTAGATGTCAGGAGAGGTGCCAAAGTATTGGGCTTGAAGAGTGTCTGTGGTGTCTCCTGTAATGCTTGATGAGCCTCTCATGCTTCTACTGCAGATAGGATAGATATTTTTTCATAAGGATATTTTCTTTACCTAAGATCTGCAACAGGGCACTAAACATAGATACACCACTTAAAGAGAATCTTGCGGTTAATTTAGTTCTAAAAGTTGTCTAAAGGAGTCTTTGTATGTTCTGTTTGTAATGTGAATTTGCAATTAGGCAGTCAAACAAAGCACAGAAAGGATGGCTTTTCCCAATAAACATATTTACATTCACATTGCATCTGTCTTCCTGGGAGCCCGATCATTTTCTAATTCTTGGAATTGGTTTTAGAGGTTACCAAGGATATGATCCAACTCTTTCTGTGATATGCACAGAGCAACCAGAGAGAGAATAACAGACATGACGTACATAGGAATAAAAATCTTTTGTTTATATGACTGCATGTTACTCATGTATGAATATGCATGTAAATAGCCAGGAACTGTAAATTCTTGGACAAACAGCTTTCCAGGCTCTAGATAAGATGACTATAGACAAGACCGTAATCTTTTCTTCTAATATATTTTAGCGAAAATCTTAATCACTCTTAAGCAGTAATGTTCAATAGGGTTATTCTAGTCCCTACCTAAGTTGCTTTGAAATTTCAAAGCTCTTATGACTTCATGATTATATATAGTGCTTTTTAAAAAGAATACATTGGAATTTTATGCAAACGTTTTCTTTGAAACCTGAGAAAAGTGTTAATGTCAAAGAGAATGTCAGTAAAATAAGGCTTTCTAATCAATGCTTGGTTTTGATTTCTCTCCAAAGTGTCACCTATTGATAAGGAGATTTTTATGTGATTTTTTTTTTTGCTTTCATCTGCAGAAAGAAATTGAGATAGTAATGTCTTCTGCATTCTTATTTTTTGGTTTTATCTTCCTTTATATTGAGGAAAAATTGCATTTTGAAGCTAAATCTGTAATAGTTGCACCTCACAAGGAGGAAAATGTGGAAATATGCATAGTTAACCTAGTCTGATAAATCTGGATAACAAATTCATGGTGTTTACTATTAATTTTGTTATTAATTCAATCCCTAAAAGTCAGTACAAGTTGTGTAAGTGTTCATATATTGCAGGATTAATTTGATATCACATGCCAACAAAGGATGTCCTCTGATATTAGTATCTCAGAGTACCATTTATTTGCTTCATGCGTGCATGCATGTAACTACACTTGGAGTTACATATGTATAAATTTTATCTGCATTTCAGATACCTGTTCATCCAGTGCCAGATCCTTTAGTACATGAAGTTCTAAACTTGGCTTTTAAGCACTTTAAACATAAGGAAGGGTAAGTTTCACTTGTGTACTTAAAAATATTTTGAGTCTGTTACCAGTCTGTGCTTGATTGCTGTGATTATTCTCCTTTGCCTCACATGTAACATGTTGGTGATACTACTGTAAACGAACACTGATTGATATCTTTAAACTGAAAACATGTATTGAAAGAATGCAGCAGTGCTCAATATAATGCTGAGGTTTGTTTGCTTGGAATGTGCAGAATGATTTGTGTAACCAGATAGAGTAAGAAAAGTCTGAGTTTTAGTAGCTCTGGTAAAGTTTGAAGAATATGTCTCGCGTCCACTCAATGAAGTTATATCAATGTAAATGTCATCTGTGCATTTTATGCTTGACTGTAATTGTTTCACAGAATGATATTTTATTTTTTTTGTTTGTAATTGAGAACACACTTGAAGTTTAGAACAAAATTGTGCTCCACACATTTTTTTCCCCTTTCTTCTCATTAGATATTCAGGAACCAACACTGGGAATGTGCATATTATTGCAGACTTATATGCAGAAGTGACAGGGGTTCTTGCTCAGTCAAAGTAAGTTCAGTCTCTTACTCTTCTTGCATTGGGGAAAAATGACTCTAGGCTTAAAGATGATTTAATATAGTAGCATTTATTAATGACCCCAGTAACTAATCTCTGAAGTGTCAAGTGTATCCAAGTGTGGTCTGGCGTGTCTCATGTTGCAGCACAATAAATTTGAACAAATCAAGAAATTATCTTTAATACAATGCTGAATTACTTTGCTGTCAACTTTTACAGTTGCAGGGAAAGAGGCTTAACATCAGTCAATAGTTGTTCAGTTACTGAGTATATTATAATATGCTGATCATCATAGGCACTTTTAAATGCCTCAATTTTAAATGTTAGGGTACATCTGGATTCTGTTTCTTTTACTGCAGGTGCTGTTATTAACAGACCAAAGGAATCTGCTCAAAATGATAGACATTTTGTGAAAGTTACTAAGAATGCAAGTAATTGCCATTTATATCCCTTGTTCAGGTTTCAGGCTGTTAGGAAAAAGTTTGTCACTGAATTAAAGGAACTGCGACAAAAGGAACAGAGTCCTCATGTAGTACAAAGTATCATCAGCTTGATTATGGGAATGAAGTTTTTTCGAGTGAAGATGTATCCCGTGGAGGATTTTGAGGCATCGTTTCAGTTCATGCAGGTAAGTGAATGTTACAGAAAACAGAAATGAGCATAATTGCGATTAAATCATGACGCTACAGTGACATTGTTGTGATCACTCATTCTACTTGTGCATCATCCTTCATCCTTTTCTATTCAGTTCCTAACTTCTCCAAAGCATGAATGATTTTTTTCTCTGCACTTTATGAGTACCTCGCATAATGAGAAGCTGTTCTCAGTTGTCTCAGTAATGTGACAAACCTGCAGTATATGAATTTATTCAAGACTAAATAAAAGATGCATAGCAATCAAATAAAACTGTTTGTGAAAGCAGTGGGTTAAAGGACAAAGTTATTGGATAGACTTGTTTTTCAACAGATGGTAAAGTTTGAAGAATATATCTCACGTCCACTCAATGAAGCTACATCAATGTAAATTTCAAGAATCACTTTGGTTTTAAAACCCCTTTTTAATTAATTTGATACTGTTAGTGATTTTTATGGCATAGTGACATTTGTCTTCTTTTTAATAAGTATTTTTCTGCTGCTTTTCTACTAAGGAATGTGCTCAATACTTCCTGGAAGTAAAAGATAAAGATATAAAGCATGCTCTAGCTGGTTTGTTTGTGGAAATTCTCATCCCCGTGGCTGCTGTAAGTATTTTATTCTCCCCCATCTCCTGCTGTTCCCTCACTTTCAATTAGGCTCTCCCTGTTAAAATTACTTGCCTTAATTCTCACAATGCTACATTTTTACAGGTGCGAAAAGCACCTACAAAATCTTTTAAAGGGAAATGTTAGAGTGATTTCTATACTAGCTAGTTTCCGATCTTTTCCAGAACAACTTTAAGTTGTCCGATTGCTAGACTATTTTATTACCAAAACACTATGTCATCTTCTTTTACTTGCTTTAAAACTTCGAAATTTCCTTGGTTTAATATTTTTTCACTCAAGAGTCCTATTGATTTTTCTTTATTAGCTGAAATATTTTAAGTTCTTTTTAGAATAAACTGAAATATGTAACGTTTTTACAGTACAATAGGCAGAATGTCAACCTTTATGCAATAAGGAAGTATGTAGTTTTTGGCTAATTAAATAGAAATTATTCATAGTGGTGAGTGTCTACTAGATGTAATCATTCCAGTGGAGGAGCAGTTGGTCATCTCCTGTGCGCATGCTAGATCTAAAGCAGGTCTGAACAAGAAAAAACCTTTGATGGCATCACAATGTTGGGTGTAGAGTGCTGTAATGCTGCTTATGAGAAGGCTTTCAGTTGGGACAAGTTCTCCTCCTTCCTACTTGGCCACTTTTCTCAGTTGTGTAAAGGTTGACCAAAAATAAGTTACAGTAGCTCAGTGTACCTCAAGTTGCTTTGAACCTCTGTAGATGCTTGGCAGTTGGAGTGTGGGAGTGCATAGTGGAAGTACTTTGCATTTAGGTAAACAACTTACATTAGTTGGCAAAATCATAATTTAAATATAGTGAAAACTGCATGTACAGTAACAAGGCAGAACTAGCATTTGGGAATTGGAACTCCTCATTGGTAACTGTGGAAGCACAGACACATCGGCTGTGCAGAGCGCCTGTGCTGACTTCTGGATTGCTTCCTACAAGCATAGCCTGAATCAGTGCTTTCAGCAGTTAGTGGGGGAGGAGGCTTGATCTCTCCTTCTGACTCAGTGTCTGTAATCATTTCATACAAATACACCTTCTGAAACAGAAGCAGAGTCCCATCCTAGATTGAGATGCAGTTGTGAGAGGGTTAGTCATTCTCTTGGAAGATGAGGTGCATCTTTTTTAAGCAAAGAACTGAATCTAGAGTTTTCTGTATCTTGAATACTGAAAATTGCTTAAGTGAGAAAACTGCTGAAGTTTTAGCATTGTGGCTTCTTTACTGTCATTCTCTTGCTTAGTCATTCAGGCATTTATAAAATAAGACCTAATTTGGACCCTGCAGGTATGCCAGTTGACAGCATATTTTACAGCAGGGAAATTAAGGCTGATCTGTAAGCCCAACATTATATCCCAAAGGAGCAGTGCAGTGCTGGCAACAACTGACTAATTTCTCATGTGGAGGTAGCAGACTACTGATCAAGTTATAGCTTAAGAATAGCAAGAGATAAATAATTTGAGGATATGTAAGAAGGGATTTAAAACATAACTGCTTTCTCAGTTCTTTTTGGATTTGTGTTCACATTGCAGCGATACTGTACACTATTTTTTATACTTTTCCATCTTGATTTTTTTCAGAGTGTTCTTAGCAAGGTGGACATGATACGTATTTGAATAATGTTGAAAAATAAAAAACAATAAAGAATTACCTTATATTACAGGAAAATTATAAGTATAGAGGATCTCTTCAAGAAGGGCCAAATCCTTCTCCAACACTTCACCCTCATTACTCAATTTTATAAATGTAGTAGAAGTACAGTATGAAACAGTAGGTTGAGAATAGTGTTGAATTGGATCATCACAGATGTCCAGAGAGAGACTTGTAGAGGTTTTGATAAAGAAGACAACTGCCTGGTGGTAGAAGGAAGGCTATTCTATATGCAAGAACAGAGTGGGTAAAAAAGGTGTAGGCCTCCATGGATCTGTTTCATTAATTCAGAACTAGAGGACATAAAGGGCAACATGGGAGAGGGGAATAGTGAAAAAATAATGAATATTGTGTTTTAAATACATGAAATTATGCTTATAAAGAGTTTCACTGTGGTTTGTGTTTGTTAGTCAGTGGCAAAATATTTTGTCTTCTTTAAATGTGGAATATGGGCCACATTCTTAAAATGGTAGGTTTTTACTGGATTCTAACTTTGGTCTGTTGGTGGATTTTTTTTAATCATTGTTGTAGTGCAGGACATGATTTCTTATGCTTCTGTTTATATTTCAGATAAATACAGTCAAAGACTTACCTACCTAAGGCTAAACTTTTGAATGTACTTGAATTCGTGGACGTCTTAATGTATATTTAAGTTGCCTTCTGTATAAACTTTCACACTCATTTATGTGTGTATTTCTTTTAATAGGCTGTTAAAAATGAAGTGAATGTGCCATGTTTGAAAAATTTTGTGGAGATGCTTTATCAGACTACCTTTGAACTGAGTTCAAGAAAGAAGCATTCACTGGTATTTTAAAGAAATATTTCAACTTCTACATTTTTCTTATCTTAGAGTTTTAATCTGGTACATTATATGAGGAAAAGCTGTATTAATTTAAGACTTAACTCCTCAGCTCAAGTATAATTGAATTCACACTGTGTATGTGCATTTGCTGTAATGTTGCTTTGATTCTTTGTGCAATATACGTGTTCTGTTTTCAGATTTGTGACAGTCACCAAATCAGTACTTGGTCTTGATTATTTTAGTGGCTTTTAGCACAGAGTTATTTAACCTAATGTTTCTTCTGAAAAGAACTTGAGTTCAGGGAGACTGTGTATTTATATTTCATTTAATTAAAAGATGGAAGTATGAGATAAGTTTTTTCCACCAAAATAGCAGGCTCTTAATAGCGTGTCTCTGCCTGTGTTCTCCTTGCCTCATATACTTTGGGTTTTTTTCCCCAATATTTTTTATTATCGCTTTCACATCTGTGATTGGGGTTTTTTTGTTTGTTTTGTTTTGTTTATTTTTTTCTTTTTTATCCTAAGACTGCATCTTAACTTTCCCCCTAAAACTGCATCTTAACAAGTATTTAAATCTGTTAATGTTGCATTTGGCAATTTTCAGTGACTATTTCAGCCATGTTTTAAGTTGATTCACTTCACTTTCCGGGAAATATAGAGCTAAATTTTTCATTACAGTTGTCGTTTTCAGTAAATGTAAGTGAATTTAAAACACTTCAATTTTAGGGACGAGCTTTAATTTCTGGTACTTTAAGCACCTAAAGCATATGTCATTGTACATGGCCGAACTCCCTTTGTAAGAACAACATCGAGTAATTGATGTTAGCATGTCATTTTTGAAGTCAGAAACTTTGTTACATCAGGATCACCACTTACCTATTCATTCTTTAATTTTGCTCCATAGCAAGATAATCTGCAATCAAGTTTAGTATTAGTTGTTATTATTAGTTGTTGTTATGTATTGTTAAAGTGTGTGGTGTTCAAACAAATCCTATGTTACTAAAGCAAAGCAAAGTCATACTAGTCTTCATATTCACAGACTTCATTAAATTGTGCTTCATTCCTTCCTAAAAATAGACCTTCAGTAGAAGTAACCTTTCTGACAAAGTCTGCCTCAGTTTTTACTGACTTGGAGATGTTTTTCCAATATTCATCCCTCTTCCAGCACATAGGACCCCGTGGTTGGAGGGAAAGAGCAAACATTGTGTGAAGGGCGAGATCTGCTATTAGGCTTGGCTAGGGACTGAGCTTCATTGTGATCCCAGTACCCTGGTCTTACACCATGAGCTGTTACAGCACATAGATTATGCCCAGGGCACCATGCCTGGCACGTGTGTCTTAGTGCAGGGAACAGGCTGCCATGCAATGCTGAAACTGGGAGAGTGAGAGACAAGAAGCCAACTGTGTGTCTCATTCTCAATGTACAAGACTTGGGAGGTCTACAAAGACCAATTTGATCAATTCTTTTTCCCCCCTGCTCATAGGCTTTGTATCCATTGATCACCTGCCTGTTGTGTGTCAGTCAGAAACAGTTTTTTTTAAATAACTGGCACGTTTTCCTGCAGAACTGTTTGTCACATCTGAAGGTAAGAATCCTTTTCAATTCAGGAACTATTGCAAATCAATAGCATTTATTCCAATATATTTGCAGCATTCCACTTAATAAACACTAAATATTTGTCTGTTTAAAAGGACACTGTGAAATACTGTGTTTTGTAAAAATAGATTTCTTAGTCTCCATTACTGTTACACTTAGTAATAAGTTTTTGATGCTGTGTTATACTGGAAATAGATATGGCTGCCTTGAGGACTAACAGTAAAATCAACAGGAGAAGTATCTCCTAATAAACACTATTTATGCCAGAAAAAGTACAACATGCAAGTTTTCATGTTCAAGTTGTATGTGAGAAAATAAGTAGCTTATCTCTTCCTCTAAGTAGAATGTATATTAAGTGCAAAATTTTTCTCCATCTTGTTCACTTATTAAAGGAATAGGAAATTAGTTTGGAGTCCAGAGAAGAGATCATATAGCTACAGCCTGTGATATATGTTTTACAAATAAAAATTACAGTGTCCCTTTAACTTGCGGCTTCGGTTGATAGCATTGTATACAAGAGTTGGTTGATAAAGAGATGAAGATACTTAGAAATTAGAGGTTTGTTTTAGTGACTTTCTTGTAGTGTTAATTGTTGTACATGTTCTTTCCTTAATTTTGATTAACCTTGTTCATAATGTTGACTAATGTCCTGATCTTGATAATTTTAATAAAACCTTTGATCCACCTTCACAGTATTCGTTCTGGTTCAGTCTGAGTGACTGTAATAGAAAAAAAGCTTCTTAGTAAAATATGTAAACCAGCATGAATTCAAAAGGAAACAGGTTTAGCTGCTTGGATTGTTTTTTTAAGGGCTGTTTTGTTTTCATGACATCTTTCACACTTTTCTGTTGCTTGTTGGGTTTTTGTATATTTTTCATCTAACATTGCAGCTCTTTTGCAATATTTACCTTGATTTTTGTTTCGTTGTTTATTTTGCTTATGGAAGCTGCTTCTGCTTTTGTTTTTAAAGCTTTTAAAAATTCTTACAATCCAGGAGTTGTATTTTTCTGGCATAATGTCCATTGCTGATAATGGATGTATTAAAACTATAGATGCCAGTGAGGTTTAACCGGTAGATGCTGAGCATGTGTTTTATATTTTACTTAGTTTTGTTAACCACTAACAGCTTAACACATTTACTGTAAGGCTCTATTCAGCAGAAATTCCACATATGAGTTTCTGCAATTCAGAAAATGCAGTGTTACAACGCTGTGCCGTCAGCGAGTTACTTAGGAGATTTTATGGCTTGGTTTAATTTGGCTCACCAAATACTATTGGTTTTTTGGGTGCCTGCCTTGTTCAAAAACTTTCTTGAATTTAATCTTGAAAAATAAACCCCCACTGTTCTCATATGAATTAATGTGTTCCTTTGTTTCTGAAGCTAATTAAATGCATGCAGTCTGTAATAAGTAATCTCATTAATTTATATATCTGAATTTCACAGCAGTTTAGTCTTTTAGATTTCCCCTTCCTCATTTTATTTCCTGATTTCCTAATGACTAAATATTTAATTACCTAAATATGCAAAATGCAGTAAGGATTACAAATCCGTTGTCTCTAGTGTCTTTGTTACTTAATAAAGTAATTTTGAGAGCTACTAGGAGATAATTCAGAGTACTGAAAGGTTCACTCAACCCTGCTGTTTTAGTTAAAATTCATAAATTAACAATTGAAATAATGACAACAGTTAAACTCTGTCACAGGGATATTATTCTGTGAATAGTACCTGTCCATTAGTAAGTCAACAGGAAGTAACATAGGTTGTGGATTCATGGTGCTCACTTCATTGTCTGTTGACTGCCCAGTGTAAACTCTTGCCCAGCAGTGAACACCGGGTGGTCACACATTGGTGACAGAAATAAGCAATTTCCCATTTGCTGTGGTGTGAAAGCTCATATCTCCGCAAGTGCTCTGTAGTACCTAATGCATCATATATTTACACCCTGCCTTACCCTGCAATATTTCGGTGCTATGTTGTACTTGATAACGCCTCTGAGGGTGCTCTGAATTCTCCTGCAGTACTAGCAGTGTTTATTGCCCTTATACAATCCTTATACTGGTTTTCAGTGCACACTGCCTTTTAGTAATCCTCAAGACAGGCTTTTCATATGGGTAAACCATCCTAGCCTTGCTGAAAGGAGGAAGCGTAGGAGTCTGGACTTATGCAGAGAGGAGCGTTCTAAGTGTCAGTTAGGTGTACCAGGAGTGTACCAGAGATTGCTTCCTGATACATGTATAACAGGCCTTGTTGCACAAAGTGGTCAGGGTGCTGTTTCAGCATTGAGCCCAGCAGGGCATTTCTTTACACACTGTAGTGTGCGCAAAATTCTGAACTTGTTCAGGAGACGGAATCAGCATGGAAAATGTTTTGCTTACGTTTTTGACTAGTATTTAGATAGACTAATCTAGGAGATTTGTCAGAAAACTGATGGTTTCTTGGATGAAGCTGAGTTGTAATATTCTTACCAGCTCTTCCTGAGAGAGGAAGGAACACTTAAGAAAGCTGCTGAAATGATAAAGAAGAGTGTCTATCGTTCTGCAGCACTGTTGGACAGAGGAGAATAGGGTTTTTTCCTACAGCTTAACCTTAGTGTCTGTTACCACAAAACCTTGAAAGTTGCAAAATCTGTATTTCTACTGAATAGAGTCCTTACTAGACAGCTATCTGTTGGTTTTGTGCTTTTTTTTTCATCTAACATGCATGTGCCTTCCATTCTCATGTTTGTTATGTTTTGCTGTCTCACATTGCTTTATTTAGATGCCATCTAACAACAGTATCAGAAAACAAATAGAAACACTGCAGGTGAGTTAATATGTTGTTGAACTCAGTGAAATGTTGCTTTGTCTCAATACTTTGTTTTGGTTTTTATGTTGTATTTTGTGCTTTCTTTTCTTTGTAAAATTGTTGTTAGTACGTTTAAGAAGCAACAGGACTAAGAATAGATGTTTCAGAGATCTTTTTTTCTTGCCAAGGAATAAAGGAGAAAGATCAGAAAATTTATCTAATACCACTTTTTTTCCTTGGGGATGAAAACGTGGCTTTGTGAGATTGAGTTTCAATATTCAGGTTTACCTGAACATCAGTGCATGTTTCCACTGGAAGATAACTTCCTATTCAGATGTATGTTTTTTTTGTGTTAATTCATTTCAAAGTGTCTTGCATGTGAGCAAACTTGAAAACTTTTTCACAATGAAAAGATGTGAAACTGATTTATTATAACAACTTGCAGTGCACTAACTTGAAAGATTTACACTGTTGGTTTTGCAGGTTTTAAAAAGTAGAAATTGTTTTAGTTCAGAACAGAAGAAAAGGTTAACATCAGTATTAAAAAGTACTTTCTTCAGTAAGTGACTACATTTGACTAACATGGAAAAAATGCTGGTTTATTTCTTGCCTTCATTGAGATACGTTTCATTGACTCATTTTAATGTGCCATGTAAGACCACTGTAGTTTTCTTTTTACTTTTTGGGGTTTTAACTGTTTCTGACAGCTCATTCCATATCTGCTGATATAAGTTATGTTAAAAGTTTTAGGATTTTAAACAAAACTGTGTTTTGAAAGAAAACTCAGATAGAATGCTTAAAAATTTGACAGGCATCAGCTAAAAAGACTGGAATTTGGCAGTGTTGGTGAATTGCATAGCCACATATACTGTTGCAGTAATCTCAAAGACAAAAGAAGTACTGACATGCTAACACAAAGTATACAAAAAGTGTGACATAAATTAGATTAAAAAAGCCATTTTCTTCTAGCATATTTGTTTAACTTTTTTGTAAACAATCAGAAGTAGCTATATTGGATAGTAAACTTCCTAACAGGTGGAATTTTGTTAACCCATTGTAAAATAGCTGCTACCTAGCACATTGTTTTGATAACGTGATTGAAAGACAACAGTAACTTTTGGGGTTTATTCTGGACATGTAAATTAAGCTTTGCTTTAGAATATTGGAAATAAGGAAATTGAATCATTACTCGATTCTAGACACCACATTTCAGATAGGCTGAAAACAATGAATCCACCAACCTACTTTGAACATCAAGAACTGTTGACCTGTAGATTACATATGATGAGTAATGATATTTTTGCTATTTAAGTTGGTTCAAATTAAAGCTTCTCATGCAATTATGAATGTTTATTTCTTCCTCACAGTAGCACTGCTGGTAAATTAACTGAGCAGTAGAACAGTTATGTGTTTGAGTACTAACTATGGACAGATACAACTTTTACCAGATCACCTTCCTAAACTTTACTGCCTAGTTGCAGGTGTACTAATTCAGAGGCAATGGCAGGAACACATCTAAGAATGTGAAGGAGGGGTAGAACAGTGTAATGACTGACATAGACTGGGTTATTTCCATGAGAATATTTGGATCAACTTATTGGTGTGCGTCAATGCAAAGAGAGCAGTGAGACTGGGGAGGAGCGAAACAAGAATGACATCATTTCTTTTTGAACAGTACGGTTTTAGATCCACTTAACACCCTTTGTGAAATGCACTTCACTTGTCCTGGGAGGACAAAAGTGCTCTTCTGACTCATTGGTTTGTGGTAGAGGCCACAAAATGTGAAATTAGTTAGGTTCAAACTATCAGATGGGGAAGAAGTGTTTTGAGGATTATTTTATTGAGATTTTGGTGGCAGGGAGGGGTGTATTTTTGGGGTTTTTACATGTTGGATTTTTTAAAGAGAATTCTCATGAAGAGAATGCTTAAAAGCATGACAACTGGGAATCATTTATTGTGTTCATAAGTTCATATTTATGGCCAATTCCCAGAATCTCAATGGACACGTTAAGATTATAAATACACCAGGGAATCCTAATTGGAAAAGGAATTGCTGGAGTTGGTATGAAAAATGTTATTTACTTAGTTTCACACAGACTAAGTGCTAGGAGAAGCAAAAAAACCACTCCTAGTAGCAGCTTTAAGATGGAAAAGCTGTTTTTCATGTAGTACATAAATCTTGTGGCATCATTCAGTTTAAATTTATATTGATTCATGAAAAAGTTAGCTTAATTATTACAATAAGAATCCATTGGAAATGAGTTAACACTAATACAGCCCACAGGAATCGGCCAAGTTGGGTGAAGCCTGGAGTCCACACCCAAAAAAGCATCCTTGTGTGCCTGCACTGTTTTACATTCTTTGCTTCTGCATCTTCTACTGTCTGCTGTCATAAACTGAATGGCTGACTTAGAATTTGTGCCTGGTCCAAAGCAGCTACTCTGATGTTTTAGACAAACTAGAAATTATTTTGCTATAAAGTAGGTATTCCTTACCAATGGCTTTCTGAGAAAAATTTTCGGAGGCAGTACACTCTTGGTGTTCATCTCAAGAGGACTGTCTGCTTTTTAGTTAGGCCTCTGCTCTTGAAATGAAAGACCTGTAAAACGATCTAGCAGTATTAATTAGATATTCAGTTAATAATGGAAATATGCAATACAGGGTTGTTTTTATGGAAATGTTAAAACTTGTCAGTATTAAACACATTAGTTTTCATTGTTAAAAGTTTTTAAAGTATTCTCAAGATGAGTAATAACAAAATTTTTTTAATTGTCTCACAGGCAACAGTAACTGTATTTTTCATTTATTTTACAGAATAAAGATCCCAAAATGTCCCGAGTTGCACTGGAATCTTTGTATAGGTTGTTGTGGGTTTATGTTATTAGAATAAAATGTGAAAGCAACACTGTAACTCAAAGGTAAGTTCATTCTGCAAAGGATTTTAAACTACTGATGGAGCGGTGGGTGGGGCATCTCTAGTGATATCAGAAGATACCGCTGTATCCTGAATCCAGTGCAGGAATGGTCTAGTCAGGTAGACAAGGCAACAAAGACTTCATCTTAATAGACAGAATGAAATAATTCAATTACTTTGACGAGAGAGAGGGTACAATTGCGTATGCAGGGATAAAAGAGGGTGGCGAGATAGGAAGCAGGCAATTTATTAAAGATAAAAGACACTAATGGACGGAAGAACAGCATGTTATGAAGTAGCCATCACTAAATATGGGCTAAATACAGAAATCATGAGAATTTGGAATAATCATTCAGATTTTGCCTCTTCTCCTGGCTATGACTAAACTAATTTAAAGGCAAGATCCTGGTCACTTTATTAATTAGCCCATGGTACTGTTACCTGTGACAGGGATGTACTTTCTTTAGATGATCCTACCTGTCATATGCTTCTGTATTATTTAGTAGTAACCCTCACATACCCTTCCAGATCTGAACTGTAACACGTATGCAATTATAAAAAGCTGTATTTTAAAGTTTCTTTATTTGTTTTTGTTCTCAAATTCTTGCAGCCGTCTCATGAGCATTGTATCAGCACTTTTCCCCAAAGGGTCACGTAGTGTGGTCCCACGAGATACACCTCTGAATATATTTGTGAAGATTATTCAGTTCATTGCTCAGGTAAGAGTATGTCCAGGTAGATCTATGAGAATAGGATGAGTATTATTTGCAAGAAATATAAATTTAAGGTTGATATTTTAAATATTTGCACTGAATTATGGTCTTATGCCTTGAGAAGAATTTCCACAAATATATGTAGCAAACGAAATAACTCATTCTGTTTCTACTAGTGCCACAGTTAGTTTACTTGAACGTTAATAGCTGTTGTATATAAACGTCATGATGATTAATATTTCTGTTGTATTGTACTGTTGTGGGTGTATGAGTATATATACATCTAAATATGCTAATTAGTATATTCCATTATAATATTTTTATAAGGATAAAGCATTTGAACAGTAATATCCACTTACATTTATCCTGGAGACTAGCCTCTGTAAACATTAAATATCTGCAATGCATGCAGTTAGTGTGCAGTTAGTATTGTATTACGATTTATATGATTTTAGATGCTTCTGTTGTCCTAATGTCAAAATACAGGATATCGTCTCACAAGATGAACTCTCATTCATCTGTAACCTTACAGATTAGAGATGTGTTTTCCCGTTTGGCAGATACATTGTCTGTGCTTAAGCTTCCAAAATTATTTGCTTCTGGTCATACAGGGATGATGCAGGACACACGACCTTTCACTTTTTATGTCTATTTCCTAGGGCTTCTCTTTTTGCCTTTAATTTTTATCTATCTAAACCTGTCAACTCATTCGTAGAAATGGGTTTGATCTGAGCAGAATTATCTGGAAATTTTTTCGGAGAAGTGGTTCAACTATATCAAGGAATGAGCTGTGTTGATTTCTTCTATAAAGAAAAATATGAAATTGTAAGAATAAGTATGGGAACATTAATATATTTTAAACTTTTTAATATTGATATTGTTAAACCTTTAAGACATGATACCCAGCAGCTGGGCAAAGTCAAGAAATTAAACTATGCGTACTAACAGAAAAGGTGCATTGGTCTCTTGTTCATATCAATCTATTTTCCCTTACAGGAACGTTTGGATTTTGCAATGAAAGAAATAATATTTGATCTTCTTAGTGTTGGAAAATCACCTAAAACCTTCACTATTAATCCAGAGGTAAAAAGAAGTTCATTACTTTTATGTGGCGAGAACAGAGCATTGGGGAATTTAGGAGAGGGAAGACATTAAATATTTTTGAATTGAGGTGAAGGCAAATTAATGAACATATGAAGGGGTTTAGTTCTACTGAAACTGAAGAATGTAATTGTAGTTGTGTGCAATCACTATTTCATTTCTGGGAGTATGCTAGCAGCAGTGCTACAGTTCAGATTCATTTCAACAATAATTGCAGTTAGTATGTGTGAATTTTTGGTATAGTATAACTGTAACTGAGACATTTTAACAGTTCCTGTCTTTAATATGTAATTCTTGAGATCCATATTAATTCCTTCAGTGCTTTGTATTCAGTGTGTTAGTCTGTGCCAAGTCAGTTAACTGAAATCAGAGTTGTGGGGAGGCACTGAAGGCTTAAACTTTATTCTTATTACTTTCGTTACCCTAATATATAACATGTTAAATAGTCCCTTTCTTACTGGAATTGTACCGCTGTCTGTTGAAAAGAGAGGAAGCACACAATTTATGCTTTGTCTCATCTGTGTTACTTCAATATTGTAATTTCTATTTCTTCTGTTTTCTCCTTCCTTTTTCTTTCCTCCTTTGCTATTGAAGAGGATGAATATTGGCCTCAGAGTCTTCCTTGTCATAGCAGATAGCTTGCAGCAGAAAGATGGTGAACCACCAATGCCAACAACAGGAGTTGTTCTTCCCTCAGGAAATACTTTACGTGTGAAGAAAATTTTTCTTAATAAGACGCTGACAGATGAGGAAGCAAAGGTTATAGGTATGTTACATTCTCACCTAAGTTGTCTTTCCAATATTTACCTGTATGTTCTCAATTACTCTCAAGCCAAACATTTGTGTAACTTTATTTCTGTGTTTATTTTGTTAGAGTCTAATGATGTCTGTTGTAACAGAATTGCTTTGATTCTTTAGATAGGGCTGCTAGACTATGTTGACTTTCTGGTGTCTGAGACAAAATCTAAGGCTTCTTTTTGGAAGTGTTTTGCAGTGCCAAATTAACATAAAGAAACCTAAGTGCAATTCGTGTGGTAAATGGCATTGCAGTTTTTGTTCCCTTTATGCCATTTTAGAATGTCACAAACTGTTCCACAATGGAAGCAAGGGAAGGCTTTACTGGTCTTCTGCAGATTAAGTGGTTACCTCTAAAGGAGTGTTTCGACATGAAAAAGTTAAACTAGAACTAAAAATGCTCAGAATTGAGAAAACAGAGAAGCAACTAATTGTTGCTTCCTTGTTTATGTTCTCTCTGAAATGAACTTTTGTTTTCATGAATACCTCCTACTACTCTTTTAGCATACATTTCTTTTTCCACCTAAAAGGTATGTTTCATGTCATCTTGTGTACAGGAAGAAATTTGTCTTATGTGTAAAATTCTGTGATAAAAATGTGAAAATCACATGAGAACAATTGAAAGAGGTGATGGGAACTCTTTGACTTTTCAGGAATGTCCATATACTACCCTCAAGTCAGAAAAGCGCTTGACAGCATTCTTAGGCATTTGGACAAAGAAGTTGGAAGGCCTATGTGCATGACTAGTGTGCAGATGTCCAATAAAGAACCTGAAGACATGATTACGTATGTACTGAATTACACTATTTTCACTCTCACAGTTATGTCATTATTTTTACATTGGGATGTTGCAGATGCCATCATTAATGTGTTACAACTGCTGGCTTTTTACTTAGCTATTGAATGAATACTAATTTTACTAATTAATGATAAAAATTGCTTGCTCCTTGGTTTTGATGTGAAATTGAAAATATTTATGGTGTGCTTAAGTTTTATTGGTTATAAACTGTTTTTGTAGGGGTGAGAGAAAACCTAAAATAGATCTGTTCAGAACTTGTATTGCTGCTATCCCAAGACTGATTCCAGATGGCATGAGCAGGACTGACCTCATTGAATTGCTTGCAAGGTAAGGGAAACGAAATTCTGCTTGTAGTGGATGTTCCTTTTTAAGCACTGTATATACAAGAGTTTGCCAGTGCGTTGTGTAACAAGTCTGTATACAGAATCCATTCTTCCTGATCCTGTCTCCTCTCTGCAGCTGGTCAAGTGTTACTGGGCAGAGTAGCCGGAGGTAACCTTATCCTGAAGATCTTGCATGTATTTTTTGAGAGAATTTTTTTGAAAAAGTAGGAGTTTCTTTTTGTTGCTTTTGTTTGTTTTTTGAACTTGACTTACGTGTTTGTTAGCACTGTCATACCTTTTCCCCTCTTCTCTTTTTTCTTTTTTTGTTCTTTCTGTTGTTAGTACTGTAAATTATCATAAAGGCTTTCTTGTTTGACAGTGCCAAGACAAGCACTTGAAGAATACTTTTTTATTATTTTCAACTAACTCTGCTTCCCTTTTCCATTTTATTTGATCCAACACTACCCATATTCTTCCATCTCTTGTCTGAAATTGAACGTGCCTTATCACTACTGATAAGTAGTTGCGGCAGTTGGACAGCCAAGAGTTGGCAAGTGGGTAAACTGAGCGTTCAGTGAGAAGATGTAGTTGTGGTACAGTCTTTACATATTACGAGTGATAAGCCTTCTTCCTTTTTTTTTGTTTTGTTTGTTTTAATACAAGAATTATATTGGTGCAGAAATACAGGATAGCTTTTAGCTTGGAAATTAGAAATTAATTTGCATATAATGCATTGAGTGACATATACAATAAAAGTAATGTAAGAGAATTAAGATTTTTCAAATACTTTAGTGGCAAAAATCACATAAAACATAAGAATTATTAAAAAAGAATGCTTAATCATGTCCAACGATAGCACAAGGGGCAATGCTGGAACATAAGAGGTTCCAAAGAGATAAAAGGAAGAACTTCTTCACTGTGAGGGTGAGGGAGCACTGGAACAGGCTGCCCAGATGGGTTGTGGAGTCTGCTTCTTTGGGGACATTCAAAACCTACCTGGATGAGCTCCAGTGTGACCTACTCTGGGCAGCCCTGCTCTGGCAAGAGGGTTTGGACTGAATGATCTTTCGAGATTGCTTCCAGCCTTGCTGTACTGGAAAATTTTCTTCTACTACAGCAGACTGAAACATGTTTTTAAGTGTAAGTGCAAAGGTGTTTTTTTGTGAGTTTTTTCTAAAATTCAAAGTAAAACTACTTGATCTTCAAACATAATCTGTTCTTTTAAATTTTAATTTGAAGAAACTTGTATATCATAGAGTGCCTGCCATGCTGAGCTCTAAGATGATTGCTCAGATGTATGCAAAGATGTGTCTATATGAAAGACTTGACCATTTTTCTTGAAAATTGTTTGTTAATACTCGCTTTTGTGAAGTCTTGCGTCATTTTGCTGTAGTATTAATAGTGAGTTTCAAATGTATTCAGTACAGGAAGCACATCTTGATGGACTTATTCTACATTGTGCAGTAAAGAAGGAAGAGTTAACACCAAACTTTTATTTATAAAGGCTGATTAAGAGTATGCCAATCTAGGGTGATGATATCGGTATGTTTTTCTAAACAGGCTGACAATTCATATGGATGAAGAACTTCGTGCCTTGGCTTTCAATACTCTTCAAGCATTAATGCTTGATTTTCCAGATTGGCGGGAAGATGTTCTTTCAGGATTTGTATATTTTATTGTGCGTGAAGTGACTGACGTCCACCCAACGCTTCTTGACAACGCAGTAAAAATGTTAGTGCAGCTCATAAATCAGTGGAAACAAGCAGCCCAAATGCACAATAAAAACCAAGATGCTCAGGTATTTCTAAATAAGGTCCTTTGGTGTTAAAATGTTGTTTGAATCTACTTTATTGTAGACTCTATTAGTAGACTTCATTGGGTTTGTTAAACTGGTAGATTCTATTTGTAGATTGTTTGGATATCTTCATGGTTTTGTTAAATATCGTAGATTCTATTGGTAGACTTTATTGGTTTTGTTAAATAATAACATTTCAGCTTACTTTCTTAGAGTCCTTGAAGACTTTTAGACTTTTTATTTTAAATCAGTATCCTGCTAAAAATACCCCAAACTTTAATCTTAAGTATTACCTGAACAAAAATTCTTGCCTATATTTTTGCTTACATTAAAAATCATCATATGTAACCTGAAAGATATTAAGTAGGAGTGATTAAACAGTAGATCTAGAAAAAAGCACCATTTTTTACTAGCTAACAGAAAAAGTTCAAATAATTTAATTTTATAGAACTGTATGCTTAAGAGTATTACTTATTTTTGCCCTCACTACATCATTCCCATGAGAAAGTGAAATAAAAAAGACTTCAACTAGCTGATATTATGTAAAGTTTGACTAGTAGCCAAAGAAGATACTTCATGATTTAATTCTTTCCATCTCCAGTAATGGAACTATAGCTTTGTTGTGTTTACTTTTTTCTGAATCTGCTTAACTTCTGTGGTCTTTCTCTTAGCGTGGTGTGTCCAATGGGGCTGCCCATACCCTTCCTCTGGAAAGGACCCTTTATTCCAGTGTATTTCATGTGGTGGAAGGCTTTGCCTTGGTCATCCTTTGCAGCACAAGGCCTGCAACCAGGAGATTAGCTGTCAGCGTTCTCAGAGAAATAAGGGCTTTGTTCACACTTTTAGAAGTTTCTAAGGTAAGAGTTGATGACCCATTCTTGTGACTGATCAATGAATCTGCATTTATCTTTTACTTTCTCTGGAGCTCCTCATAATTTATGTTCTTCTTCTGTAGAGTGATGATGAGTTGGCTATAGATGTAATGGACAGACTAAGTGCTACTATCCTGGAGAGTTTCATACATCTCACTGGGGCTGACCAGGTAGGAGAGTTTTTAGGTTAAGTTGGGTTTAAGATAGGGTAATTCTGCAAAACTGTCCCAAATAAATTGCATATATTTTAAATGATCATGTCACTATGTTCATGCTAACTTTATCAGCAATTTACCACCTTGAAGAAAACCAAAACAATCCCAACCAAACAAAAGAAACCCCATCAAACTCAAAAAATTTGAGGAATGTTACTAGGCTGATACCACCAGTGTAAGCCTGGTCATTAGCCTGTTGATGTGACCACCATACATACACAGATAGCTACATCTGTATCTGTTTTTTCTCATCTTGCTCATAGATTATGATTTCTTTGAAGCAAAGACCAGTGCCTTTTTCTGCACTGATAGTGTTCCAACAGTCAATGTGTCCTTTCTCTGTGATGAAAGCTATAATAACTGTCAATGAATAACAATGGAGTACTATATTTAGGTATTTGTCAGAAACTCTTAAGCATCAAGGAAAAGCTCTTTTCCTGATTTTTGATGTTGGAAGCAAATTGATATAATAGTAGAGCTTTTAGAGTCTAGGGTCTTTTGGAAGAATTAAGTTGTCATAAGTGAAAAGACATTTTAATCAAATTTACTATTTGCTAGTATCTAGTTCCTTCCCAAAGAGTATGTTTATGTAACTGCTCACATTAGGAACTACTGTTAAAAACGGATAAATTAACTTAAGTGTTTTAAGAGCACATGTATGTTTGACACTGATATTTCATTAGGTATTTTAGAATGAAAAGATTATTACTTAGTATATATCAATATTAAATATCTCCTTGCTCTCTTTGTTTTTATGCTCACAGACTACTTTACTGTACTGTCCCAGTTCAATAGATTTACAAACTTTGGCTGATTGGAATTCTTCCCCAATCAGCCATCAGTTTGATGTGGTCAGTCCATCACATATATGGATATTTGCACATGTGACTCAAGGCCAAGATCCATGGATTATAAGCCTCTCAAGTTTTATGAAACAGGAAAATCTTCCAAAACACTGCCCAACAGCTGTAAGCTATGCTTGGACATTTGCTTATACCAGACTGCAACTTCTGTCTCCACAAGTGGATATAAAGTAAGTTAATTTCTAAAGTGAATACAATATATTATATTGAGTACTCTTTCAAGATTTATCATTTTGTAGTTCAGTGAGGTGACATAGACTGTTAATATTTTCTGTGGATTTAATTCAGCTTTATATAACAAAGTTAAAGCAATTCTCTCTGGGAAAAAAGCTGCCTTAAAGATTAATTAATTCTTGCCTTCGACTGTATTGTAGTTCAACAGATTGGACTATAAAAGCATACCTTACTGACATACAGGTCTATTCTGAACAGTTTATTTACAGTTTACTGTGTTAACAATGCTGGTAGCAATGTCTTATACATAATTGAAAAGGAAGTTCAATAGGAAAACAAAGTGAAACCCGGTAAGCTTTATTTGCTATACTGAGCTCTTTCTTATTTGTTACTTTTATTAGCAGCCCTATCAACGCAAAGAAAGTGAATACTACTACAAGCAGTGACTCCTATATTGGGCTCTGGAGAAACTACCTGATTCTTTGCTGCAGTGCAGCATCTTCTTCAAACTCCTCCACCTCTGCAGGCTCTGTGAGATGTTCCCCTCCTGAGACGCTGGCGTCTACTCCTGACAGTGGTTATAGCATTGATTCAAGAGTAGGTTCTTCTAATGCTTACTACAGTCTACATGTTGTTGGAAGTGAAAACAACTGAGGGTTATAGTAACTATTATGATTCTTAGAAACTGGTGTAATTCATCTGGAAACACATTGTAGTCTTTCATTTATTTAAGATGATGTTTCAGGTCACTTCTCCTAATCCATACTGTAGGATCTTTTCTGCTGATGTTTCTTCAGGCAAAAAATCTAATCATGTCATGAAACCATTAACTGAATCTCAAAGTCTTCTTTAGTTGTAATGAGGAAATGTTTTGATTACCATTAAGGGGTTGTGGGTTGTTTTTTTATTCTGTCAGTAGACTTCTGGAATTCTAAGCAAATAGACTCTCACTTCAGTAACTGAAGCTGTGAGATACTCAGGCATGATGTATCTTCTTATATTTTTCCCAACCACAGGTTTCTGTCTGTCTTGTTTCATGTCCCCTGCAGATCTTTTTTTTTTCCCCTTCTTTTTCTTTGCTGCTTTTTGTTCTTCTTTTTGACTTCCTGTAGAAGGTACAGAAGAGGTGAAGACAGATAACTCATTGAATATGCAGCAGGTTTTTTACAGAAGCAGCCTGATGCACTTGTGAGGGACTGTAGACTGAAAGGTTTGTTCTCTTTGAAAGCCACAATGGAATCTAAGGAGTTGGACACCAGAAATCTGCTTTCCTCCCTAAAGAGGGCAGTTACCCTAGACTATAAAGCATCTGTTCATCATGTTGAGGCATTCATTGTCATCAAACAATGAAAATTCACTTACACAAGGAATGGAGAAGTAGTTAATACTTGATTCAGAAAGTCTTTTTCCTATCAAAGATGAAAAATGTCATTTTTATAATTTTAAGTCACTGATCAGTGTGAGAAGACTGTAAAATTACAGCAGATATTTTAATGTTACACCACCTGATTGTTTGGTAACTATTTCATTCTGGTTTATCGTGCTTTTCTTCTTAGGTCATTGGCATTCCATCCCCTTCCTCCCTGTTTAAGCACATAGTTCCAATGATGCGCTCTGAGAGCATGGAAATTACAGAATCCCTTGTGCTGGGACTTGGCAGGACCAACCCAGGAGCTTTTAGGTAACTATTGTGTTTCATCTGTTTTTATGATAATTGACCACAAAGATGGGGAATCAGAGCTCAGAAAAAAAAAAAAGTTTGCTTTTCTTTCTTGTAAGAATTTTCAGAAAGCTGTGAAAACTGATTGCCATTGTCTCTTCAAGCATTTAGTGTTGAGATGAAGACTGTTAGAGGTTGAAATAATTTTATGCAGAGGTCATGTCTGCACAAAGATGCAGTAGTTAATTGAAACAATAAGCCAACTGCATTTCATTGAAACACTGCCCTTACAGGAAAGAACAGACTGTGTGGAGTATTCATGTTTGAAATATTAATTATAATCATGTTTTTAAGAGTTATTAAACTCTTCTTATTGTTATTGCCAATAAACATATGCTTCTGAGTTCTTTGTGTGTAGGAGTTCCTGTATTCTAAAAAACGATTTTGCATCATGCTGAAAAAACCCCACCAGTTACAGCTGTTTTCTGACTAGTGCTAAAACTTGTAAAATTTGGGTGCTTCTCTCTCTCCCCACTTCTGTTTTCTCTGAGCAACTAATACAACTTTCTCATACATTGTGCTGATTACAAGTCCATGTGAATTAGTTTGGGTGCTGGTAATTGTGCTCTACTCTAGCAGAATTAAATCTGGGCTAAGTCACTTGTTCTGTCAGTAGTTACTACGTTAACAAATATTAAAGTAAAATCAATATGTTTTTACCTTAGTATTTTGTCTTCATAGATCCATACTACTGATCTCTTTCCCCTTTCCTTGCCCCCTTTCTGGAGTCATAAGGCAGTTCTGCTTTGGCAAAATAAAATAAGTAATAATAAAGACTGTGGAGCTTCAGAACAAATAAGGAGTGTAACCACAACATCAAAGAATATTGCTTTTCAGTTTTCTTACAGACTAGTCTGAGTTCTGTCACTGTAGTGTTACTAAACTTAAAAACCAATCTTTATTAACAACTAAATGCATCATGACAACTGAAAGGGGACTGTATGATGAGTTGCCAGCATCTTTTTTTTTTTTTTACTAATACTACCTGTTTGCCCCATAAAGCTTTGTTAAACCCCAAATATGGAAATAAGGTCATCTATAGTAGAAATACACAATAATACTTGGCAAATGGAAATTAAGTGATAATTATGAAGACGTCCATTTGATAGTCTCTTAAATTAGGAAAATATTTTTCTAGGAACCATCTGTTTTAAATGCTGATTTATTTCAGAAATTTACAGGTAAAGAAGGAAAGTCTGAGGGCATTTTAACTTACATTGTCACACTGTTTGCTGTGAAACATCTTTCAGTTGAAATCTTAATTTAATGGTTGTTTTTATGTTTTTATTTCTTTTATTTTAATTCAGGGAACTAATAGAAGAATTACATCCTATAATTAAGGAAGCACTTGAAAGAAGGCCAGAGGTAATTAGATGTTTTCCACTATATTCAGCACACAATTCTAACTGTGTTCTCACAATGGTAGCAAGGAATTATTAGTGAAGTTATTTATTTTCTGCTCATAAAACTATCAGTATATAAGATAAAAAGACGAGATATTACTTTTTAAAATGATTATGAGGTGGTTTACATTAGAAGACCTTTGTTTGTTCTGAGCTATGCATTATTTCTGTATCAAAGAGGTCTTGTTTCAACAGATAAAAAAATTACTATAGCCTTTTTCACATTCTTTTAGTTCCTTTTCCCTAAGCATAGTTTTACACAGTTGTTACTTTGTTATATCATCAGTAACATGTCAACAATTAGTATCTAAGACATAGAATTGAGTTCTTCTGTCTACCAACTTGGTTGAATTTTTTTAAAATGAAAAAGACACAAACTCCGAGATGACTACTTAGTATCTTTTGTGGAAAAAGTAATATTCTTATTAGTAATAAATTTGTAATTAAATACAGATAATGGAAAGAACATCACTTCTGTTTCAAAGTGTCACTGGAATATAGGGTGTTTTGTCAGTCTTCCATGCAAATCATAAAATCAAGTAGTCTGAGTTGGAAAGGATTTTTGAAGGTCATATAGTCCAACCCCACTAACAATGAGCAGGGACATTTTCAACTAGATCAGTCTGCTCGGAGCTCTTCCAACCTGACCTTGAATGTTTCTGGAGATGGAGCATCTACTAGATCTCTGGGCAACCTGTTCCACTGTTTTACCACCCTTGTAAAAAATGTCCTCCTCATTTAAAAAATTCTTTTCCTTAGATCTAGTCTAAATCTACCCTCTTGTAGTTGGAAACCATTACCCTTTGCCCTGTTGCAACAGGTCTTGCTAAAACATTGTCCCCATCTTTCTTAAAAGGCCTCATTAAGTATTGAAAGGCTACAATATGGTCTTCCTGGAGACTTCTCCAGGCTGAACAACCACAACTCTCTTAGCCTTTCCTTATGGGAGAGGTGCTTCAGCCCACTGATCATCTTTATGGCCTCCTCTAGACCCACTCCACCGGGTCTTTACTGTCTTTACTGTGCTGAGAGCTCCAGAGCTGAATGCAGTACTCCAGGTGTGATCTCACCAGAACAGAGTAGATAGAGGAGGAGACTCACCTCCCGCAAAATCTTTAGAAACCCTTCCTTGAAATATGTAGAAATATTGGCACTCGAACCTTCGTTGTTTTATATATTGAGCCTTGCAACAAGAGACTGATAAAACCCATTCTTTTTTTAATATGTATAATAGCAATCCTGGTATGTCTTGGCAGTAGCAACAGAGAAAAATTCTGTTCATTGTCTGGTTGTTAAAATTGCTAGCAGTTTTAGTAACTCTTCTTAAAAAGTTGGCACCCTTGATAATTGATGCTAGTTGTAGTACAGATTTGATAATGCTTTTATATGCCATGCTGGTTTTATACTTAGCTTTTCTTCTGCTTCATTTGAACTTGTCTTTCCTCTGTTGAATAGAACATGAAGCGGCGCAGGCGTCGAGATATTTTACGAGTACAACTAGTACGAATATTTGAACTGTTGGCAGATGCTGGTGTCATTAGTCACAGGTAGGGGTGGCACTGATGAGATGTTATTTATGCTTCTGCATTAAGTCACAAGTATGCAAAATTCTTCAGTGACGTTTAGTATAGCACTAAATAGACACAGTTTTGTTAACTGGGAATTTTACTGGCTAATCCCTCCCTTCCCCATGCTCTTTAGTCCCTGTGGTTGTGTCTTGTTTAAAGTGTTACTATTTCCTGGGATGTTGCTTTGAATGAGCAGTGTGTCATGTTCCTTCTTGTTTGGGTGTACTCAAACATGGCACTAGTTATGCAAATCAGAAAACACAAGTTACAACTCTTCTATAATCTGTCAGGAATTCTTCCTCAATTGGAGTCCTGATGCTAGTCAGCATGTTACATACAGTAAAAGCTACTGCTCACTGATACTGGACCTTTTTCTTTCTGAGGGAGACAGAATGTTAACTAGATTGGGTTTTTTCTTATTTTCACTTCTTGTGTACGCTTTGAAAGAAGACTTAAAGTTCTGTCATATGTTTTACAAGTCTCTTAGATAGCTTTTTAATGCACATGGAATTGTAGAAGAGCAAGTAGGCTAGAGGATAGTTAGGCTAGCTCCTGCTGTTCTGTTAGACAATGGTACTTAGACTTGTATTTGTCAACCTTAGCGATATAATCAATGTGAAATTATCAATCTTTAAACAAACTACTGCAGTATATTTCAGAATATTGCCTCTGAAGCATTACCACAATGGCTTTCTTCTTTTCCACATGCTGATTTTTCAGAGTACAGCCATTACAATAATTTTCTCTTGTTTTAAGGTGCTCACTGGTGTTTAATTAGCATATGTAAAATGGCTCCTAACCACAGTCTGCACCCTGGAACTTCGTCAACTTTTCTCTCAGAGGCTAGCCTTGACTCTGTGGTGGAAACTAGCAAGCAATTAAAGTCTATCATAAACCTCCTCGTCTTGCCTTTGGTGTAGAAGACATGCTTTTTAGTTGTCCTCAGTCCAAATGTGGAAAGATGGTGGGAGGAGCCAAGAGAATAGGATTCACCTTTCTAATAATCGTTTTTCAAAGGAAGACAAGTTTTAATCACATGTAGCCTTTGATCTCCATGTTTAGTTTAGTACGGATCTCTAGACAGATGCTAAAGTTATGAAGATTGGAAATGAATATGTAAAATGAATAAGTTGCTTTGACCTGCTAATATTCAGTAGCATTTTACGCAGTATTGAATGTCTTGACTGACTCCCAAAAATCATTATTGAATATAGATGTCAATAATCAAGTAGTAGTAATTATTTCTTCTGGTTTACAAATGGCATGGATTAGGGGGGAAGGGAGCAGAGCTCATTGTTTGGGGTTTTTATTATAATGTTTAACACTTGTCTCCAATGTAAGAACCAATTCTGTGGAAGGATGAGTGACTTCTAATAGTGAGGATTGATTATTAGCTTAGTTTCATTGGAGCTTTTTATTTAACATTGAAATAGAAACTGGGTTAACAAATTACTTTGAATCAAACATTTGCAGTGATAAGTTTGTGGACTCTTTAAAGAGAAAAAAAACAAGTGTTGCTTTCAAAAATTGTTCTGTGTATTTATCATATTGCTTTGTTTTATTTTGTTTTACAGTGCAAGTGGTGGCCTTGATAATGAAACACATTCCCTCAACAACACTTTACTTGAGTATGTCGATCTAACAAGACAACTCTTAGAAGCAGAAAATGAAAAAGATTCTGATACATTGAAAGATATCAGATGCCATTTTAGTGCCTTAGTGGCAAATATCATTCAAAATGTTCCAGGTATGTAAAAATGCTTGAAGGACTTCTGATGACTGTATTTAACATGCAGTACATTTAAAGAAAAACAAAAACAAAACCAGACAGCCTGAAGAAAAATCCACTTTTTCTCTGCAGTTTTGAAATACTTTCATACAAATCATTTATGCCATTAGTTTTGAATATAACTTTAGCACTGTGGGTTTTTAAAAGGAATATTTGGTAGCACACAAGCCATTTTGTTATTTAGCAAAAGTCCTGTTTGTTGACAGTTCAATAACATTCTGAAAACTAATACAGCTTACTCATGTACACTAGTGGCATCAAACAGGACAATACATCCAGCTATGGTGATGCTGAAATAATGTGTCTTTACTTTGACTTTTCCTTTTATATTTCCTTTATATTTTATTATGTTTTAAACAATACAATGACAAGACGAATGTGTCTTACTACGTGCTTTTCTTACAGTTCACCAGAGGAGAAGTGTCTTTCCACAACAGAGTCTACGCCACAGTCTATTTATGTTGTTCAGTCACTGGGCAGGCCCTTTTAGTATAATGTTTACTCCCCTGGACAGATACAGTGATAGGAACATGCGAATAAACAGACACCAATACTGTGCATTAAAGGTATTTTCTGATTTTCATAAATGGATTGTTGTTGACTTTTCTAATGCAAATTTAACATTGGGGCTTTTTGGATGAGATTTTCATGTCCTTGTTGCCATCCGTGACTTAATTCATGTTCTTTTTATGCCTACATTTGTGTCTAAGACAGTTCTGCTCTTTCCATGCTGTAAGCTGTTGCACTTGGTATATGAATTTCTTCAAATTGCTACTAAATCTTTACTTCCTGTAGCTTTAGTCCTCGGTTGCTTAAGGAGAAGGACTTTCATGTAGAGATAGGTTAACTATCAAACTAACATATTAAGTCTCACATCTGTCAGGATCTCAGTATAGGCGGTTCCTTGGAGGTGTAAGTTGAGAAAAATATTTAGTAATTTCTTTGTGGAAGAAGTTAAAAAGGTTTTTATTAGTCTTAACTGAATAGAAATAATATTTTTTTATATTTTAATGGACTTGGTTGAAGCATTTCCTGTATCTGAGTTATTAAAATGTAGTGGTTTTCAATTACTTTCTGTAGGCTATGTCTGCTGTGCTGTGTTGTGGCCCCGTTGCAGATAACGTTGGGCTCTCATCTGATGGCTATCTATACAAATGGTTGGATAATATTTTGGATTCACAAGACAAAAAGGTAATACAGACAACATCAGCACTGGTTTGCAACTAGAGGTGCCTTCAACACACACTTTTAATAAGTTTTGCAGTCAGATTGTCCTAAATACTTTAGAGTGGCTTAGCTCAAAGCAGTTTTAATAGTGCATATTTTTGCACTGTTCTTAGTATGTGTATTTATCCTGTGGAGGAAGGCAGTCCCTAATCAGTTTAAGACAAAACAGAAATGAAGAGAGCAAGGAGTGGGACATTGTGTATCATTTGTATACTAATCAGCTAGGTTAAATTGTAGTAATAGATCCTTTAGAAATTGAAAGATGAACATGAATTCTTGAGACTCTAGAATCCATTGGGAGTTTGGGGGAGTTATGAAGACCAAACTTCACATCTAAACAGTAAGGCAAGCTTTTGAATTTATAAGATAAATCCTCCATTGCACTAATACTGTAACTATGTGAAAATACAACTTCAGTGGGCTACTTCAATTCAAGAGAACAAGCAAGTCTCCACCTAGATCTATCCCTTAGAATTCCTGAATGTGTTTAAATGCTTTCTGTATCTGATGCTTTTGGGTCAGTGTTCAGCTTGTACAAGTTAAAGTAGTAAATAGCTCAAGGTAGCCTTGGAACTGAGGAAAAAATGCCAGTAGAGCTGTCTAGTGATTTACTTCAATAATTTATGACTCTGTGCAAATTGGACGTTAACCAATTTGATAGAATTACCTGTTATTTTAAATTGTGGTCTCATTGTTTTTAGATGGAACAAGTTTTGTATGTTGCAGTTGTTTGAGTTTTTAATTTAATATCTATTTCCCTATTTTTTCAAGATGGTCTTTTTTTTTTTCTATATTTATAAATACATGTCATTTCTGGAATACAGGTCCACCAGCTAGGCTGTGAGGCAGTCATGCTGCTCTTGGAACTCAACCCTGACCAGAGTAACCTCATGTACTGGGCTGTAGACCGGTGTTACACAGGTTCCAAGCGGGTGGCAGCTGGCTGTTTTAAAGCCATAGCCAGCGTGTTCCAAAACAGGTACTACAGCATTTTTCAAAACTTAAAAAAACTCTTTAAACTTTCATTTTCTAAGTGTACTTTCACGTAGAAGTGGGGTTTTTCTTCCCTCAGAGAGAAAAGGTCACCCTTGTTGATGTGTATCTGTTACTAGAGAAACTTTTATAAATGCTATGTTATCCCCTACTGTATCCCATAAAATTCAAATTTAAAAAAGCTGAATGTAATTTTTCTTATTTCACATTTGCATTTTTTCCCTAGGGATTACCAGTGTGATACAGTGACACTCCTGAATCTGATACTATTTAAAGCAGCGGATTCTACTAGGGCCATCTATGAAGTTGCTATGCAACTATTACAGGTTTGTAAGATAATTCGGATTAGGTGTATTTTAGTTCTAATGTCCAAGGCTTGTATTTTCATAATATCTGCCTTATCAAGAGACAAAACCTAAATCAATATTCTTGATTTGATCCTGAAACAGAGAGTTGTATACAACTTTATTTGTCCAAAACCACTTTGGAAGCATATTGCTTCCTGTCCTTTTCCTCTCTCTACTGGGGGAGCTGTAAGTTTTCTGATTTTTGCATTAATATTGAACGTTTTTTCATCTGTTTGTGTGGAGAAGTGATAGTGGAAATCTTATTAGCCATTCAATTTAGTTTGTATATTCCTTTCCAAGGTCACTTAGGAGTAAGCTTAATCTTGCAGACAGCATTAGTGTATAAAAAGAAATAAAGACATCTGTGCTACTTGTAGCTCAGATCAATAGTCTTGGAGTATTTTTTTAAAGGTTTTTATTGTCAGCTAAATTCAACAGAAAAGTCTCCACTGAAGTCACACTCCTGTTGATGTGTCAGCACTCATAGCACCCTCCCTTTCAGCCCCATCTTTCTTCTCAAGTGAACACCACTAGTTAAAATCAGCCAAAACTCACCTAAAGTATCAAACTGCTTTAGCCTCCTGCTGCATCTCTGACACATCAAAGATTACTTTGTTCCTATCCATGTCTCATAGATGAGCAGAAAGTGATATTGATTGAAAATACAAATGTTCAATAGCACTTCATGTTTTGTTACAGAGAAATTGGTATTTAATATGGAATTTCCTGAAAGCAGATTTTTGGAATTTATTACTGGAAACTCGAGTAGAGTGAGTCTTATCTAGTCTTCTATGAAATTACCACAGTGCTGGTAAATACTGTAGGTGTATGGAGAGCTGCATAGATAGGAAAAGTTAAGTGAGAGTAGATACATTAATTTAAAAGGTGATTTTATATAAAGATTTGCATTGTAGTTCTACACTTAGCTTCAGCTTCTGAACATTACTGTTGTAGATCTTGGAGCCAAAGATGTTCCGTTATGCTCACAAACTGGAAGTTCAGCGGACGGATGGGGTCTTGGGTCAGCCTTCTCCGTTACCACATCTGTATTCTGTGTCTTATTATCAACTGTCAGAGGAATTAGCAAGGACTTACCCTGAGCTAACACTTGCTATCTTCTCAGGTATGATTTTAAAGCAAAACCTAAAGCATTGTACAAAATGTGTAGTTGTTGTTTTTCCAGTAGTTAATTTATATATAATTCATTAAAATCAGGACAACAGGACAACATCATCACAATGAGTGGAGGAAGTGGAATTTACTGAGTGACAATATTTGTTTACTTGTATTTGAAATACATTCAAGAGGAAACAACCTGAATCAAAGATACTTCTACTGACTTTCTAATAGCAATGAAAAATCACTTCAGAGAATGATTTGCAAATTGTTTTAAAAATTATCTATCTGTTCTTTCTGGTGTTTTCTTGTTTACTGTAGATTGCTCAAAAATATTAGTCCATAGCATTTTTTAACAATTAAAGAATAATAAACTCTTATATAAGTTAAAAAATTAGTAGGACTAATAAGAGGAATTAAAAAAATCAAGTTTTTTTTTTTTCACACCTTTTTACAGACTCTAGGTCTTCTGTTCCCTCCTCCTTTAGACAATAGATGTATGTGTATACTCAGAGTTTCTTCAACAGTTTCTTGTCTTCAGTTAGCTCTGCTGAAGACTATGGACTCGAATGTTATGAAATGGCACTAGACAGCTAAACAAAAAGTCCTGTTAACAACAATATTGCTTTATATCAGTATGACCTACTAGGCTCTTGGTGGTTGTTGTTATTATCAAGACAGTTCTCGTTGTGGACTTGCAATTTAGGTATGTGCTTAATTTTTGAATGGCAGAAGTCAGTCAGAGAATCCAGACGGCTCACCCAGCAGGGAGACAGGTGATGCTGCATTATCTGCTGCCATGGATGAACAACATTGAGTTGGTAGACTTGAAACCTTTGCCAACCATTCGTCGGCCAGATGAAGATGAGGAAGATTCTTTGAAAGACAGAGAATTGATGGTGAACAGTAGGCGGTGGCTACGAGGAGAAGGCTGGGGATCACCACAGGCTACAGCTATGGTTCTGAACAATCTGATGTATATGACTGCAAAGGTAAAACTAATGACTTTGATGCTCTGTCTTGTGCCAGTGGATTGTAGTATTCAGAGTGCAAGAAAACGTTCTTCAGGGGTAACAGTGTTACCAAATTTTCAAGAGTTAGTGTTCATATTTGTGGAGCTGCTTATGTATGTTTCAAAATTTTACCATCTAGTTTGAGGTACTGTGAGAAATATGGACTAGAAATATAATAGCGATTGTTGTGTACAGTAACAGTGTATAACTGTTGTTTTGCAATGTAAATGGATAGATAATGCCAAGTTTCCTGTATACCTATGATCTCTAAGAGGAGTTTTGGAACCAATGTGTTGACTGATAGTCCCTCCTGCTTCCTGTGATAGCTACTTCTTACATAGAATACAGTATTGGTCTCATGCAGTGCTCCTGCCAGTTCTTGATATCTTTGAATCCTGAGGTCATATTTTAGGCTATCAGTTAAAAACTCTTGGCAATTTGTGCTCTGTGGAATTTTATTCAGGATTGTAAGCAGCTGGGAGAATTGGTCTCTGCTACCTTTAGAACTATTTATACTAGATATCTACATAAAATGTACAATATGTACAAATATGTGTAGATATATTTCAATGTATTTATAGTTACAAAAGAAAATAGTTATTTCCAGAAAGTTAAATGTGAACACATCATTCCGGAATGTTAAAAAAGACAACAACTGCCTACAGAATTTATGTTTCCCTTTTCTAGACCCTGTCCCACTTGGTCAATAAAGGTAATTTTCAAATACAGTGCTTTCTACTGGAGATCTCAGGAGAGGTATTTGTTTTGTTTTCTAGTATGGTGATGAAGTGGCTTGGTCAGAGATAGAAAATGTCTGGACTACTTTGGCAGACAGCTGGCCAAAGAATCTGAAAATAATTTTGCACTTCTTGATCAGTATCTGTGGAGTGAACAGTGAACCCAGCCTTTTGCCTTATGTGAGTATGTGATACCGCTCTCTGTAGTGCTATAGATATTTTAAAAATCAGTTCAGTGTCTATCAGCAAAGATGACTAAACAAAAAATGTGAGGCCAGATTTCTCATGTCAAAATCTCCTACCCCGTATTTTGTGACTATTAAATACTACGAACAAATCAAATTCAGTTCTTTTCTTTGAGTTACTTTGGACATCTGCATCTAAATTTCAGTATCAATTTCAGTTAAAACCAGCATTCATGGAATGACTTTGAGAAGGGAAATAAACCAGAAAGGCTTCCCTAACAGCTTACTGACCATTGCAATTTACTCAGGGTGGTAGGTCTGAAACAGTCTGCTAGCTGTATCAATCAGTTATGAGTTGTCAAAATTCAGAGTATACTAAGTAAACCAGAGACTTTATTAAACCATTGAGGTCTGTCTTAGTAATTTTTTTGTTGCTTCATTATAAAAAGGAAACTTTAGGTGTTTAATTTCTAAATTTGGATTCATGTCATTAGGACTATACACTGAACAACTCCTTTTCATCATAAAACACAAATCGACGGCAGCAGTTGATCTCTGTTCATTAGGAAGAATTAAGATAGTTCCATAAGTAATATTTACATTAGAAAAATGTGACTTGTTTTGCTAATAGTACAAAAAAGTAGGTATTAAATAACCAATTGGAATCTGTAGTATTTATAAGTTCTTAATAAGGATAGTTTAAGTTCTTTGTTGATTGGCAAGTGTTTGTTATCACAAATCAGGAAATCTAGCTTAATGGTGCAGCCCAAAATCTTTGTGTATATAGTTTAAACTATAAAAAGTGTCATAAAAGATGACAAAGTAATTCTGCAAGTCAAATGGCCTGCATCACTGGCTTACCATTCATTTTCAAGTTCTCTCAAAAAGGTGGGAATAAATCATTGAGCTGTAATGACTCAAGAAAATGTCAGAAGAAAAAAGTTAGTTACTGATGTCTAGAGTAAACACTGACTAGGAGCCATCTGCTGCTGCTTAGCACTCACCAGGATCGTTTTGCTAAAGTAAGATGTAGTGGGGAATCCTTAATTACTATATGCTTCATAAAATATTGCTGTAGTTAGGTGTTTATTGTTATCAAGAGTATATAAAGATGTTGAGCATTTTGGGAATTAAAAGTGTTTTTTCTCATGCTATAATTTGTCCTAGAAAAACAGATAAGTAAAGCACCTGTCATGCCATGTAGGGATAGTGTGATTATTCTCACATGACTAAGTATAAAAAAAACCTAAATGACACACCTCGACCCTTCAAAATCAATTCTGTTTTTTTTTCTCAGAGCACATGAGAGCACTGCAGAATAGCATGAGGAAAAATACGATACCTGCTGAAAAAGAAATAGTGTAGAAATATCAAAAAGAAATTAAATCAGAATACATTGGCTCAGATGTTGCTAAAACCTTTGTTAGAAAATACTTTGCTTCTTAAATAACTGCCCTTGAACTCAGAAGACTTACTTACTGTTGTGTTATGTTTCCAATGCTTGCTCCTGGAGATAGCTGTGAAAGCAATTTTGTTTACTTTTAGAATTAGAGTAAGTTCCAGGTATTCTCACTTGGAGTGCAAGTAGGTATTTATTCGAAGAAGTTGCAGTATTCAAATTTCTTATTTTCCTTTTTTTTTTCTAATCATGTCACTACAGTAAGAATTTTATTTCTGTACATACTGTTTTCTATGCATATTCTTTGTTTTGATGGCAGGTAAAGAAAGTTATTGTTTATTTGGGTAGAGATAAAACAATGCAACTACTAGAAGAGTTGGTGAGTGAACTACAGCTTACAGATCCTGTCAGTTCAGGAGTCACTCATATGGATAATCCACCATATTACCGCATTACTTCCAGTTACAAGATCCCCTCTGTCACGTCAGGTGAGAATTCTATCATTGTCTATGCTAAACATGCTGTTACTGATCAGTTATAATGGTGGAGTTCATTTGTAAATATGTAATAGGAGTACAGTGTTCTGTTTCTAAAATAAGTTAAGGTACAAAATTTGTTTTACAAAATTTGAAGTTTTTTACGCACCCAGAGTTCTTATTAAAGGACAATTGATAGGTTCACAAGGAGCAGATTTGTATTAGATTTTGTCTGTGTTCAGATCTCGCACTGTTTACCCTCCTCTATCACTTATGTCAATTCAGTCAAACAACTAGGAAAATTTATATAACTTTAAATCAGTGTAAATTGTTGTATTTTAAGTTCTGTTATAGACACAACCTTCATCCATGGGAATTTATTCAAGAGGATTTAATTACACTTGCATAGGATAATTTGTTTAGAAATAATGAGCAATTAACAATGGATCAATTATCAAAAAAAAACCCCAAAACACTGAAAGTGTTTTAATCCAAGAACATGCTGAGACATGTGGAGGAAAACTGCCTGGCATCTTTCAAAGTGAGCAACAAAAGACATGGCGCATACAGGAAAGATAGAAATAGGACTTTAAATCCTGCTTCAAAAAGAAGCCTTTCTACTTAATTTACGCTGAAGACTCAGGGATTCCTAGAATGGATTATTTTGATGTTTTCCAGTTAATGTAATTATGGTAGCAGCTCAAGATGCTTTAGTCTAAAAGTACACCTGGTGTAAACCTGATTAGAGTTCATGGCATGAACAGTAAATAAAGGTCATTGTGTAGGGCTTAAGATTGCTTTCTTTATTGACCAATGTTCTTCTTTGTCCATAATGAACAGGTACCACATCCAGTAGCAATACAATGGTGGCTCCCACAGATGGCAACCCCGACAGTAAACATATAAAGGACAGTATTGAAGAGAAGTAAGTATCTTGTCAAAGAGCAGTTATTAGGTGAATTACAGGAATTCCTGGTAGGCACTCTAAATACTTGCATCCCGATGGCTCCAGTTATGTCTTCATTGCAGGAAATTCATGGCTGTAAGTTTTCTAAGCTTAAAGCAAGAGAACTGGAGTACCATTGAGATTAACAGTAGCAGCCTTAATGGTAATTTGAACTCAAAAAGATGTAGAGGAAACAACAAATTAAAGGAATAATCCAAGTCAAACTCTGTATTGCTGTATTGTTATTGATGCACTGGATTGTATACGTTTACATAAGAGAAATTACACTGCAGATTGATACACCAAGGGAAAACATTATTAGTTTAGTAATGCAACCAATTCCCAAATTAGTTTCCTAACTAGTAGAAATCAACAGTGCCCATGTGTTGAAAGCTAGTTTTTTTCTCCTAGTTAGGGTATTTGGGTGCCTGATATCTGTGGTAAGATCCCTTCCAGCTAGCTTTAAACAAATGCCACTCTCCCTAGCTTTTGAGCTTCTTAAGAAAAATCCTGTAGAGAGATTTGTCAGACAGGGATTCCGATGTGAGGGTGGGGGAAAGCAAACAGACTTAAGATATGGACTCAGAGCTCCACAGTGACTGTGGACATGCTCTCCTCTTTCTTAAATATGACATAGGTGACCTTAAAATGAAAAGGGAGACGAGATTTTCTAAATAGCATGAGAAAAAGTGTGCTCAGAAAAAAACGTACACACATATACCTTTATGGTAGAATAGCTACTATGTGGTAAATTCAGAAACCAGTTTATTTTATGATGACTTGACAATTATGTTGTAAATATAATTACTGAGTTGGGCATTTTTTTTCTTGTACAGGATAATTATATCAATACAGTTAGATTAGTAAATATATTGATAGAGACAACTCCAATGCTTTAATGAAATTGGAAGAGGGCTATGGGAAAATAAATCACAGAAAACTCTGGAATCTGAGCTGTTACTCAGAATTAAGCCTAGCAAGGCACAGACAAATATTTAGCTGCTATTGGGGCTGGAGATGAAGAAAATTGTCAAGTAGCAAAGGAACTTTGGAAATTTCTGCAAGTTTTGGGATATTCTGAAGTGTTGTCTAACACCTCCCCAGGTTATATGCTTTTTGATAAGATATAGCATGTACATGTTGAACTTTCCAGGAGGTCAGAGTTTTAGAAGCTTCTGTGGAAACAGCTTGGAAATTGTGCATTTAGCACTCTCATATATTTATAATTTGTCACATTAGTGAGGGTAGGGTCTTGGACCATGCATATCTGTGCCAGATCAAATAGGGGTGGCACTATTTTTCTCAGAGTGGGAAGAATTTACTTATGTGTAATGGTAACAAATATTTTAATTTATTTACCTGTTACTGAAAGTTATCTAATGAAAGTAATTTTGCATAGCGAATTATCTCCTCGAATCCCTTTATATAGCATTGCCACAGGAGGTGTGTCTTACACAACTGAGATGCTTTGGCATCATGTTGAGGGTCCTTATAAAGTGAAATATTGTTCCATAACACTTAGTTTTGCTGAAATACAATTTTACTGAGATACCCTGATATTTTATGTCAGTTACTAGTGCTGCTTAATTTTTTCCTACAGTTATGTACATCTAGACATCTACAGCGGGTTGAACAGTAACTTAAACCGCCAGCACCACAGACTAGAATCTCGCTACAGCAGCAGCTCTGGAGGATCGTATGAAGAGGAAAAAAGTAATGTTTTTATGTAAAAATATTTTTATAGATAGAAAACAAAAAATTCACAAGTTGATACTTTTGCTGAAGGGTATGGAACGTGAGGAAATAAGCATTATCAGTAGCTTTGCACAAACCTATAAAGAAATATGAGGTGGTTTTACTTTCCTCTTTATTAGGAAAGTCTGGCATACATTTGATTACAGTAGAATGTGCAGGGAACATGATAAACTTTCTTTCCTTCCCTTGACCTCTGAAATGGGTTGTGAACATCTTCCTAAATGAAGCAGTTTTACTTTGTTTTTGTTGCCAGAAACAACACCAAAGGTAAATAGATGGGTAGGCAGAACAAATGGGAGAGGTTAGCAGGAGGCAAATGAGATGAATGGATAAAAAGACAATGGAAAAGAAATGGGGAGGGGGAAGAAAAATACAAGTAATTGTGCCTTTAAATGATAGCAGTCCTTGGGCTGTTTAAGAAAAAGGGTACAAAACTTTCTAATAAGCCATAACAAAGCAAAATATAGCAGGGAAAAAGGATCTCTAAGTTTTAAGCTTGTTTTGAAAACGTGCTAGGTTACTTTTTGTGATCCGTGGTCAGTTTTTCTGAGGTGCAGAGGTAAGAAAAGAGGTAGAAATTCTCCGAAAATTCCATATGCTTTTGGAGACTTCTCTTTAATGGAGATTTATTAACTATAGCTACTTTTGTACCAGTGCCTAAGATAAAAAATCATCATGACAGTGCTAGGGAAAGCTAAACAGATCATGTAATCAGGCAAAAATGAGGACGGTGGTCTGACAGTAAATGATGCATTACGTAAGTGGGTTCTGTATGCTTTGTCAGAGTACTTGTTTGTCTGAAAGTCTTGTTTCAGCCTGGTGGTAATTATAAGGACTTTGCACTTTAAATCCGCATGGGATGATCAGATACATTTCAGCCTGATTCAGCTCATTATAATTCTTGACAGACTTAGGTTTCACTATTTTTTTTATTGACAGTTGATTTTTCTACCAGTTAATTTGTTTGGGTATGGTACAGCACATGATAACAGTACTGCCTTTTGCTTAACTTAATGTGTGCTACTGAGCAATAGGATGGAAATTTCTGGTTTGAGCATTACATGTCAGTATGGAACCTGGTGTGTCCTGTGCTTTATTGAAGCAACAGAATCCAATAGGATCTCCTTATGCTCTCTTTAATGATGGATTCTGTACAGGCCATATGGGTTAGAGAGAATATATGGTTCTTATTGCCGCTTTCAAGAAAACCTAACACCCATGTCCTCTACAGAGCTTGTTTTAAAAACTAGGAATACTGATACACAAATCTGTTAAACTTTGGGTCAGTAACTGATGGGTGGACCTCCTAGGCAGCCAGTGTCTTTACTACTGCTTGGATGATGATGTCCTATGTCATAATTGTGGTTGTTTCCATGTTTGTTTACTATTTGTGGTAGCTGCACTGAGTATTCTGAAAGAGATGATGATAATTCACATGCTCCATCAGTAAGAAGTTTGTCACTTCCAGTCAAGAAGGTGATAACTAGTTGATACATGTGTGAATTTATGGAACTTGTGCAACTATACTTCCAAAAGAACAACTGGCAGAATTAGTGAAATACTGAATTGTTGAGGCAGTCTCCTTACTTGTTTCTAGTCTTAACTGTTTTTTCTGTAGAACAATACATCTCATTTGAAATAAGGGAAATGTTTTGGCTGTGTAACATGGTACACAGACCTTTCAAATAGCTGATGTGTTTCTTCAACTTTTGAAGCTTGTCTAATCAAAAATTGAATGCTTTCTATGTTTCCTGACAAGCTTACTTATTTTCTCAGCAGTGACTTGTCAAACTATGCTAGGATAGAAGTGGCAAGTTCTTAGTTACCCCATATATCAGGTTAGCATGATGTGACATGTAGAACTGATGGGTAGACCTATTAAAAGGTGCTCTTGAGATATACTTCCTTAGCCTATAATGAAATGGCAGCTCTTCAAAATGTGTTCTGTACAATCCTGAGACCCAGCCTTAACTCCCTGTCTGACATGAGGTTTGAAATTCAGGGAAATATTAGCTCATTTTTCCTGTTTGTTTTTTTTTTTTCCCTTATGTGCATCCATGTTCCCCATGTGCATCCATCTTTTTTATGAACCTATTCAACAAAATCTTGCTCTGTTATGTATTCTGTATGTGTACGTATGTATCTGTATGTGTTTGTATTCTATGATTCTGTTAAATCATCCTTATGCTAAAAGAAATAACCACTTTTTTGTTTTAAAACTGTGTCCTATGGCTGGTTCTTCCTCCCTCCCAGATCTCAGCTTTTCAGGAATTTAAAACTATTTCCTTAGAAGACTACAGAAACATCTTTATTTTTAAAAAACTTTCTGGTTTGATTATCTGTTCTATTAGGTGATTCGATGCCTTTGTATTCAAACTGGCGATTGAAGGTGATGGAGCACAATCAAGGAGAGCCTTTACCTTTTCCACCCACTGGAGGTTGCTGGTCACCGTTGGTGGATTATTTGCCTGAAACTTCTCCTCCGGGCATGTCTCTTCACAGGTAACAATTTTCACAATGCTGATGGCAATGCATTATAATTTCTGTTGCACATATAGCAGATTAAAAGGCAGTAGAGAGAACATTTGTTTTCTGCAGTTTTAGTCACGGTAAATTTGGAGGACTAAAGTTTTTCTGTCTTCATTATGAGCATTCATCTTTTCCCTTATAATACAACTTTGTGGATGTTTCTAAACTTCAGACAGAATACTGTTAGTAGCTTATTAAGCTCTTTTCAGCTCTTCTTAAAGTTCATGTTACATTCTTCTGCCATTTTTCTGTTGTTGTTGTTTTTAGATGCAATATAGCAGTGATCCTTTTGACTGACTTGATAGTTGACCACAGCGTAAAGGTGGAATGGGGAGGATACTTGCATCTTTTGCTTCATGCGATTTTTATAGGTAACAAAATTCCTACAGAAATATGTCTAATAATTTAATAATTGTAGCTATTTATGTAGCTATTCTTTTGGGCATTTAAATTAATGTTTGCCATTGTACTGAAATCTCATTAATTTGTTAATATTCACAATATTCTAACAGTAACATTAAATTTATTTCTATTTCTCAGTAATTTTCATAGAGAGCACAGATTAAATTTGTAGTGCTGTATGAGAAACAAGAGGATATATTAATATTTGTTAAGTTATATACTTCTGTTTTCAAATTGAAACACTGAGAAAACATCATTTAGTGAATTACATATCTGCCATTAATTCAGCATACCCTTTGAATGTTATAAAACTTTCCCATGTTCTTTTTACATTAGGTTTTGACCACTGTCACCCTGAAGTCTATGAGCATTGTAAACGACTGCTTTTGCATCTACTGATAGTGATGGGATCTGGCAGTAATGTCCAGTCTCTTGCTTCTGTCCTTCTAAGAAACAGGGAGTTCAATGAGTCCAGGGTGCTTACTGTCAAGCAAACTACTCATTTAGATTATACTTTCACAGGTATGCTTTAGATTTTTTTAAGTGTTGATTGTTAAAATCACGGAAAGTTATCTTTTCTTCCAGACATTATGAAAATTTCTTTTATATTTATTTACATTTATTTGAATTTATTTTTTTATTTATTTATTTTAATGCCTTTGGCATTAAAATGAGGTGGGTTTTTTTCAGATTTTAATTAACTGAAAATGAATACAGTTCATGTTAGCACTTTGTGCCCAGTCATCAGAGTAGAGAGCACAGTTGAATGATTAAATAGTAGTGAAAACCATAGAGGAAGCTCTGTGTTTTGGATATATAATATAGCAGGTTTTATGATGCTCTTGAAAATAAAAACGAAGATGATCCATCTCTTACCGGTTTATCTCAACTTTAAATTTCTGACTTTTGTCAGTAGTAATTATTGTTCAATAGGCCATTAGAATACTCTGAGTACATTTTCATGTTCAGCACAACAATATTGCAATTATACATAAAACCAAATATTTTTTATTTACCTCTTTATGAAGGGAATTTTTTGATTGTGTGAGCCTCTTGTACAAGTTTCCAAAGAAATGTGAGAGAGTTCAGGTTTTTTGAAACCTAGTATTTCGTAGTATTTCAGTAGGTGGCAGCATATTGCTATAGAATCTGTTGGTTCTTTTCAGGTAGGAGGTGGGTTTGTCACTAACAAAAAATACCTGATTTGTGAATCTGGTATTTGTAGCAATGAAGAATTAAAATGTGGGCAGAGTGGAAGAATTCTTTTATGTAAACGGTTTTGAGGACTTTACTGGTGCACCTGTATGGTGACCTACATAAACCATTCCATTAGTAATCTTTTTACAGGTTTGGGTAAAACAGTAAAAATGTGACAGTGTATTTCGCCATTACTAAAGCAAAAATGTCCAAAAGAAACTAGAATAAGATCAGCATCAAACACTTCCAGCTGGTTGTTAATATAAGGTGATAATAGGTATGCATGCCTAGCACCAGGTCAGACAAGCTGATGTTAAATTTTATTTAAACTAGCTAATACCTCAGTCCAAACCTTGTGGCTCTGTGAAAAGAAAACTGATGTACAATTGTTATGTTCAAAGGTTCACAACCCACTTTTCCTTAACAGTTTACTTTGCCCAGCACTTCATAGATGGAAATGTAATGAGAGCGAGTTACTGCAGTTGTGTTTAACTGCTATGTGATTCTTCACATGGAGAGAAAAATCTTACAGCAGCAAGATTAAGTGCAGCCAGAGAGGCTCTGCTTAGATTCGGTTCACTAACTAATACATATTGTTAACTGATTTAAAATGCTGTCAGTTACACTAAGACTGAGTTTTGTCAACAAAAAAAATTGCTCTGTGCATTATTAGTAAGTAGTTTGTATCATTTATGTCGGCTTACTAAGACGAGATGTTTCAGAAGCCAATGAGCTGTTAAATTACCAACACAAAGTCAAACATAATGCAGTGGTTTTAAAAAGGGATCTAGTAGTTCCTTACTAAGGGTCCAATTATGTGAAGACTTTGCATGTATCAGCTGTACTGATTTCATTCAAGTTATTGCAACCCTTAAATTATTCTTACAACTTTTGCTAAATTACTGATTTTTTAGAAGGCTGGTTTTAATTTTTATGTATTTAATATTAACTGTCAAGAGTGAATAATCATCTTGTTTTTGTTTCAGCGGGTGTTCATGATTTTATACCTGACTACCAGCCCTCCCCAATGACAGACTCAGGGCTTAGTTCAAGTTCTACCTCTTCTAGCATCAGTTTAGGAAATACAAGTGCTGCCATTTCTCATCTACACACCACAATCCTCAATGAGGTTGACATTTCAGTAGAGCAGGACGAAAAAGTGAGAACTCTCATAGAATTTATTACCTCAAGGTAAGAGGTTTTTTTTTTCATTTTTGTTGAGACTTTTGGAAATATGGTAAAACCCTCACTACTTAGCATTATCGTTGTCTAACTTTGTTTTATCACCAGGAAGAGATAATTTAATCCTGAAGTGAGTTTGTATGTCTGTGAACAACTCTAACATTCCAACACTTTTAAAGAATTTTGGCCACCCTTTTGTGCCCTGAATGTTTAAGTCTTTTGTTTTACTCCACACAAGTCTGTTATATGTGCACACCATACAGTTTATAGAGTTCCCTTTTCAAGGATTAGGGACAGAATACATAAGCGTGATTAGGGAGCTCCAAGATTTGTGCTAGCTAGTATCAGAGAGCTGACTATTCAAAAAACAGGAATTTGTGGCAAAGGACAGCTGTAGAACCATCAACATGTGTAGCTTGTATGATAGTTTATAGAAAGCTTTCAAGGCTGTGTAAATCTAAAATCCTGCCTATTTTTCGCAGCTTTTCATTACTGAAGCTTATACATCACTCTAAATTTAGAACAGTGTGGTATATTGACAGGAAGAAAAGAGGTTGTTTCAAGAATGTAGAATGGTGTAATTGAACTGGTGTTTTGTCACATAACCAAATATTATCTAGCAAAGAATATCTGTTCCTAAACTTATTATTTCAGTTGGATCCATTTTAACTTCTTGGGTATTGTGGTATAATACTGAGCAGTTGTCAAACTACTTTCCATTTCGTATCTTCAGTTCTAATTGATTTCTTTTATGCAGTAAGTAGTAGATTCTTTTGCAGTTGACCTTAAAGTCAAAATAAAATTTAAATCATACTAATGTCAAAGGCTCTGTGTTACATTCTATTACATTTATTCTTATATTTTTAGGAAAAGAGGCCCACTTTGGAATCATGAAGATGTTTCTGCTAAGAACCCTAATATAAAGAGTGCTGAACAGTTAACTGTGTTTTTAAAGCATGTGGTATCTATATTTAAACAGTCTAGCTCAGGTATGTTAGAAAACAGTTAATGCATGATAGAATGTACAACTCTGCAATCTGAAGTAATTTTTTTGAATGCCTGTAAATGTACAGGTTATCTATAAAAACATTCTAGATGATTGCATATGGCTTCTAAATAATTGATTTTTCTTGTGTTTTGCACATTTGAGTTCATGTTTTTATGTAATTGATGTAAATATAGTGTTTTAGGAATGAGGTAAAATATCTTATATTGCAAACACAATACTCAAATCATAAATCATAGAATCATAGCATGGTAGGAGTTGGAAGGGACCTTATTTTAATCTCTACAAGTCCTCTCCAGTGTTAAGTATTTTGGAATACAAATTTATAGACCTGGAAAGATTTTTGAGAGTAACACTCATTGAGAAAAAATATAGAAAGCAAGAGTCCTTTAAAGCTAAGAATTACTTTGGCAATTTACTCCTCATTAAATTAAAGGGAGTTTGGGTTTTATGGAGCATTGTTTTGCTTGACCATGCATTTTCATTTATAGGAGGATTTCAATTGGAACACCGTCTCAGTGAAGTTGCTTTGCAAACTGCTCTTTCGTGCTCCTCTCGACATTACGCTGGGAGGTCCTTTCAGATTTTCAGGGCTCTGAAGCAACCTCTTACTGCATCTACCCTATCTGATGTTCTCTCCAGACTAGTAGAAACTGTTGGAGATGCGGGAGAAGAAGCTCAGGTATTTCCTGCCACGTTATTAGAAAGCAATATCTGCCTAAATGACATACTCACATTAGTATTATTTTAAAGACAGTAAAATTTAAAAGCATTTTAAATTTAGTTGCTTTTATGTTTAAAGAAAGGTATTTCAAATATCAGAACGGGTTTAATCACAACACTTTCTGAATTTTCACCGAAATAAATTATGAAAAGATGAATTGTGCACATTCTCTTCTACAGCAATAGGAACTTTCAGAGTGTTTGATACGTGTTTCCTCAAAACACCTTCTGTTTCATAGTTACAGAATCTTGAGATCATAATTTAGGTTTGCTTTTATAAAGAACTTCACCTTATAAAGAGTTACAGACATGCAACTTAGTTTCGTTGCACTTCTAAAAAAAGAGATCTAATCTTTTAATGTTGAAAACTGCTAGTCTAAATGACTACATCCTTAAAAATAATGCAAACCAGAATTAATTCTGTGAATATTTAGAAATGAACTTTTTCCCTGTCTTGATGTTAAACTGCTAATTTGAGCTGTCTTATATCAGGAATGTGTTGTAATTGAAACATGAAAGAATAACTACTGATATGGATTATATATTTATATGTCATTATTCAATAAATATTCTGTGATCATTTTTGTGCATAATTTTTAATCAACTGTGGCTTTCCCCAGGGTTTTGTCATAGAACTACTTCTGACCTTAGAGTCGGCTATTGATACTTTGGCTGAAACCATGAAGCATTATGATCTGCTTTCTGCCCTTTCTCAGTAAGTTCTTTTACTAGTCAAGCTACGTTACACGTTTTTTGTACATTTGAATTATTAAAGATCTGTATTACAAAGGTAATTAAATAATTTCTTATTGCCTTTGTAGAACAGTTGTGTCCTTATAACTTGCTCTTTCATGTTTTTGTCTTTCTAACTCAAGCAAAACTGATAAGAATCTAGATTTTCTGCAAAGGGCTACCTTTCCAACTTGCTCTCTTGGGTCTAATTTAAAAACAAACAAATGAAGAAAAAGCATTCAAGGTGTTCCTTATGACTCAGTTCTGAAATGTTGTCACTTCTGAAACTTTTTAAAAATACAGGTATTGAGTACATTTATAGCTTTGTTTTTTAAATTCAGACCCAACTGACTGTGATTAATACTGAAATTTTTGAGGATCTCATTTTTCCCCATATATATAGAAAAGATAATGACACCAGTCTTTAAAAGATAAGTCAAGATTCAGAGATGATAACTCCTGTACTGCAATAAATACTTTTATTACAGTGTTAATACAGAAGATTCTTTTTCAGTTCCACCAAATGCTAGTCTTTAGATTTGTTGTCCATATATGAGAGAAAAGCAGTTGAACACTGAGTCACTTGTTTGTCTCATTACAGTGTGAGTGGTTATCTCAATGACATTTTATCAAACTGAAAAATGTCCCTCAATGTACAGAGATTATTTATTTGATGTCATGGCAAAGTTTTTTTAAATGTCAAGATTTCTAGGAATATATTGAATTTCACTGTATTAGAAGTGGAAGATTTTTCCAGGTCAGTTTTTTCCAGGTCAGATACTTCAGACAAATACGAGGTATAAGTAAATCATTTCATTTATTAATTCATTCAGTACTCTGCCTTTATCATATCTGTTAGAGACATGGTTTAGTGGTGGCCTTGGCAGTGTTAGGTTAGTGATTGGACTTGATGCTAAAGGTCTCATCCAACCAAAATGATTCTGTAAATAAATCGAAATGCTAGATCTGCAATTACAGATAATCTTACATGCTAGAGGCTATTTTTTCCTCATTTTGCTGAATTATTTTTACTGTAATTACATTGGTATTCTGTGATTGTAACAAATAGGTCTGGTATCAGAGATAATGCGATGTTACAGTCTTGTCTTTATGGTGTAAGGATCTTTTAGTAATATATGTGTATAAACTGTATTTTCATCTATTATAATACTCTTCTGGTGATGAAGCAGAGTATTCACTCTGTGTGTGATACTTCATTAATGTAACATCTCTTTTTCTAAACTGTATGTTATTCCACTATTTTGCATGGGATAATATGGAATACTGATTTTTATTTTAGAACCTCATACCATGATTCTGTAATGGGAAACAAGTATGCAGCTAATAGGAAAAGCACTGGACAGATAAATCTAAGCACAAGTCCCATTAATAGTGGCAGTTGTTTGGGATACTACAGCAATGCAAGGAGTAATTCTTTGAGACTGAATTTAATCAGTGAGCGGAGAGGCGACCGTCGATGGAGCAACACACTGGATATAATGGATGGAAGGATAAATCATGGAGGAAGTTTGGCCAGGACTAGAAGCCTTTCCTCCCTGAGAGAGGGAGGGATGTATGATGTGCAACCCACTACTGACCCTGTCAACTTGATGGCCACCATATTTTGGATTGCAGCTTCGTTGCTAGAGTCAGATTATGAGTATGAATACCTTTTGGCTCTCAAGCTACTCAACAAGCTTCTTATTCACTTGCCTCTGGATAAATCGGAGAGTCGGGAAAAGATAGAAAAGGTGCAGAATAAACTGAAATGGAATAACTTTCCAGGTCTTCAGCAGCTTTTCTTAAAAGGCTTTACTTCAGCATCTACACAAGAAATGACAGTTCATCTGCTCAGTAAACTCATCACAATTTCCAGGCATGCTTTGGTGGATCCTTCTCAGTTAGCAGGTATATTTAGTAAATGTGTGTGTAGTGAAAATGTATTTCCTCACCAAATTGTGATCTAAATGAGTAATAATCATGCATTTGCCTTAAAAAACCCTGCTTTTTGCAGTTATTGATACCACAGTACCTAGATATCAGGAGTATAATACAGACTGAGATAATCTACTGAGAAATAGCACATGTAAACTTTGTGTTGACCGTTTACTTAAATATTGCTGACAAGTAAGTTTTTAGAGCATATGTGTTATTTTTCATGATCTTGTGTTAACTAGCTCAGTTAGTACTATTTTAAACATTTACACATTTTAGAAGTGATGTGTCTTTGTTGCCTAAAGCTCTCCAGTTTCATGACAGTTTTACTTAATTGGTCCAGTAATGATTTTATTTTCATTTTACACCTAACACAGGCACATTTACATGCATTCTACATACATATACACTTAGGTACATATATATGTGTGTATAATTTATATATCTGTATGAATGTGTCATGCTGCAAGAGTTCTTAAATACTAGATAGCTCCACATTAAATCAAGTCATATTAAAACTCTTTAGGGCTCATGTAACTGTGTTTATGTGTGTGTGTGTGTTTAGGATTTCCCTTAAACATCTTGTGCCTACTTCCTCATCTGATCCAACATTTTGATAACCCAACTCAGTTTTGTAAAGAAACAGCTGACAGGATAGCAAAGGTATGTAAAATGATGCTTGGAGAAGCATCCAGGTGTTTATGCCAGCATTGCTTCTGTATTTATCTGCTTCTTTATGTAATACTTTTTGATATTAATATGAGAAACACATTAAAAAAAACATAAAAGGTCACATTTTAAAGATGTCATCCAGACCCAATTACTCTAGTTGGACCTCATATTGATCCCCCAGTTTCCTTTGTCAATGAAAAATTACATTTTAGCTCACTGCATAAAATTTAGATATAAAGAACAAATTTCCTTGTTAATGATCTCAAGCACTTTTTCCTACTTGTCTGATATTTCTGTTTGTAATTTTAAATGTAAAATGACTCAATCTTTAAGCACACTTATTAACTTGCTTATGAGAAGGAAATGATCCTTACCTTTTGGACTGGTAGGCAGTGAAGAAAAGGTAGCACGTTCTTTCTGTTGCTTGTACACAGTGATTAACGTTGGAATATTTCTGAACTGTAGCGTCTGTTAAAGCAGTACATGGTACACGTCAGTGATCTCTAGCCAGGCTGGTGGCACACTGGTCTCTCAGTCTGCATTTTAAGGAGGAATGTGGAAAAGGGAATAAGAAAGTGCTGCCTGTCATAGGAGATAGAATAATAACCCTTGACTGCCAAAACTGTGATTGATAAATTACTTAACCTCTGCAAGCCATCTCAAAGGCTTGATGTCAATCAAGAAATAACTGTTGTCCATTAATACTTGCACTACTAAGTAGGGACAGTAGCTGAGGGAAGTTTGGTATGAATAGTAGATAAATTTGGAGCATGGATGCTACAGTACTAAAATTCAACAGAAACTGTAGGTGTTGCTTGTGTCATTAGTTTGATTTCAGTTATTACAAAACAGAGGGAAATCTGGGAAAATGCATAATGACTTGTGAATGTGCAGGTTAAAAATTCATCATTTCTAACATAATTAAACATGCTTTTTGCTTTTTAGGTCTGTGCAGAGGAAAAATCACCAACTCTTGCCAATCTGGCTCATATGATGAGTTTGTACAGTACACACAGTTATTCCAGAGACTGTTCTAACTGGATTAATGTAGTGTGTAGATATTTGCATGACTCTTTTTCAGATGCCACATTTAGCCTCGTAACTTACCTTGCAGAGGTAATGTTTTAAATAAAAGTGTATCTTATGTTGTTAATTTATGAACAATATTCCATTTACTCATTGCCAGTCCTTTATTTTTCATGATTCTGAAGGGCGAGGGGATGACACATTTTCCATAATAGGAGAATAATATTAAAACGTACTGGGATATGGAAAAGGGAGAGGTACAGCCATTCTGCCATTTTGGAATGCAACAAATTCTATGTACCCTTGAGTACAAGTTAGAACAAAAGATGTTCCAAAGAAATATAGCAACGGACTTCTTCACTGTGAGGGTAATGGAGCATTGGAACAGGCTGCCCAGATGACTTGCTGTGTCTTCTTCTCTGGAGAGAGTCAAAACCTGCCTGAGCAGGTTTCTGTGTGACCTACTCTGGGTGGTCCTGCTCTCATAGGAGGGTTTTACTAGGTGATCTTTCAAGGTCCCTTCCAACCCTGTGGTTCTGTGATTCTGTGAAATGAGAATCCCTGTAAGGAAAGATGCTTTTTTTATGACAGCAGTATTTTAGAGTAGACTTATATTCTGCACTACCTGAACAAAATGTGCACGTTTTGCTTCAGCAAAAATATACTTGTTGTTAAGAAATTTTTTTCAGCCAAGTACATGTTTAAAGATGTGTTTATCTCAACTAAAACAAAAATAATTTCAGAGTTTAATTGTAAATATTGCATTGTACATAATCAAAGACCATTTAAATTCTAGAATTTGATATATGATTCTGCCAACCATTCATACAGGAAAACTTATTACCTTTTAAAAAGTACCTTATGTGAAAAGCTTGTAGAGCTTGTCCTTGAAGTATATCACTTCAAACTGTTGAAGATATCTTTTTAAATAGTTTTAAATAATTGTTTTTTGTACAGCTTTGAAATTTTTAATTTGTATGAACACTTCCATTTAGTGAGAACTGTTTCATTATTAGGTGCTTTAGATCTGTGCTAACAAATATGTCAAAATTCAGGGGGGCAAAATGAGGCACAGAACATTGCTCTAATGTATTAATTTTAACACTTAAAGTTTTGAAGAACATGAATTGGTACAGTCACCTTTCTTGAAGGTGAAAATAAATATGTCTGGAAGTTAGATACATTTTAATGTTTGGTTTCAGATTTTGCTGCCGTTGAAGTCCCTAATTAAATTCTGTTTTTTAAAAACCTTTTTTTTAGCTGTTAGAGAAAGGGTTATCAAGTATGCAACAGTCCTTACTGCAGATCATTTACAGTCTTCTGAGTCATATTGACCTATCCACAGCACCAGTGAAGCAGTTCAATTTGGAAATCATAAAAGTTATTGGTAAATATGTTCAGGTAGGTACTCTGGAAAGTTTTAAGAGCCATTCTGCTTATTAGAAAAGTGATAGTGAAGTTACACTTGACTTTTTAGAAGAATTAATTTATTTCAGATATAAAAATAGTTGTTTGAAGTCATATTCCATAGAGGGGGTTTTTTGTTCTATGTATGTAATTCATTATCTGCTTATGTTTGTATATTTGTCCAATTTGATTTACATCTTGTGGAATAAGTTACCTGGGTGAATTATGCATCTGTTTACAGATACAAGGTAGCTCCATATGTAGTTAGAAGAAATAATCGTTCAACTATTAAAATTTAAGGAAATGTTTACTGCTGAGTACTCCACAAATATTTTATTTAAGTGTATATGTTTTCAAAAAGAAGTTTTACTGTTTAATCCACATTTAAATCACTCTCACTGGTGTGTCTCCAAGGAACATTAAGGTGCTCCTTAACAAATTTGAGAGCATTTTTTCTTAAAGAAATGTCCTCTAAAGAGGAACAACAATGTTTTGCCCTAGCTAATATGATCCTTTGTACTTGGAACACAATTTACTGAAAATCTGTTTCGTGGAAGAAGGTCTTGCATCTTGCTGAAAGATGGTATAAAAATGCCTGCAGCGTAAAACCATTTCAACGCACAGCGTTCTCTTCTTCCCTGTCCCCTCCTTCCCTTTTTTCTTGAATGCCATTATTGTCAAATGTATTTCAGTCAAATGGTTTAATCATAATTAACTAGGAAAAGTAGTGTTCCCTGGATGTTTTCTTATTGATGGATATGTACTTCAGATATTGTGCTCCTGTCAGAGTGCATTAGGCAAAATGGAATGATCAGCATAAGTATAGTTTTCATGACCTGACAGCTGCTGGCTTCGCTTCTAACCTTTATTCTGAGCTTTCTGTGCAAGCCCACACTACCATGGAATGTAATCTTAATTAGAATGATACTTGCAAAAATGTATTCCAGAGAAGCCTGTTTATTTTTGAGACGGTAAAAGATCTTGATTTAAATGACAAAAGAAAAGATCATAAATTGACATGTTTTGTTTAATGTGGTGCTACTAAGCTGATGTTTTTTAGTCCCCTGCAATCACACTGTATCTTAATAAATTTTAAATTGCTTATGATGCACGGAAATTCCGAAGATTGTTGAAGACTGTCATTACCTACAAAGGAGCACATACTACTTAAAGCCTTGAAAGTGCTATTTATTTTTTTAATGCAAGTTAAAAAGAAATATGGTAGCAAACTTGGCATCCAAATTTTTAAAAATAATAAATCCTGCTCCAATCCTAATATTTGCAGGAGCATAAATCTTAGCCCTTCCAAGGTGTTGCTTTTGGTGTAAATCTTTTCTGAGATTTTCTCCACAATCTCTACAGTTGAAACTGCTGAATTATTTACTTTACTTGAGTCATCTTTTTAAGGAGAGTGATTGTGAATCAGGCTCTGTCTCTTACATTCTCATACTTATGCCCTGGCTTTTTTAAGCACTCTGTTAGTTTGATACTAGGTAAAAAACTTGTGAATGTTTTGGGGTTTTTTTAAGATCTTTGAAATGCATGAGGAAGTATAAAGCACAAAATATTTTTGTCTTTTTCAAATTACGTTTACTCTGCCCATAAGTATAAAATAATTAAAGCTGCTAGAAGGGTGAAGTTGTTATTATTTTAAATGCTATCAGTGCTCATCTTCTGGGGTACAAAAGACTTCAGACTGTTAAAAACCAGCGTAAATACAGGGAGCAAGGAATGTGGAACAGTCTGGTGTAGCTGCCATGTGAGCTGGAGCTGGTGAGCCTGCCTGGCTGGACCTGACTGCCTACCATGGCATGCCCTCGTACCTTGCCACTGGCCTAGCACTTTACAGCCACACACAGAAGATCAGGGCTTTTGGGTCTCGGAATCTTGCAATGAATCAGTGCAATGTCCTACTGTACATTACAAATGGTTCTTATTTGAAATGGTTGTTTTGTGATCTGTGTATGTTCTCTTTAGAGTCCATATTGGAAGGAAGCTCTTAATATTTTGAAGCTGGTGGTGTCTCGGTCAGCAAGCCTTGTTGTACCTAATGATATTCCAAAGTCTTATGGAGGTGACATTGGTTCTCCTGAAATCTCTTTCACAAAAATTTTTAATAATGTCTCCAAGGAGCTACCTGGGAAGACCTTAGATTTTCATTTTGATATATCAGAGGTAAATATTATAAGTAAATTACAATGGAATAATGACTTTATTTTGCAAACTCAGATTTGTTTTCTGTTAGTCTTATACATTTACATATTTTAAAATAAACAGATTGTAAAAAATGGCAGATGTTGAAGTTTTACAGACATGCAATTAGAGTCATACCGAAAGATAAACTCCGAAGTCTTACATGTTGCGTTTTTGCTTCTGTGCCCCTTTGAATGTCTGGAGAGTTAATTACTAAATGTCAATAGGATTATTCTCAAGGGTATTTCAGCTGTATCAGAGCAGGCTAATGCAACTGGCAGCTGCTTTCATCAAATGAAGGGCTGTGCATTCAAGGGCTGAGAGGATTAAAACACCCTGTACTGCAGTTTTGACATGACTTTGGGAAGGAGAGAAAATTTAGAGAGTAGGATGCAGAATATAGGAATCTCAATGTGAAGTGGATGCAACTGGGCAATAAAATCCCTTCTGTAGTTAAAAACAACAACCCTCTTCCCCAACTCAGGTTTGTGAGAGCTGAATAATATTCATAGAGCTAATATTATTTGTCTGAAAGGTAAAGGTAGCCACATGACTGCAATGTAATATAGGTATGTGAACACCGTAGAAACTTCAGAAGTAATCAAAAGCCAAGGGCCCCTGGTTGAAGTTGACTCTGCGTAATGGTTGGAGGTGTAGATGGCTTATGAGCATTACTTAAATTCGTAAGTTAATTCCTTACTGGAAGTTTCAGCACATGCAGATAGTTGAGAGAAAAAAAAATTCCCACAGAGGTCATTGGAGTAACATTTCCTGTCAAAATTTGATCTTTGGCTTCCAGGAGTGTGTGTGAGTGAAGTTGCTGGTTCATGTCTATAAATGATTCTGTAGAGAAGCTTTGCATGTTTTAAACTTAGAACATAGTTGTTTTTGAGGTGTGCTTAAAAATAGAACTGAATTGTTAGCCTGAGACTTGCATAATTGACAAAAGCCACTAGTGGGCAGAATGGATTCCTGCTGTGAAGTATTCAGCTTTGCATTTCCCAGTGTACTTATGCTCCATGGATTAGGCATAGGCTTCATAGAATGCTTAAAAACAAGCAGACAAACTCTCCTACATTTTATATAATACTAAATTCTAAAATCATATAGTCTTTACTAATGTAGATTGGAATTTTAAGAAAGCATTTGTTGTCTTTGATAGACACCAATTATTGGGAATAAGTATGGTGATCAACACAGTGCAGCTGGTAGAAATGGGAAGCCAAAAGTCATTGCAGTCACCCGGAGCACTTCTTCAACTTCATCAGGTTCCAACTCAAATGCATTAGTTCCTGTCAGCTGGAAGAGACCACAGCTGTCTCAGGTATGTTGCAATTCAGACACATTTATACATCTGTTATAGAAAAATTATTAAGAAAAAAAAAAGAGTTGAAGGGTAATTTGAAGTGTGTGTTGTGTCTTGGCAAAACAGTAAATGAATATAGCATAGAATCATAGAATGGCAGAATTGGAAGAGACCTTTATAGGTTATCTAGTCCAGCCCCCCTGCAGAGGCAGGTTCACCTAGATCAGGTAGCATAGGAACATGTCCAGGCAGGTCTTGAAGACCTCTAAGGAAGGAGACTCCACAACCCCTCTGGGCAGCCTGTCCCACTGTTCCGTCACCCCCACAGTGAAATAGTTTTTATTATATTTAAGTGGAACTTATTGTGTTCCAGCTTCATCCCATTACCCCTTGTCCTGTTGCTAGCTACAATAGAAAAAAGGATTACCCCAACCTCCTGACACCCACGATTTAGATATTTGTAAATGTTAATAAGATCCCCCTTCAGTCTCGTCTTCTCTAGACTAAACAGCCCCAGTTCCCACAGCCTTGTCTCAAATGAAAGATGTTCCAGTCCCCTGATCATCTTGGTGGCCCTGTGCTGGACTCTTTCCAGCAGTTCTCTGTCCCTTTGAGCTGAGGAGCCCAGAACTGGACATGGGAGTCCAGGTGAGGCCTCACCAGGGCAGAGTAGAGGGGGAAAAGAACCTCCCTTGACCTGCTGGTCACCCTCTTCTTGATGCACCCCAGGATGCCATTGGCCTTCTTGGCCATGAGGACACATTGCTGACTCATATTCAGTTTATTATCAATCAAGACTCATAAACTGAAAGTTAATACTGGTGAAAGGAAGAAATTGTAAGATTCTTTGTACAGGACATCAGCATGCAAGATGACTAGTTAGAAATGGATTTTTACCTGGACCTCTAGTAGATGCCTTTTATGTGATTTTGTTTGGTATGTTTTTCAGAGGAGAACTAGGGAGAAGCTAATGAACGTGCTTTCTCTGTGTGGTCCAGAATCTGGTCTTCCCAAGAATCCTTCAGTAAGTGGCGATGGTGGTTTGTTTTGGTTTTAAATTCCAGTAGTGAGAGTACTATTGTGTTCCCAGATATTGGTGAAGTTATGAAGGGCAGTTTTTGGCAAATTGGTTTTGGTTCAGCTTTGGTTTCAGTTGAAAAATTAGAAAAGAGATGGAACAATGAGTTATAAATTACTATTATTCCTCAAGAAGTCCAGTGAGTACTGTTCTTTACTAGACAGGTTTCAAAACAGTATTTAAATTGAGCTAAACTAATGCTGCCGTCTCTGTGAATTCAAGTCAGACTTAGAGGGGAATAACTATATATTTAAAAGGAAAGAGAAATTACTAGGATTCATTCTTAATCTCATGTGGTTAAAGTCCTGACTGGAACTCCAGTCTTTCCTTTCTAAAGTAAATTAATTAGCTACTAATGAGCACTGTTGATGAGAGTGATACTTAATACTTTTTCACAGAAGAGCAGGACTGCACTGTCACTCCAGGATAGTGTATTGTATATATGAGGCTGTATGTATGAATTTTAGTTTTCTTGCCTAGAAGAAGAGCTTGAAATAGGTCTCCTTAGTTTTGAGTAATTCTCTGTTTAATAGTGGGAATTGAGCTAGGTCTCCCCTGTTCTGAGTAAATATCTAGTCCATTGTAAATAAGGTGTGCTTCAGAGAGAAGGGACAGCAAAGACTAAGGACTGTAAGGATATTGATGCTGTGTTCGAAATACCATAAGATCCATTGAAAATGACTAGTTGATCACATGCCTTGGAACTCACATGACTATCAGTGGGAACAATAGTCCTAACTATTAAGTAAAAATAGGCCACTGGTATTAACTTCTGTTCCATTGGCATACTGAGTGTAAGAATGATGATGATAGTAAGAGCTTAAAAAAATACAATAAGTATAGCCTGCCTTGATTATCATGTAGAATTATGTTTTTTATTGTGACATAGAAGTTCCTAGCTAGGGAGAAATACTGATAGGAGATGAGTCTTTAATCTAGTGGAGGAGGTTAAGAAAAAACAAAAGGAGATGCCTGAAAGCTAAAACTGAAGACTTTTTTTTAAATTCAAGTGGAAATAAACAGCAAATTGAAATCTGAGAAGAATATCATCAGTGGGAGCTGGCTAGCATTGGATACCTTTTTAAAGGTATACAGTCCTTACACAGAAATTGGTATGTGAAAATTATGTGGCCTGTATCATGAGGATGGTGATTACAGTGGATTTTTTGTTCTTAAGTTAGACTGGTATTGTGGTTATGAAAATGAAGGGTTTGGAGATACATTTTAATCTTTATTTGTACCTTTGCTACTGAATTACATGAAGGTCGAAATGATATCACTAGTTTAAAGATGCAATTTAAAAATCCAACTAGTCTTGTAACAAATTGCAGTGTGCACTTGCCCTAGTGTTACTGTTAGTGACACACCAACTGCTACTAACACCGTTACATTGCTGGAAGCCGAGCAGCTGACTTTTGGAGTTACAGAAGTTGGAAGGTTTTATTTCTATTTTCACCCATATCTGCAGGTTGTATTTTCTTCTAACGAAGAGTTGGAAGTTGGAGATCAACAAACTAGTCTTATTTCAACAACAGAAGAAGCGATTCAAGAGGAGGAAGTGGCTGTAGAAGACAATACCAGTGAACAACAGTTTGGAGTTTTTAAAGACTTTGACTTTTTAGATGTTGAATTGGAAGATGCAGAGGTGAGACCTTGGGATTTCTTCTGTGTATTTCCACTTGAGAACGTTTTAAAACTTAGGTTATGTTGGTGCAATTCTAAGGAATTGGCAGCTCTTCTGACTAAACCAATTGGAAAGAATTTATGACATGATTGAACTCGCACGATAAAGAAACCTGCGTCACAAACTTTGCAGTGTTAAGTTGTTCCTAATTGCTCTGTGGTTTTTTAGGGGACAGATGAGATTTTGGGGGTGGAGGTACCAACTGACTTAATCTGAAAATGAAGTGTTGTAACAGCATAAGCCAATGACAGGATGAACACCTGGGTATCACGCAGTAGAGAAATTAATTATGGAACAATATGTTAAAAACTGGCATAATCTTTGTTCCTGATATGTTTCTGTATTATGAAAACATGAACAATAGATTTCAAAGTTATAAGCTGTGTGATACACTATCTCATTATATTCTGTTGACTCGGTCACCATATTGCTTGCATTGACTTTTGCATTGTGTCTGATTTGTTGCAGTTCTTACATTTCCTCCACTCTCCCCCTGTCAAAATAAAAAAAGAGAGGGGAGGTAAAGCAAAATTAATTACTGAGAAATAGTGAAGAGTCTGTTAACAATTGTTACTTGTTTGGGATAAATAAAAGGCTTCAGACCAGAATTTGCTGAAGTTGAAAAGTATGACTTGAAAATGACTGAGAAGAAGAAATGAAGTGCTTTGTAGTTTTTCAGTACTTTATTACAGTCTATAGAAAATATTGAGTTAGTAATGGAGACTCTTGCAGGTCATGAGTCAACAAGCTACTAAGAAGTGTATCTGCCCATCTAAGCACTAAGATTGTTCTGTTCCTGATTAATCTATCCCTTTTTAAAAAATCTTGGTTTTGTTTCCTCTAATACTTCAGTTTTATCTCACTTTCTTGATGCTTCCTGTATATTGCTTCACTTTAGCCAATACTTGCATCTCCTACAAAAATACAGGCTCATTATGGCCTGTTGTGTATTTGTGACCACAGGCTATACAGATAGGATTTCATATTGATTGCAAGTAGGAAATCAGTTCAGAATCAAGGCTTAATAGTAGTAAAACATTATTTTAACACGAGATAGGGCTTTGCAGGTAGAATGCCAGAAGTTGAATGTTTTGCCAGACTAAGTAAACTGATAACTTAATTTTCTGTATCATTTCAATAGCAGATCATAATGAAGAAAAGACAGTTTCTTTCTCATTACTTGCCTGTGTGCAACATATAGTGCTATACTTGCAAAAAAAAATCCACACAGCTCGTACAAATTTAGAGCATTACTTATAAATTATACACTTGATGTAAGAGCTGCCTAGTTTTGCACTATACCTGCAGAATGTTCTTTGCTAATAATAAAATGTCAACAGTGTAAACTGGGGATTTTATACTAAACTTTGAGTGATACTCAGATTAAACTTAAGTGCTTTAGCCCACTGTAATACTACTTTATTGTAACTGGGTTTCTTTTGCTTTGCCATAACTTTTCACCCTTTTTGGAGCAAAAAAATCACTGAGAGAGAGACTGACTGCAAAATGTGTAGTTTGCTTTGCGTATTTATGACATCATGATGATCTCTTAAGTAACCACAAGAGATACTCTGTTAAAGCAGTTTTAGAACCCATAGTTGCACATTAGGGGCTCAATGTAGTATTTTACTAAGTCTCTGTAGACTGGTGAAGTGAACTGATCAGGTTTTCCATCTTTCTTAGATGAATTGTTGAAGGCTGACAAAATGCATGAGAAAACCAGAGATCTGTATTGTATTTGTGAACTAAAACAGTAGTGGTTCTAAGATACAGATTTCACTTTATGTATTGGACGTTTGAAAACCAAATATTGCAGCACTAAAATGTGCAAACAGAAAGGATCCAGCTATTGGAGTTTACAGTGCATTTCATAAAACTGACACAAAATAGCTGGTGAAACAGTTAATGAAGACATCCGTTTTTCTACAGTTTGTACAACTTGATGTTGGTGGTGCTTTGTCAGTTGGATGTGGTCAGTTTAGATTCATGTGTGTTAGTTAAAGAATTTCATCTAATGTTTGTTGAAACGGTTGCTTTATGTGTTACACCAGAGAAAATGTATCATAAGCATGCTGGTCTTAGTGTTTTGTCATCAGTTTATTTTTTTTTTAATCAATCTCCCATTAGAAAGAGAAACTATATGAAATACGAGCTTTTTTAATTAAGCTTTTTCAGAGCTTGAATCAGTCTTTTACTGTTGGCAAATCTTATGTAATAAACCATTTTTCCCTGGTTCTAGAGTATCTTTAAGTGTTTGTCCTCGTTCTTTCTAATTATATGTGTTTTCCTTTTTGCTAACCAGGAGCTGCAGGTAAGTTGCAGCCTGGTGCCCTGGCTTGTTCATCTGTTGTTGTCTGTGGTGTGTATGTACTTTCTAGTCAGATATATGAAATTGATACTGATGTAGTTCTAGATTATATATTGAGTTACTTTCCAAGGAGATATTCAAAAGATTTCTACTTTATTTGCCATATACTTTATCTACAAACTTCATTTAACAAGGTATTTCAATTTTTTATAAAATTAAAGGGCTGATTGAAACTCTGTTCATAATGCATTCAGTATGTTCATAATTTATTGTGTTCTGTGTGTTGCATTTGTGTGTTAATTTTCTTCAGTTGCGATTCTTCCATACATATGTGTGCAAACTTATTTATTACAGGGTGAAAGCATGGACAACTTCAACTGGGGTGTTCGTAGGCGTTCCCTTGATAGTATTGACAAAGGAGACACACCATCTCTTCAAGAATGTCAGTACTCTGGTAGCACACCCAGCTTGAACTTGACAAACCAGGAAGATACCGATGAGTCTTCAGAAGAAGAAGCAACCCTGACTGCAAGTCAGATCCTGTCTCGTTCACAGATGGTATGTTATTTTTCCATAAAAGGAATCTGAGAACTTAAGCTTTCACTTGCACTTTTAATAGATAAGTATGGGCCACGGATTCATCCTAGGTGAACTAAAGAGACCTTGAGAGTTGGGCAGAGAGAGGAACCTCATGAGATTCAACAAGGACAAGTGCGGAGTCCTGGATCTGGGAAGAAACAACCTCATGTACCAGTACAGGCTGGGGATTGACTTGCTGGAGAGCAGCTCTGCAGAGAGAGATCTGGGAGTCCTGGTTGATAATAAACTGAACATGAGCCAGCAATGTGCCCTTGTGGCCAAGAAGGCCAATGGCATCCTGGGGAACTCAAGGCGCATCCTGGCACACTCAAGAAGAGTGTGGCTGGCAGGTCGAGGGCAGTTCTGCTCCCCCTCTTCTCTGCCCTGGTGAGGCCTCATCTGGAGTCCTGTGTCTAGTTCTGGGCTCCTCAGCTCAAGAGGGACAGAAAACTTCTGGAGAGAGTCCAGCGCAGGGCCACCAAGATGATCAGGGAACTGGAGCATCTTCCTTATGAGGAAAGGCTGCAGGAACTGGAGCTGCTTAGTCTAGAGGAGACAGCAGGGGAAATCCATTAAAAGGTGTATGTTAAGGGGATGAGGCATCAGTTTTTTTCTGTAGTGTCCAGTGATGGGCCTAGGGGTAATGGGATGAAGCTGAAACACAAAAAGTTCTACTTAAGGAAAAGCTTCTTTACTGTAAGGATGAGGGAACCTTGGAACAGGCTGCCCAGGGGGATTGTGGAGCCTCCTTTTCTGGAGATTTTCAAAACCTTCCTGGATGCATTCTTGTGTGACCTGATCTAGACAGACCTGTTTGAGCAGGAGGATTGGACTAGATGATCTTTAGAGATCCCTTCCAACCTCTACCATTCTGTGATTCTGTGAAGAGCAATTAACACGGATAAGCTTTTTCATAACAACCTCAATGAAGGGAAAGAGTTCCTTTAGCTACCGTTGGTACATAATAGGTTTATAATTCTAGTACAACATTGGGGATTTTTTTTTAGTGTTTTTATAGTTACTGTATTTGTTTTAATATAAGCACAGCATTGCATGTATTATTCACAAAGTATCCAACTTCACAAAACCCCCAAAATGCTGAACAAGAGCAGTAAGTGATCCTGTAGGGGCCTCAGTTGTGTTTGACCTTGGGTATTGCTAATTGAATTGTAGGATTTGAATCATGTCTACATATAACTGAGGAAAATAAAAAATGCTGGCAACTCAGAAGTCTCTCTGCATTACATAATTGAAATGTAGGAAAAAACTGACTGATGGAGGAGCAGCAGGGATAGTATGCTGCTTTTCAGACTTGAAGCAGAGTTTGTGTTAATGTTGCCCACGATTAAGAGCTCCGCTCTTTGGTGGTTTTAGTCAAGGTATTCACCATTGCCAAAGACCTTTAAGAAAGGAAATAACTTTTTGGATCCCAAGCATATCTTAAAATTTCTCTTCAAAGTTAAATGTTACAGGAGTACAGATGATAGTCATGGTTTTAGTGTAAAGCTCTGATACTCCTAACATGTAAATGAACCAAGATAGCTAAACATACTGAAATGGCCTATTTCCAAACTAATGTGGTTTTTTTTTCCCCTGTGATTCATACCTTTGATAAAGAGTGAAGAATTTCACCTTTCTTTCTTTTCCTTTCCTTCTTAGTTGAACAGTGATTCTGCTATAGATGAAACAATATCAGATCATGCTGGTTTATCACTTCAGTCCCAAGATTCCACTAGCAGTGTGGGAACAGAAGAGGTGCTTCAAATCAGAACTGAGACCCCAAGTTTGGAGGCTTCTCTAGATAACTCTAGCAACCAGCTGCCTGAGGTGGGAAGAAATGTGGGCTGGTGCATGGCTGATTTGGGCTCCTTCTAGTGTTCAGTAGCACCTTTGTCTTTCTTTTCAACTGAATTTCATCTATTACACTGATTATTTGATTTGCTTTTAATATTTCTAACCTGTTGGAATGTTCTTACAAAATGTTCCTTCAGTATGCAGACTGCTTGGGATGGACTGAGGGGAGCTTGCCACAGGTTAAAAATATTCTTGAAAGGCTGATAATGATCATTTCATGGTGCAGAATGAAAACAGGCTAAGATTCAAGATGCTTTTACTTGATATGGTTAAAATCCTTCTTGAGCAACATTTTCTTTCAAATACTTTTTTTGTTTCTTTTTTTTTCTTTTTTTTCGGGTTGTTTGTTTTGGTTTTTTGCTTTCTTTGGGTTAATGTGATTGGTGCTATGTGGGAATAAAACCTCAGGCCAGCTGTGTTAGCAGTTGGTTCCATTAAATAATCCTTTAAAAAGGACCACAGATGCTAGTGGTATACTTTTTTGCAAAGGCCTGTGTGGACTGAGACAGATTTCAAGCTAATGGCCACCTGCAAATCTGTGAGTACTTCAGTTTCTTGGCTTTTTACACTTTTTTGAATAAAACTCATCTCCTACAATTCCTACACTGCTTAGGAGTTGTAGGTGTATATCTGAAGTTGCTTGGTTTAGGTGGACCTTTTGTCTGTTAAAACTATTGATACTACCGACAATCCTCTCTTTAACAGAATATACTATTGAGTTTTCCAGAAAATTAAGCTATTCCCATGTATAATTTGAATATTGTATATGGTGTATGCTTAAGAATGACTATTCAGCCAATTTGGTTTAAACAGTCAACTGACTGGTTCTAAAGACTGGGGTTTCTGAACAAATGCTCAGGTCTACCTGTTTGCTGTCTAGTAAATCACTCATTGACAGACAAATCACCCATCTAGCCTTTAATGAAATTAAGAGAAGGTTTCCCATGACAAAATCGTCACTTTCTATAAGTATTATGGCTTCTGTAAAACAGCTTTTTTCCTACATTTTTGATATTTTTTCATTATGGTTATCTCTGTGGCTTTTTGCAAGTGTCTGGTTAGTTTGCAGTTGATAAATTGTCTCAAATTTGTAGAGCACCTCTGCTTAGATTGTCAGACAAATTACTTTGTTATTGCTGTTATATGCTGTTCTGTTGATTTCTGGATGAGGAAGAACACTTAATCTAGATGAGTTTTTTCCACACTGGATAGAACTTTTTATGTTAAGGTTTCAAAAGAGAAAAGCAATTTTTTTATAGAACAAAATTCACTGCAATAGGACTTTTATCTTCTCTGTGGTACATTCTCATCTGTAACTCACGTTTACATTGTTGTAGTTCTTTCTGAGACAGCTTTTATACTTGGATTCATTATTCTTCTGCAGCTCCCTTTAAAATTACTACATTTCTGGTAATCTGAGTGAAAACATTCACACAAAACAATCACAAATGTCATTTAAAATATTGAAAGCATTTAAACTGGGTTGTAAAATAATTTCATGACTAAACAGCATCCAGAAAAAAAATACTATTCCAAAAAAAACCAAACCCAAAAAACCCAGAGAAGACTGCAAATGCTTAAAAATGCAGTTGTGAGCCAGGTGCTCCTTAGAATATGGGATTCAGTCAAATATAGATGTTTTCTCCAAGCACACTTTAAACACTCAAACTTGTCTCTCTGCGAGAGTTAGCTATCTAGTTGGATTTTATTGCTGAAATGGATAGCTGCTTTATGCCTCTTAACAGAATGAGCTTGAAAGTATGCACACCATTAACTCACTTATAAAAATTTGTGAAGCCAGCAAAACTAATTTTGTTCAGAGTTCTTATACTGCACAACTTGCAGGGTAGCACAGTTGTTTCCTGTGTTCATATACATTATTAAACTCTTTTAACACAGGCATTTCATTGTGTGCCATGTCAGTTATCAAAATGTTTTTAATAAAAGTAAATATGTATCAAAACTTATCTAAGGTAAAATGGAAAAAATTGAAGCCAGTATTTAAATATGAGTATGTGTGCTGAGATTCAGCTGAGATCCTTCTTCCTCTTGTGGGGATGCTGAAGAGTTAAATAAATAGTTTTCTTTAATGTATTTGGCTGATTCCAGTCATAGCACATATCTGTGCAATAAGGACAGAAATGACATTTCACATCCCGGCTGGGAATTTACAAAAATGTCTTCAATTTTGTATAGTAACTTTAACAAGATTAAGCATATAGAAGTTTCTGACTAAAATGATTCCCTAATTTGTTCACTTGGACTGGAGTTTTGAGGGAATGGTTTACTAGAAATAATTTGCCTTAGGTTCTGTGGTGTTGCCAACTATAGAAATAACATTTTTAAGGTACTTGAACAAAATTCATGCTGATAGTAATGACTTGTCCAGTGTTACACAGGAAACTTCAGAAATCAGGAATCGTGGCACTACAAAGACTAACTTAGCAGTGAATTTATTAACTAGTAATATTTCTAAGCTTAAACATTTTCTGGGAGTGTATTCCTCATATGTACATCTACCAGACATGATCAGCACAGCTCTGTATCATATGTTATCATCTATAATAGAAATGGACCACTATTTCAATCCAAATTATTTTGCTGTGGTATTGTAAAAGTGCCTTGTGTTCCTGTGTGTCTTAGCTGCTCAGTGTGACGAAATGGATGTTCTGTGCAATAAAATTCCAGATTTAACTTTTACAAAAATAAGTATTATTTTAGTAAATAATAGTAGTAAGTGAGGTCACTACTTGTGTCAAATGACAGCAGTGTTACATTGAGGAATGCCATAATCAAAAGTGAGACACGGTTAGGGTCACTGTGGAAGAAAACTGTATGTTTCTGTTCAAAGCTGCGTTGTCTTTTGTAATGTGTGTAGTTATTTGTCAGAGGATCTGTTTAGACTGGTGTATGCTTAGAGGCTGTCCAAAGGTTTGTTGACCAGTCTCATGTATGTCAGCAGAGGAAGACCAGCACACTAATAATGAAAACGTGGTAATTTGTGCCTTTAAGAAACAGCAAGGACAAGGAACTGTTACTTTTATGCCACAGAGAAGTGCAGTAAAAGGTTTCAAATGGATTAATCGGAGACTGACTAAATCTGAATTCCTATGTTCAATATCATGATGTTAATGACTATAAGGGAAGGGAGAAAGGGTCATTCTGATATTTTCTGAGTTTAATCATCCACCCTTTATAACTGCCAATGATTGAAAGCCTATATTTAGAAATTCAGGGTTAAACTCTTAAAGCTCCCCATAGTAACAGTAGTGGCAAAATAATAGAAAGAGTGGAATGTCCTATTTTCCATTGTTCATCTGTTACACTGTCACTCAGTGATGCTTTAGGAACTTGTTAAAGTGGAAAGAGGAAAGGAGAAGAAATGTACTGGTTCCCCACTCTAAAGGCATGCATGAGGCAGTCATTTTGGTCCTTAACTAGAGAAGTAATATATGCAAGTCTTGATTGTGTTTGTTGCAATCTACATACATTTGAAGCTTTGCAGATATTTTTGGAGGAGTATTCTCTTAACAGATTTAATTGAGTGTATTGGATAAATTGTATTTGCTATAAATAATAAGTCATATTCTAGGACGTTAATGTAAACCAGAGATAGAATCATTACAAGTAGACTGGTTTTGTTCAAGTAAAACTGTGCAAACAATCCAAAGAGATGAATGATTAAGGCATAAGTGGACATTTGTAAACAATTTTTAATAACTCTTTTACTTTACCATAATAAAACCTGATAAGAATACGTAAGCCCTGACAATGAAAGTAATATATGTATGTTTGAATCACAGGAAGGCAGTTCAGCAGTAAGGGATGAACAGGTTAGCACTGCTAGTGAAGACACTGGGTCATATCTACTGCAAGAACAACAAGACGGTCTGGTCTGTCATGAATCTCTTGAGTTGGAAGAGACCCCAGAACTGGCAGAGGCAGCAGCTCATGAGAGCTATTCTGAATCAATCTGTGAAGAGGATGTCACTCTTGCTTTGAAAGAGCTGGATGAGAGATGTGAAGAAGAAGAAGCTGACTTCTCTGGTTTGTCTAGGTAAGATTAATATTGGTTCTAAGTAACTGAAAGTGTATGAGTCAAACAAAGAAGGCTTTCTTGCAATGTGGGGTTTCCATGATTCCTGTAAGACAAGTATCTAAAGGTATGTTTTCAATATCTGAAGTAATAGTTGATTAGTTTTGCCTGTTGTAACAAATAAGCTCAGTACTTTGCTTACCAGTTGTTTGTGATACAGGGAAAACAGCTGTGCTGGAAAATATGAGAATTCTTGAATAAAACAAATTAACATGTTTCATCACCGTCAGTAGGACAGAAACATGAAGAGTGGTCAGAGGGCATTTTGAAGTATTTTCTTGGCAGCCTCCAGCTGCAAACAGTATAATATGGAAGAGCCCTTGAACTGCTTTGACTTATGGCAAAACTTTTTTTTTTTTTTTTTAAATAATCAAAGCACCTGTAGAGAATCAATGCAATTTGTCTTTGAATTTGCCTAAAGTTTATTTTCAGTGTTAATCAGTCTCTTATATATTTCTGAGATTTTTTTTAGAATAAAGGAACATTTTTCCATTTTTTTATATTGAGAGAAAAATAACTATTGAGAGGAAAAGGTAGAGTTTGTCCTAGCTAATTAAGTCATATTTAAAAGTGAAACCCTAAGTTTCTTGAAGATAAATCTAAGAAGGAGAAAAAAACAAAAAACAACTCCAAATAATCAAAAAATCACAAAATAACCCAAACCAAACAAAAATATTCCAAACTGTTCATACTTAAAATTTCTTCAGAAGTTTAGATTGAGTAACATGTAGGCTTAGTGTATATAGCAACGTAGTATATATTCTGTTGGAGACATCATTTAAGGAGGCTTTTTCTGAAAAGGACACAGCAGGAGCTGTGAAAGACCAAGCTGTCAGAGAAGGTTCTAGAGACTGAAACTGAACCTTGTAATCCCAAACACAACCTACTGCAATATGCCTTGCAAGAATTAAGGGCTTGTACCTGTTAATAGCAGTGTTTTTACTGATGTGGAATTGAAAACTCTCTTGAGTTTTTAGTTTATTTATACTAAGCAAACAAACCGAAAGCCCCACAGCTCAAGTTTGGAGAGTGACAGAAGTGTTAATTTATAATGTTGATGTACAAGTTAGGAAATATCTGAAAATCTTTTGTAAGCTTTGTTTACAGATATTATTCAAAATCATTGCATATTAGCTTTTGAGCTTTGTATATACTAAAATCAATGTACCTAAAAACAGGAGCCATGCTTTTTGTTTAAGACACGTTTAAGTGTTGTTTAAGACATGCTTGGTGCTGCTGTGAGTGAGGTGATTGTTACCACTATGTGTTTAAAATGTTATTTCAATAAACTATCTGTAGTATTGCTGTGTAAGTATAATTATAGAAGAACTCCTCAAAATACATCATTCCTTGTAATGCTGAAAATTTTAACAATTAAGTTAATGATTTTAAGTATTGATTAATAGCATTGATTAATTTATAGCTTGATATTTTTATTGGATGTTTGGTGCCTAATGGGAAATAGCACTGCAGAATGCTTTTTGAACAAAGGCCTGTTAAATTGATTGCCCATAAAAATGAAAGTGTTGAAATCCATCTCCACTTACGATATTACCCAAGACAGTTACAAAATAGTATTACACTGCTCAATAAGCTCTTGCGTTTCTCTTAAGGAAAGATAAAATTTGTTATAGATAGTGGTGGACCATATAGTGACGGAGCATATGCTTAGATGAATAAAAGTTTGAAAAATTGAATGTAAATTGAGATACTGGGGGCAAGAAAAAAAATATCGATTTCTGAGTAGTGTGTGTATATATATAGTGCTGTTGTATATAGCTATATGTAGCTTACAGGTCCATAGATGTGCATAGAAATAACACGTTTTAATACACCACAGAGGTATTTGAGAGTGAGGAATTTTTTATATTGCAGTAGCAAACATTTTTCAATTTCTTTTTACTCTTTTCTTATTTTGTAGGTACCTTAAGTTGATGGATTATTTTTTTTACAAAACACTATTCCAAATTTCCAATCCTTTTTTGTTTTTATTTCTAACCAAAATGAAGAGATTCTTTTTTTTTTTCCCTAAAGAAATTACTGAGAAGTTAATTTCTGTTGTTTGTTTTTCATAGCCAAGATGAAGAAGAACAGGATGGTTTCCCAGAAGTACAAACTTCCCCACCTCCTTCACCATTTCTTTCTGCCATATTGGCAGCGTTCCAGCCAGTGTCATACGATGATGAAGAGCAAGCCTGGCGCTGCCACGTCAATCAAATGCTGTCAGATACAGATGGATCTTGTGCTGTCTACACATTTCATGTATTCTCAAGATTGTTTCAGGTCAGTGAACTGCCAGTGCATGACTGTTTGTCTGAAATCTTGTCCTCCTGCTATCAAAACTATTCATCCCCTCCATAACTGCAAAAGCCACTGATTATGGTAGCAAGAAGCCTTAGAAAGAAAATCAAAAGCAGACAAAGAAAACACATTGTTAAAAGAATGTTATATGACCATACACTATTTTTCTATGAGATATCTGTTATGTTCATTGTCTATGAGTGATTCTATTCACGGAAAAAAAACAAAACAACAAAAAAAACCCAACAAACCCAACTAAAAAAAAACCCAATTCAGTGGTTTTTGTAAGCTCATAGTTCAGATTGTGGCTCTACTTTTCACCTAGGTTCTGTGCTGATTATAGAATTAATGTCTTCTTCCTGGGTTTTCTGTGGGAATCATTATGATGGGATCGCAGCATGACAAATATTAATGAATTTATCTTCCATCTGTCTTGGGAGAAAAGTTATTTTTTTTTCTGCGGACAAGTAATTGAAACACCAGGAGACCACTAAAGCTGGAAGTTTCAAATGCCTCTCTCTAACTATATTTACTTCATAGATCTGGTATCCAAACCAAAATACTTCTGGCTTAATTTTTCTGGCTCCTTCCTCTCTGTATGTAGGGGATGGCTTTTTTATCTTTTCAAAGTGATACCACTTGGACAAACTTTATTCTTTGCAACTTCTTATTGGATAGGAGAAGCCAAATTCTTCTACTTTATTTACAGGCAACATGCCAAGTATACTAAGAACAGATTCAGTGCTATAGGCCAAGACCATCTGACTCCAGCCCTTACTTGTATCTCCAATGTTAATTTTGGCTGGTGCTTAGTATATTATCATAAATTTGGACTAGATGATCTCTAGACATCTCTTCCAACCCCTACCATTTTATGATTCTATGAAATATTTTGCAACTATACTGTGAAATTCTTGTTCCTGGTTTTAGATTTTTGTCTCTGCTTTATCCAGACTTCAGGGTTGTATTATACCAAAGCTTAGCTGCAGTGGCTTTTCACAAAATCATTACTTTCAGGAAAATGATAAAATAGGAATTGATATTCTCTTGTGTTCACTACAGAGGGAGCTAAACAGGATAGCCTTCAGTCAGTTGGAAAGGTGGATCTGATGGGAAAAGTGGCAATAGCAATACAGGGCTGAAGTGTGGACTAAGAAATGTTCCTGAGTTGTTACTGGGTACAAAGGACAGTTAAAATTATTGAAGTAAGCTCTGGAGGTCTTGTTTGACTGAACCTTTCTATTTTGCCTTCTGGCTTCGACACTGTGTTTAACTTTGAAGCTGTAAATGTCATCTTTGTATAGTTTTATTCTACACGTAACATCCAGGGATTTATGAAATAATATCTAGCAAAGCGCAGCATTGGATTAGGCCAAACAGTCAGTCAGCGTCATCAAACGTGATATACATAGGACTGATTTCTGAAGAAGGTAGAAACCCTGCAGGTGGCAGTTTTGGACACAGATTGTGCTACGCAGGTTAGACTCTGACTTGTAAAACTCTGTACCATTTTCTGCAACACAGACACTGGAAAATTAATGTAACTACTGTCTATACTGCATTAATGACAAATAGTCATCCAGCTGTGCTGCTGCTAAAAGCCTAGATGTGAAAGGAGTAGTTGTCTTTATAGACACAGGCTGGGTTTACTGATTAATTGATTGCGTTTTCTGGAGCTAGTTTAGCATAAATAACTCAGAGCAAATTATGTATCAGTTTTAATGACAAAAATATGTGCTGTCATGATAGAAAATTGTCCTGAAATTCTTAATCTAAAAAACCAGGAGAAGAGGGAGTAGTAAAATGCCATATAAAATAAATGTTTCTCTGATTTGACTTCTAGACCATTCAAAGGAAGTTTGTATCTATAACAAACGATTCAGTCAGCTTTCTTGGTGAAAGTCTACAGCGCATTGGAACAAAATTTAAAAGCTCTCTGGAAGTGATGATGTCGTGCTCAGAATGTCCCACAGTCTTCGTGGATGCAGAAACGGTAAACATCTCATAAACTGACTCATTGGAATACCTGTCTGCTTAAACATTTTTATGTAACATACAAAGCGATGTTTAGCATTTGGAAAATAGCACTGCTTGGGAAGGTTTCCAAAGGTTTGAGTAAAATGTGTTAATTATAATTTTGTCTTTTCAAAGGTTGATCTCGTAACAACACTAATTGAAATGTCTTAATAATTTTGGGATGTCAAAAAATGACGCTTTTTATCATTGAAATCAGAAAGCAATTAAAAGCTGAGGTTGTCACTATGTATCATAAACATTTGAAAACAAAAATGAGAAGTGCATTTTGTCCTAAAATAACCTCCAACTGTAACAACAAACAATGAAGAAACTTACTGTTACTAGATACATACTTAAATTCCCTTGCCGTTCTTTACCTTCCCTGCTTGCTCGTATTTATTCTATATTCTTTGCACAGAGAAGAAAAAAAAGACTACTTATCTAGCTGCAACTTTGCCTTTTTAAGTTGTATTGTTTATGTATATGTTCAATTATGCATGAGAAAAACATTCTAGCTACAAATACATAATGAAGGCTTTGAATTGTTTGTTGTTACACGAGTTGAAATTGTGTGAGAAACCAGTCAAAAAAAGCTACACCATTTGAGACAGCAAAACAGAAAACATGAAGCTGATGTACATATCCCCAGTATACCTATATGTCTACTCTCAGAAAAACACAGTTGAACTGAAGAACTATATGAGTCATGGCTTCCGTATGTTACAAGTATGCAGAATTTTTTTTAAACCTTGTTGAAAAAGGCAAAGTCATTAATGGTAAAAAAATATTCAAATATCCAACAGTTCCTGCTTTGACAGTTCCTGATTCCTACAGCCTGAAGGCTTTGGTGGTTGTACAGTTTGCAAGGCCAAATTTGAGAAGGGCAAGTAACCCTCACTGAACAGTCTTTAGGTTACTACAGGAGCAATCCGGCAGTACTTTTTTTTTCCTGCTACAGGCCGTTCCGTTTACACTAGCTGTGTGTATATCAGACATTACTCTTCTTTTGAAGGGTCTAAAAATCCCTTTGAAATCTCTCTTTCAGATGTTAGCTAGGTACTGCCCTTTTTTGAGAAGCTAAACAACACTGTTTTCCTCTGATTTAACCAATGCAACTACATATGTAGTTTACTAACTTGTGTCATGAATGATCTGTACCCAACTAATTCTAATTTATTTTTCCAAATGTGGGCTGGAAATCTCGATTTACATAATTTAGATATTAGACTATATGGATTACAGTCAGATATTACATGACTGCAGAAGTGATTGTTTTTCTCTTCCAGCTAATGTCTTGTGGCCTGCTAGAAACATTGAAGTTCAGTGTTCTAGAGCTCCAAGAACACTTGGATACCTACAATGCCAAAAGAGAGGCAGCAGAACAGGTGAGTCTCTTGTATTTCGAAAGAAAAATATCCTAGAACCTACTCATCATGAAGATGTTGCAGGTCTTTACCTCTCAATGTGGTTATCTGAAGTAAATTGTGAGAAAAGGTCTCATTTCCTTTTCATACTACTGTTCTATGTGTATAATCTAGACTTGAGATTTTTCTTACATGTAATTAATTTTTGTTGCATATATTTCTGCAATTATCATTGAATATATAATTCATCATCAGTAGTTAGCTCCCTGATCAAAACCTTGCAACATCTCTCGCCTTCAGTGAAATCCTTTGCCCCAAAAGCCAGTGATCTCTGGCACTAGCACTGGAAAAAGAGCGTTCCTAAATTAAAATTCCTCTTTTCAAGATATTCAGATATTTTAACATTAATATTAATAGTTCATGGTCTCTTTTTTTTTGTTTCTTTATTAATGTGTTGGCTTATTTTCTTAGCCTGGAAAGGTGGGATTCACCACCAGATAAAGACTTTCACAGATAACTATTTATTTATTTGTTTGTTTGTTTATTTATTCGGTGCCTTACCACCCACAGTATTCAAAGATCAAGTCAATATAATAAAGGAAATCAAGGAAGCAATGCATTTTATCTAAATATAGATACTGGCTTGTTGCTCAGCTGAATAAGTCTTTAGACTTTGTTGACTGGATCTCCACTGACTGTAATGAGGGCTTAGACAGCTGAGTCATACACAGGCACGGAAATTTAGGTCTCTCATCCTGCAACTGGATCCCATAGAGGCTGACGTTTCTGTCAGTTATTTAGATCGATACAGTTTAGTTTTCAAGGTTTGTGTGTATATATATTTTTTCTCATCCTTTTTGCAAAGAAACACTAAGTTTAAAAGTTGAAAACTTTTGTAGCAAGGGTCTGTAAATTTGTTTGTGAACTTGTGTGTGAAATTCAAGAAGGAAGGTGGTAATTTCAGAAAAGTGAAACACGTTAAGATTTCCACTGGAAGACACAAACATGGGTCTGCAATCAGTTTTTTCAGGTACAGAGAATTACAGAATATATAGGGCTTTTGTTGTAGAGAGAAAATTATTCTTAGGAAAATCAAGCATGCATTGGAAGGAACTTTTTACTGATACCAGCAGCCTGTGAGGCCGTAACAGTGGCCGTATAGACAAGTTTGAGTGACACAAAACAGAACCAGAGTTCAAGCCACAACGTCTTGGCAGAGCTATTATTTTACCGCACAAGTGGCTCCGTGTTTCTTGATCACGCTGAGTTTATGAGGAAATTATGGCTTCTGCCTTGCAAAGATTGCTGACAGCTCATCTGTTGAATGGAATTGACATCTGCTTTTTTTGTGCAAGATCACAGTTTTCTCAAAACCAGTGCCTAAGTATGCCACACAGCATGTTAATGTAGATAAACTGTTTCTAGGATCCAAGCCAGCACTTCTGCTAAAGAGCTCCTGCATTTTGTTGCCCTGCTCTGTGGTTAGGAACAATTATTTGTAAACTAACTTACAAGGTCTGGTATAATGAACTACATTTTGCCATTTAGGCTTAATCAGAAACAAAGTGCTCATCTAATGACTAAGATTACCTTACTTGATGCAATATTTCACGTCTAACAATCTCCAATACGTAATGCTCTCATTGCTTCTGTGAGAAAGTAATGTATTTTACTCCTAGTTTTAGAGAGCAACACTGAGGCACAGAGAGGCAAAATTTGCCCCAGGATCAGACAGGAAGATTTGAGGCAGGTAGAGAGGAACTCAGTGTATGGGTCACTATCCAAACATCAAGGGATTCACCTAATATAAACTCCTCATTTAGCCTATGGATTATCAGAGCAATGACAAATTGTTAATTTGGCACAGAATGGTGAGTTAAAGTTTTGTCTCTGTCAGGTGTCCATGAATTCACTTGATGTATTTTTAGCACATTTTGCACTGGCATTTATCATCAACATAAATCCATTCTGGATGTTAAGAGCTAGTTTGTATTTTATTTTACTTGATAAAGCAAAATGGATATCAGTTTGGTGGCCTCTGTCATTATATCATTGTGAAAGAGGGCTGTTTTTCTGTAGTGCAGTTGTCAAAAGAGTGTCCAGTAACATGTTTCTGGGGTCAGCCTGTCTTCTGCCACAGGATTTGTGAGTGACTGGAGCAGGAAGGTTCACAGGATGAAAGGAATTGTTCTGAAATAACAGAGAAGATTTTGCCAGAGTTTTATTTTTATTGAATCATTTATAAAGAAGCAGTACTGAGGAGGAAGAAATTTAGAGGTTTTGACCAATCATTTGTGACTCTTGATAGCATGTCATTTAGCTAATTTAGTGTATTATTTAAGTATTTAGCCTGTAAATTTTGAAGTAACGACTAATTATCTCAATTTTTCTATTTTTTTTTTAATTAATTCTTCAGCTGTTAGTACTCAGGGTTGGGATTATTTTTTTGATGTGTATTACACAGTGTATGTAGAGTAAGAATCTTCCAAAATTACTTCTCAGATATATTTTATTGGTTTTCTTAATCTGTCCTATTAAACAGGGTATAGTGAATGATTGAAAGGGACTTCCTCAAGTCGAATCTGAATTTCTGTTATTGCAGGCAATTGTGCTATGCATCCTATTCAATCTGAATGTATGAAGGCAAAATACATAATGAGTTTACTATAGATGAGTTCACTTTTTTCATATAAACATGCAGAAAAAAAATACCAAACTAAGCTGTTTGGCCATTGTATAACAAAGTAAATATAAATTAACATATATTAAAACATAATTTGCATGATAATCTGATATCCTCTAGAACCAATTGCTGGAAAATTCTGTATATTAACTTCATTAAGGAAAAAATGCTGTTTAAAATTTACCCTTATAGATATGTTTGTCACTATAAGTATTGTGTGTTGTACTGGCACTCACGTGAGTCACTTTTAAAAGGAAAAGGCGTGGGTTACAGTTGCTTGAAACTGCACAGAGATAACAGAGAGAAAGCTACGTATAGTATAGGGGGGGTGTCTTGGGATGTCTGTTTTCAAGTTAATCTTGCAAACTAGCCTTATGCTATGACCTGTGACAAGCCAAAGACGTCCCTATGTTACGCTTTCAGAAACAGTCTTCACCCTCTATCTTTGCATGACATATGTGGGGAAAATTGATGTAAAGCAAACATATAGGAAATCTACAATGCACTGCTGTTCCCAAAGAGAAAATTTAGGTTTTTCTAATATGCTGAACATATATTCTGTTAAAATTTCTGGCAAATGATTTTGTCACCTTTTTGGAACTACTGTTCTGTTTCCTTGCAAGGAAACTACTTTGACTCGTGTGTATGAGGGACAAAGATACTGAATCAGATAAATGTGACAGAGAAGCAAAGATTATATGTATAGCATACCATTCGAGACACACTCTTTGTTCAGACTGGTTTTAAGATTTTAAAAATATGTTAAGAGTGCAGTGTGTGAGAATGAATACTAGATTCCCAAATAGCTGATGCTGTTTGTTCCAGTGCAAACCTATTCCATTGTTACTGATGGATGCTGTTGGATAAAAAGAAAAATAAGATTTGTTGTGTAGGTTGGCATGTATAGCACTAATTGAAACTGACTCTGTGAACTCTGTGTTCACTGAATGCCATTTCTCCTCTCTTGATAAGCACACAGGCCTAGTTAATTCACTAAGTAACCTTTATTAAATTGAGCAGATGGGAAATCACATTTTTCTTTTTCTTGCATCAGACAAAGGTTAGGAAAAGGTCACTAAGATTTCCTGTGGGACTCAAGATATCAAGCACACAGCATGCTAAATTATTCTTCCTTGGATGTATAGAGCTTGTTCTTCATTTCAGAAGATAATCTGCACTTTATCTCAACATGACGCATTCTCATTTCAGTAATATCCGAAATTACCTCATGCTTGCAGTTGTTTGCACTGTACAGAAAGATACGCTGGGCACTGAGATGATCAGATCATATTTGCCAGTAGAGCATATTTGATTCCACGAATGCTTTATATTATCTCTTCTGAATTTGCATGGTTGGTTAAAGCTAGAAGAGATTACCCACTGAAATTCATAAACTTGTCTGCTATAGGAACAGGGTTTAAATACAGCCCTGTATTCGTGAAAGAGAGTGGAATCTGCATGTTTGCATTGTGAAATGTGAGGATACTTCCATCTCCCTAGCTTGTATGAACTGGTTTTTGTCCAGTACACCTGCATTTGCATCCTGCTACACCAGAGAGCCCTATTTCCTGTTTCTCAAGTAGTCCCAGGAAATATAACAGGCTTACTCTCTGCTTTGAAATAGTGCTATATTTCAAATGATGAGAAATCATGTTAATGTAAACCATGCGCATCGAGTCAAGAGAAAATATGATCTCATTTAATGAAAGGAATTTTTCTACCTCCACCCTCCCACATGCCTCACCACAACAGTACACAAATTTAATCACAGGTTAGTATTTAAAGCGTTCCATCCCCATCTGGGGTAATGAAGGCTACAGGAAATTTACAACGGAAGACACACGATAAAAACTACAAAGTCATAAATCCAGTTGTATCACAATTTCTTATGTAATCAGAGAATCTGCAAGACTTGATAAAGTGTCTTATGCAGTTTTAGCACAATGTTCAGTTTGCACTGTTTCAGAAGATGTTTAATCTTGTTTGTATTTATTTTGCAGTGGCTAGAAGACTGCAAAAGAACATTTGGTACTTGTGATGGTATTCATGGCACTAACACAGATGCCCAGGTAGGTGTCTGTCATTTGTGAGTGTCTGAATATGAGATTAAAAAACATCTTTCTAGCTGTAGCACAAAAAAAAAGTCCAATATTTGCAGAGACATTAAAAATGTATGAAAAGCTTTTCATTTCAGTTATCGTCCTATCTTTTGGAAACTCAGATTCTTATGAAGTAGGGGCCTAATAAAAAGGGGGTTTTTAATATGAGTTGGCAACCTATCTTGGGTTCTGGGCCTAATAACACTGGGTAGATAAGCAGACTAGATACCATCTGTGTACCAGCAAGTCTGCTTTCCTGCAGCTGTTTCTAGAAGAAAAAAAGAAGAGCAATCTGCTTACGTGCTCAGATAAACTGTCTAGTCCAAAACCTCTACTGAATTTGATGTAATTAGTACAAAATAAATACATATGACCTTTCTGGAGCTGTTATTTGGGTTGAAGGAACAAGGAGTAAAGTACCAGTATGGCAAAAATCTCAGGAAACACTTCTGTCAAAGTATCATCTAACAACAATAGGTGAAGTAACCTATTAATGTAAGTTCAATATTTTGTATGTATTTGCATGGCAGTCATCCATGTTTAATATTCTAACTGCTATAGTAAGTGGTAGCTTTTCCCCAAGTAGACTAGAATTTATAGTTGCTTAATATTGACACTGCACATAAAAAAGCAAAGCTAAAAATTATTAGTAGGTACAAGAAATCTGCCATCTAGGGTGCTGTAATAAGAACAGTGAAAGATGTAAAAAAGTAGATTTGCAGCTAGCTGATGAACTTACCTTATCAGAATCAAATTTCAACAAAAATCCCAAATCCAAGCTGACTCTTATCATTCATGCATACGGTTATGTTTCTGCTGCTGAACATGAAGTGTTCAGCAACAGACATGTCCATTGTGTGCATGGACCATTTTTTTTTCCTCTATAGCTTTCACTTGCTCTCTTGTATTTCAATCCAAAAATGCACCTGAATTTTTAAAGTAGCTAAATGTGTGATAATATAGTATTAGTCTTTATATTGCATTGACAAAAAAAAAGGTCATGTGGATACACATGGGTAATACAGCAAAATAATTTGGTACCATTTGCAAGGATTTTTGCTTTGCCTACGAAGGCAACATTTAGTTGTGTGTATCTTCATGTACTGACTTGTACGTGTTTAGAAATAGTTAACAACCTTTACTATTAACAGCACAGTAAATGCTCTACCTATTAATAAAAAAGCAACATTTATGGATTTTAGTCCATATTTAGAATGTTTATATACACCAAGAAACTGTTCTAACATTTAACTGATAGAACATAACCATTTTTACCATGAAGGTTACATGGAGATAATCCAGCAGAGTCAGGCCATTATGTCTGTTCTTCCCTATTTCTGCAGGGTTTGAAAACAGCCTCTGAAATGAAGTTTGCATTGATTGACTATTTACACTGATTATTTATGGGAACCAGTTTTGATTTTGGTTTTCAGTCCTAGCCTGCAAGGCATAGAATCCTAGAGTGGTTTGCATTGGAAGGGACCATCTCATTCCAACCCTCCTACCATGGGCAGGGACACTGTCCACTAGACGAGGTTGCTCAAAGACCATCCAACGTGGTCTTTGAATACTCCTAGGGATCTACCACCTACAGGGATCCATCTACAACCTCTCTGGGCAACCTGTGTCTTACCACCCCCACAGGGAAGAATTTTTTCCTTACATTTGTTCTAAATCTACCTTCTCCTAAAGATCTGCTGGCAATTTTTTCTTACATGCTCCTTGCACTTGCAGGTTCAGTTAAAATCGTTATTAAAATGATTCAATATGATTAAAACGATACATAGTATCCATTGAGAAGGCAGAGCCCTGTTATCTTGCTTCAAAAATATACACAATTTACAGAAGTTTTAAGTTTATTTACAGAAGCTTACAATTGACTTGAAGGGGACTGATAAATTTACCAAGTGTAAGATCGTTGTTTCAAAAGTTCTTGTAAATGGAGTGTGGGACTGATAAGCCTGTCCAGTAAAAAATAAATGTGTTGCCTTGCTTGGGAAAACAGCTCCTTCATTCAAGAGATATTTTTCATTTACTAACACAGATAAGATTTTCTTACTAATTTTTAGCACTATGGTCAATAAAGCTAAGGAATAGTGGTATGAATTCTGTTCTGGCTCATGCATTTCCAGCAAACTTGCAAGTAAATCTAATTATTGGATTTTTGCTATTAGTACTTACGTGCAAGCCTGTAAGAATGCGTCTGGACTCTGGCAAAGCTGCTTGTACAGGACTGGAGGGTAGAAAAATCAGATCATTCCTCAAGTGAGCCAGCATGTGAAAGACTGAAGCGGTACAAAGCCATTTTTTGAATGAAAACATCTCTTGATTTTTTAGAATAGCTATCAAGGTGTGATTTTGGGGGACAGAGATTATTTATAGCTTAGAATAATAATGACACTTGGCTTAATGAACACTGGAACTTAATCACTAAACCCCCACAGTAATCAACCCTGCCGTTCCTCAAAGCCTGATTCTGTGCTTTGTCACAGACTTCTCATCAAATTTGACAGTTCAAGATCTCTTCACCGTGTTCTGTACATCAGGTGTTTTTGCTTATATAATAATTGTGCTATGTGTATGATAGCACAGAGCAGAGAACACAAACATGCAATGTTTATTGTCTGTTAAGCACATAGTGTACAAACTATGACAGACATGGTGTGTAACTGTGTGTTTAGTAAAGCTCAAGTGCATCTGAAATAGCTCATAAAATCCAAGCACAATTGAATTACAGAAATCTTACAATGAGGTGCTGGGAACTGAGTCTAGAAAATTCTCACTTTCACTAAACCAAATCAGAATCCAAGTTAACGTCTCAGCTTTCAAAAGGCATTGTTTTGGCTTAAATTAGAGTGGTACAGAACAATCAGGAAGCATCGTAGAGCTTTTCAGACCTAGGTGTCCTTGGTTTTGATTTCCTTGCGTTTGCATACCTTCGCAAAACTACACAATGCATAAAGACCACAGAAGGTTGTTAAGTGAAATATGTTACTCTTGTTGTGGGACAGCAAAGCTACTGCTCTCTATTGTTAGTTACGGCAGCAAGTAATTGCACTTCTGATTCGGCCTGCTAATTGTTTCCGTTCAGGGTACATTTGGAGCATGTTACTTGTATTTCTTCCTCCATTTTACCTGGGACATCTTTTACCCTAATTAAAATTATTTCCTACACTAACTCTTGATCTTTTTTTCTTTCTTTGTATTTTTGTGACCTGCTCATCTTCTTGCTTAGCAAATGGAAATTCTAGCAGTAAGTGACGGTTCTTGATTTATCAAATACTTAACCATGCCCGTCTCCAAACCGCTCTCCATCTGTCTTGTCCATTTGTGACATAGTGATGTCTTGTCATAGATGATTACAGAAATGCTGTGTGCTTCAATTTTGCATCATCTAACCCAATGAACTGTTAGTCCTTTGTAGGTCATAGAACGCTGTAGTTAGTTGAACGTTACAAAAGATTATTCCATTAGCACTAGCTTTTATGTCTGTATGTAAAGCACTATTAAAACTGTCTGCACTTTGACTGGTGTTTCAGATGCATACAAATGGAAGCAAGACAGTGCATAAGTTAATGCTGCTGTTTCATTTCCTTAAGATTGTATCACATGGTACTTTCAAAAACAGAAACAGAGCTACCTTTTATGAAGGAGCCACTGTTCTTGCCTCCACAAATGGAATTATTCTCACTCCATCAGGTAGTTGTGAGCTAAGGGCCAGGTTATATACTGTGTTTATAGTAATGGTTGTGAAAGATTCCATCCTTACAGACTACAACTGCGTCTCTTGGTTATTAGATCTCAGACTTAAAGCAGTAAGATATCAGCAACAAAGTGATCTATGAAACTGTGTCTTTGAACAAGGCATTTCGAAGTGCCTTTTGAATCACTTCACATGCCACTCCACCCCCTCTTCTTGGAAATGTAACTTCTTATTAAAAAGTCAACTTTAAATTCGTGTGAGAAAGGCTACCTGTAAATCTAGAACTAAATGAAGCTTTCACCTGCTTTTCATTAGCTTCCTGCTACATTAGCTTCTAAATCTTTTTGGCATTTTCTTCAGTAACAAAATAACTACTTTTAATTTTGCACATTCTACGTTGAAGAAGTCATTCATTGTCTTTTGTATAGGACAGTAGGTATTTGCCATTTCCTATATATAATAATGTTGTTTACATTTGTAGGAGCTGGAGTTGTGTCGGAGGCTATACAAGTTGCATTTCCAGTTGCTGCTTCTGTTCCAAGCCTATTGCAAACTCATCAGCCAAGTAAAAACAATCAAAAAAGAAGCAGAGGTAATGAAAAACACTGCATTTAGCTACCGATTGTTGATATTTTAAAGCCAAACCATTTAAAATACATTTGGTAACATTGTCATCAGTGGGACATCTTTTTAGGAACTGAAGGAGGGTACCAGCTGTTTTATAGCCAATTAATAAAAGATTTAAGTAGAGCTCACAAGAATTTTCTGAGATGTTCAATTACGTGTGTTCATTTTTGTACAGCTCAAAAGCTCTTAAATAGACAGGAATGCAGGGAGTCCAGTGATGAGGATTTGAAATATTTCAGTAGTGCTCCTGGTGTATTCTAATCAAGCTACAATCAAGGCACATCAGCTGCAATCAACAGAGTTCTGTGCTGAAGCTCCTTTCTGTCACCCCGGTGTTTCTTACTGCAGACACCGTGACTTGTTACCACACAATTTATATAACTGTCACTTTGCTGTTCAATTACAGCCTCGGTCCCCCTCCTAAGTGAAGTTAGTACTGCATCCTAGACACCTCATTCCCAATTTTTAGTTTTACTAACTTCAGAAGTAAGCTGGGTTCTTCAGCTGTGCACATGTGGAACACGTGTGGTGTTAACCGAGTTAATCCAGATGCAATATGCTATTAATAATGTCTTCTGAAAGTTCTCCCCTGGGTCTGTAACACAATAAACATGGGTAGCAAGGAAAAAAAAAAGTAGGCCTGGTCTTGCTTGATGTGGCAGGGAGGAAAATGAAACAGTGGAGTGAAAGTCTTTGAGGTTCGAGTAGCTTAGGAAAAAAATAGGCATGTTTTCCTCGGTTAGATTTCCAGATGTTTGTAGAGACCACAAGTAAGCAAGTTCATTTCTGTCTGGACAATGTTGTGGAAGGTTGGCATCACACCAGTCCCACTTTGTGCCTAAGTTACATGTAGAATCATATTCTGAACGTTGGCCTTGTCTTATACATTGGAGCTAAATCTTCCAGATTTTTTTATTCATATTTAAGTTGTCATAAAAAACAACAATTGCTGCCGTAATTTTCCAAAGTGTTTCCTCCTCCTTGTCAGCTTAATTGTTATTAAGTTAGGTGAGGAGAAAAGAAATGTATTTTTTGAAACAAATTTTTAAATAACTAAGTTGGAAGCTTAATCAGGAGAAAGCCCAAATACCTGAGGTGCACACTTGGGCTGTTAAATTAACCACGTATTTAAGCAACTTCAGCAAATATTTGGATGTACTTTTTCTGCCTCTCATTTACGATTGCAAAGAGGAGGGAAAATACAAGTCTGATCTGCTGAAAGTTGATTGAGCTAAAAATAGATCTAAACTAGAAGAGGTAACTCTTACATTTGTTTCAGGTAATAAACATGTCTGAAGAACTTGCTTTTTTGGAGAGCTGTCTGAAAGAGGCTGAGGCTGCATCTGACAGTGGTATTGAAGAAATTGAAATTGCAGAGGCTTCCCAGGCTAGCACAGAAACAGCTATTCACTCTCTCATTGAAACCCTGAGAAACAAGGAGTTTGTGTCAGCTGTAGCACAGGTCAAGGCTTTCAGGTAAGTGCTTATGGATTGCTTTCAGACACAAGTTTGCTAATGGGCCTTTTTAATTTAAAGATGAGGGTAGGCCCTTATTCTGGGGCTTTTTTCAGCTCTCATTACACCTTGTACATGCACATTTTGCAGTTTAACACCCAGCAATTCTAGTAGTACTTCTTTAGCGTTTCTCTCTGAGAAAACAATGCTGTTAACCAGCAAGGGAGGAAACATTTCTCCTTCCTGTGTTTTCCTACATCTTCTGTCCAAACGTCTGTTTTAGGAACAAAAATGTTTGAATTCTTTTTTTATAATGTTTGTATCCAAACTGTGTGTTTACAGGTCTATCTGGCCCCACGACATCTTTGGCAGTTCAGAAGATGACCCAGTTCAAACGTTGCTGCACATATATTTCCGTCATCAGACGCTTGGTCAAACTGGTAGCTTCGCAGTAGTGGGCTCCAACCAGGATATGTCTGAGGCCAGCTCCAAGCTGATGGAACTCAATCTAGAAATCCGAGAGTCTCTACGCATGGTGCAATCCTATCAGCTTCTAGGGAGAATCAAGCCAGGAATAAATCTCGTGAGCACTGGATTCTGAACAGCTGTCTTAGAAAAGAATTGACGATGGAGAGGCTGTAGACTTATTATTGAGCACCTTTCATGAAAATAGAACCTCCAGCAGTCTCGACAAACAACAGTTTCATCCCAGCAAGAAATTGTTTCAAGTTAAAAGTCTGAAAATGGAACATCTTCCTTGACTGCTCTTTCTACACAGTAGCTGTGTCGCAGTAGTATTTTTTTATTAAATTTATGAATAAAAACTACATGAAAGGAAAAGGGCTTAAACGTAATGCACACGTGTGCATTATCTTCTGTCGTAACAGAACTATAAATGGTGTTTGCAGTAACAGCCTCTACAAGGTTGAATCAATATCGCAGGTGGGATGAGGCTAAAATCAAGGCTAGTTTATTTTGGCTGAAGACCTGCAAGGCTTTCCTGGCTTTCCAGCAGCAGTAGACATAATCAACTAATACCTTACGAGACACTTTGCAAGGTTGTGAAGAATGTGCGGTCAAACGTGAGCAGAACGACTTAGGACTGCAAAAACCGTTGACTTCTCAACGTTTTATTTGCTTTTGTTGTCTGTAACGAGGAGATGACGTGTGTGAGTTAGGGTGTGTGGCTACGTGTCAGTTGTTTTTTGAAGGTATGGATGATTGTTAAATGAGGTCTCAGAGCATGCTTCAAAAGAGCTGCAAGATTATTTTTGAAGAAATTTTATTTTATTAGGTCTAATCCTCATAGTGTGTAAATGTTAGGACATTTAATAATATTTTAAACTGGGATTTCCCAGTGTTTCTAAAAGAAATAATATATCTGTTAACTTTATTGGAATGCTGCTCAGTTCTCTGATCAGTGCTTATGTTACAAATATTGATAACAACTAACCAAAAAGTAGCTGCCTGCAGAGACTTTAAAATGTATATTAAAGATATATGCTGCCCATCAGCAATTCTCATTAGAAGTTAACTTATTTTATTCTGTATATATTCTAGAAACTGTATAGTGCAAAACCAGTATTTTTCTTGTAAATTTGTGCAATGCACTGTTAAGGCAGTAGGTGTATAAAGCTATGAGGGCAAGGGGAGGGGTTTCTCCCTGTCAGTAGTCACATAACATTACTCGCAGTCGGAGTAGGCTGCAGGGTGCAAAGAGTTTGAATGCACATAAATGCATCCTCATGACTCAAGCCTAAGGAATTGGGACTATATAGAAAAAAGACTGACTACCAAAACATGCAAACAGGCAATATACTCATGGTTCAGTGTCAACGTCTGTAGCATAAAACAAACTGGATTCTGTTGAAACCAATAGCATTTTGTAAAAAAAAAAAAAAAAAAAAAGAAAAAATAATAATAATAAAAAAAAGACAAAAACCCACAACCCAAACAGAAGGAAGAATGTAGTCCCACCATTCCTGGAATTTGAAAGGAACACCTAGTATTTTTGTATACATCTCTTTACCCACTGTGATTTTTTTAATGGGCTCTAATTCCAGAGTTTAGAATGTAGTTTAAATTCTTAGCTCTGCCTTTTTGGGGGGAATTGGACCCCACTAGAAATGTAATTATGCTGAAATGCATTAATTGGAGGCACTGTGCACGCTGTTGGACTGCTGACAGTAGTTATCCTAACAAGCTCTGTTAACTGGTCAAGGCACATCCATAATCACTGTATTTTTTTCCCTGTCCCTGATAAAATTGAGTTATTTTAATGTTTTTGTGGTACTGTAGAGGGTGTTCTTAATTATTTAATAAGTATTTACAGGGGAGAAGTAGTCTTTATTTAGTGGTGCATTACATTTTTATTTACATCATCTTTTACCAGCTTTTTTTTTGTAAAAATAAAAGACATTGTATCTGTCATTTTGTGTATTTTTATGAGCTATGAGTATAAATACTTTAGCTAAACAGACTAACCACTGATAGCAGATGCCTGAGTGCCCTGAAATTGGTTTGGTTTTTTTCTATGTCAAGTAACAGTGTTTTCCTCAGCATCCTCTGAAGCTGTTAAAGGATTTCTCCTGCAACTCAAACCTGAATTTATATAAGTAATTTCTTACGTTATACATCTCTCTCCATTTACAATGGCTGGCAGAACCTGTCCTGTGAGCAGAGTCAAGCTGTAGCTGACTATCTTTGATATTGTTTTAAGGTTGTGAAGCTTTTCCAAAATTACACATAAGTGGTCACCCTATGCTACCTGGTGCCAGGTCTGTGCCAAATCTGAAGCTAGGGTAAAGCTGTCTAGAAACAAACAGAGGATCAGCCATCTCCTAACTGAGCTAACACTTGCAAAAGAATCTCTTCACAATAAAGGTGTACAGGGAAAGTTCAAACATATTTGAAGGATGGGCACCAAAATGCTGTTCCTTTCCACTTTGCATCATCACACAGCTCATGAGTAGCTTTCCATCCTTCTGCCAAGCCTGGGAACCAGTGCCCCTGATACACTAGCGTACGCTGTCAAGGATGTGACAGCGCAGTAAAGTGACAAAGGATGCACAACTATGCTTTGGCAACAAGCAGTAAAAGCATTGAATGTATTTATGAAGAGGAATGATATGCAGAGCTACTTCAGAACTGAGGAACGCTCACTTTGTTTAGTATTGTTACTTGCTGTACTCAACTCCTCCAAGCCTCAAACCCTTGCAGCTGATGAATGCAGGACGGGCTTTACACTGCTACCTGCCCCTGAGAGCTTTCATCATCAGCTGCTTGTCTAGAGCAGTTGCTGTTGAAGCACACTATATGCAGAGTTCAGCTCAGCTAGGCTTGGTCTATATCTTATCAAACAGAAGCAACTGCTGCTTTGACTGTAATTAGTGAGGATGACAACCCTCACGTTGTACTAAATTTCACTTTAGGCTATTGCTGATAGAAACTGTCTACAAGTTAGTTGCCGTATTCACAGCAAGTAATCCTCAAAGCAATGCTTTCAAGGACATTCGTATACATCAGCAGCATTTAACTGCTCACGGTGCTATGTGTCGCCATATGATTTCATCCTGGCAGATGAGCAGATTGAGAACAGAGCTTATGTTCTCAACCTCGTTGCCAAGGTGCACAGACTCATCACAGTCTCCAACACTGCACCCATCAGGATCAGACTACAGCACATAGAAGGGGGAAGGGAAACAGGAAAACATATTGAAGAACATCCTTAGAAGTATGCTCAGAAGTAGAGACATCCCAGATCACTGTTGCAACTGCAAGCTGAGGCAGATTATGGGTAGGTGATTGCAGAGGGGGGCTCAGCTGTGCTCTTCATGGAACTGGACATCCACCCCTGCCCTTACCCTAACTACAGATGAGTGGGAGGCACATCCATCTACAACAGAGAAGTGCCCAAAGAGCACAGCTTGCAGTTGTGCTTCTCAAGTTGAACAGGGCAAAGATGGAATTTAGAGTGAAAGCCTTTGAGTGAGCTGACAGAGCAAGGTTATTTCCTTTTACTGTGACAAGAGGGGAGAACGCTTCAGACAGAAGCATGAAAACAAAACAGCTACCCATTTTGGGAGTGTTAATGTCTACTTGTTCCCACGATGCCTCATGCTGCTATAATAATAGCACAATAATAAAATGACTTAGCTATAAATAGACGCTTGGGCATTAAACCTTAGGTAATGCAGCAAGTTCAAGGGGCATATTAAAGCAGGAGTCTATAGAATTAACACTGCCCTCCAAACAAGACATTTGTTGGTACAACCAAACGCCTACCCTGCTCTACACTATCTTACACTTCTAGATGCAAAACCACCTGGCGCTGAAGCCATTGTTGCACAGCATGGGCCCAGACTGGCTCCCCCTTCAGTCTTTATTAACACTGTGGTCTCAAGTAAGCTGGGTACAGCTGCAGATTAAGTTTGCTATAGCCAAGATACATCAGTCTTTCAAAATAGAAGCTACTTCAAGAGTTGTGCAAAAGGCTTTGTACATTATTACCATTTCAGAAATTTACAACTTCACTATAATCGTTTTCAGAAAAGTGGGTGGTCTTTGACATTTACCCAACTTCTTGGCTACAAGGTAGACTAGGAGACATGAAATCTGCTCAGGTGGTGATGCTGTAATCCCACAGTCAGCTTGTAATGGTTTGCTGAACCACAGTGTTCCTACAGAGCCCATTCCCACTGACAGCACCAGTAAGCCTCGGAGACCATCATCTGGGAGTAACCGTGCTGGTTCTTCCATTGCTAACAAATGCTAGAGGGTTCTGGTGTCTGATCCTTCCCAATGGCATACACCTAAACCATAACTGGATCCAGCTCTTCAAGTGTAAGCCACTAAGTGCACAGCTCTTGTTCATCATCTGCGGGTACAACAAGAAGCCCAACAGATGCCATATCAGACTTTGAGCCTTTGAAGTGTCACTTCAAACCCTGGGAAGGTGGAAGATGAACAACTCCTTCACCAGGAGACCATAGCATCAGTGACACCCTTTCCCATTAGTTTGTGATAATTGACCCTGAAGATTCCAAGCTTTCTTTGGCTTTCGTCTACAAGAACACCAGCTTAGCTAAATGCAGGCCAGCTGTACCAGTGGAAGTGACCTACTTCTACAAAACATTTCTCAATCATTTTCTAGTGATGAAGAACAGGTGCAGGATACTTTCTACGTGGAATAGAAGTGTGCTCAGCAAGTGAACGCTGTTAGGTGTTTTGTTGATGAATGATGTTACTACCTAGTTTAAATGTCCACTTGATGTTGAAGAAGTTCAAGTGCTTGGTTAGTTCAAGGGTAAGTGCAGCAACAGGCATCCTTTTCTACCCGAGATTCTACAAGGCCTCAAGTCAGCTGCTGCCACCAAGACCATCATTGATTTACAACACACTTGTATGCTCTTCCTCTGTGCAAGTTACAGAAGCTGCACTATGCGCCGTCTGAGCTGGGCACAAATCCACTCTATCATTAACACGTGCTTCGTGATACTTATTTGCATGCTTTCCTAGCTACACCTCCCTAAGTACCTTCGACACCACCACCACCAACAAAAAAAAAGATACCTGCTCTATTTGCAGTTTTCTAGAAAAGCCCCAGACCAACCAACCAAACAAACCCCACACGCTCCAGAAAACCCACCCCCCGTCCGCTTCAGATGATGTATTTGAAACTGAAAGTGCTGTCGCAGGAGAGGCGCTTCCCTTTGCACCGCCCGCAGAGGTCCTGGCGGTGGGGCCGCTTGGGATCCACGTGCCGTATCTTCACGGGGCAGGTGCACCTCGTCTGCTTGCAGCTCTGCAGGGGGAGGCGGCGTCGGCGGGGGCGGCCCGGGACCAGCAGGGCAGGGCAGGACTAGGCAGGGCAGGGGGTCCCTTACCTGGCAGGTGATGTCTTCCACGCGGTACGGGTTGTAGGACTTCTGGCAGGTCCGGCAGAACTGCCTGAAATAGACCTGGAGGGGAGGCGGGAGTCAGCGCGGCTGGCGGCGTGCGAGCGGGGCCGGGGCGGTGGGAGCCTGCCCTACCTTGTTGGTGCCCTGGACGCACCAGACGTACGCGCTCTCCCAGCGGATGTTGCAGTCCTTGCAGTGGTAGTAGCCGTACTTCTGCTCCAGGAACTGCCGGGGACAACGGTTACTCGAGGGGGCCGACGCCTGCCGGGCCAGCCCAGTCCCGCTGCGCTCCCGCACGGCCGCCCGCTCACCTGGAAGCGCAGGCGGGTCTTGCTCGCCGCCGCATCCCGCTTCTGTGGGGCGGCCGGCGGCTCTACCTGCGCTGCCGGCGCCCCCTGCTCCCGGCTCTCCTTCGGCTCCGCCGGCGGCGGCTCCTGAGCCGCGGCAGGGCGCTGCCCCAGGGGCTCGACGCTGACCTCGGGGGGCTTCTCCCAGCTGGCGCGCACCGCGGCCGCCTCCGCCTCCCGCTGCTGCTCCTCGGCGACGGCCGCGGCCGCCACCGGTTCCTCCTGCTGCTGCTGCTGCTGTTGCTGCTGCTGCGGCGGCCGCCCCGGCTCCTCCAGGAAAGTGGTGAGTCTCCGGGACGCCATGGGCGAGTAGACGGCAATGGTGCGGGGGAAGCGGACGGCGCGGGTGCTGGTTGTGGCGGGGCTGCCCTGCTCCTGCTCCTGCTCCCGCTCTTGGTCCCGCTCCGCGTCTCGGGGCCGCGTCCCGGCGGCGGGGCCGGCGCGGCGGCGCAGCAGCGTGCGGGGTCCGAGGGAGCACTGCACCGAGGCGTCCTGCCGCGGGTTCACCTGGACGCCCACCTCCTTGGTGTTGGCTTTGCGGAGCCGCGGCGTCAGGTTGGGGTTGACCTGCGAGAGGATCGCCTTCAGCTGCGCCCGCTGGTAGTTGTCGAAGTACTCGGCGGCCGCCGCCGCTTCCCCGTAACCTGAGAAGTAGCTGCTGCCCCGCGGCCGCCAGCCGCCCGCCGGCCCCGCCTTGCCCTTGGGAGGCGGATAGCGGTAGGAGTAGGGGTGGTAGGCGGCGTACAGGTAGCTCTCCATCGCCTCCTCCGCCATCACACCGGACCTAGGGCAATCCCCCTGCCCCGGCGGCCGCCTTAAATACCCCCGGGCGAGGCGGGGCGGGGCGGGGCGGGGGTCGGGCTGCCCCTGCCCCCGCCCCCGCCGGGCGCCGGCTTCGGCGGCCCCTTCCTAA
>WBNH01010498.1:178024-270417 GCA_013401255.1 Urocolius indicus | reverse complement strand
GGGGTGGCCCGCTGGAGCCCGGCCAGGGGCGGCGCGGCACGGCACGGCACGGCACGGCACGGCCCTGCCCCGCCCCGGCCCAGCCCGGAGGGTTCAGTCAGACAAAGAACAGTCCCGGCAACCAAATAAGGAAGTTGGAGCTGGAGGATTTCAGAATAGGAGCGGCGGGCAAACCGAGAAGCGGGCTTTCTGCAGGAGGCTGCTTTCTCTTTTTACCAGCGAGGTGGTAAAACAGAGGGGAGGCTGACGAACTTGTCGTTATCCTTCTGTAATCTGCCGCTGAAGAGCTCAAGATGTGTTTGTCATATTTTTCTCATGTTTCTGAAAGCCTTTCATAGGTTTTTGTTTATAAAGGAGGAGGTTTTTGGCAGCCCCGCTGGGTTAGCAGCCTGAATATAAATGAGTCTTCCTCTGCCGGAGGGGAGAACCCATTGTAGACAATGTCAAGCGTTACAAAAACATGTTATGAATTTTTGTCTGCTGCAAAGTTCTAAGGAAAACTTAGAAATCCTTCTAGAAAAGGTACATAGGCATCTGTGAGAGACTGAGCTGTCTTAGCAGTCAAGATCACTAGTAGAGAAAGAGAGAAAAGAAAGAAAACTGGGAGTAAAAAAAACCCATCCTGACAATTCTGAATACAAGAGCATTTAGTAACAAAATGTCTTGGTAGAAAAATATTCTGGGATATCTGAAATGCAATTAAGCTACTGTTTTAAACATAAATATGGAAGCTATACCTTATGATCCTAATCCCTAGTATCTTGGGGCTTTTTGCGTGTTTGTTTGTTTGTTTGTAGTTATGTGAGCTGAATTTAAAAGGTCTTATTCCTTATGGGAAAAGACACAACACCTTTCCCCTTTTTACTTCAGACTTACTCAGAGCAGGAAGAATCAACACAACAGAAACATTCAGTTGATGAAGGGGCAGCTGTGATCTCTGCTGACTGTGTGAAAGCTAGAACAGAGAAAACTAAATAGCTATGGGCCCAAACTTCAGCAGTAACATTTAACATACTGGCCTGCTTTGCTCTGGTTTCAAAATGTTAGCAACAGAATGTCTCCTAAATTCACAGCCTTTATAGCAAGCAATTACATGCACTACTAGCTTGACATCCTGATGAAAGGACCTGTGTTGTGCCTTGATCTTGAAATTGGGACCAGATCAGCTCATAAACAGCTATTGAAAAACACTTTAAATATTGTAGCAAAGCTTGGCTCAGAAGAAACAGCTTCTTTATCTTTTTTGACAGGCCTCCCAATTATGGCAGCTGTAAGTTACTAAAGTGGAGCTAAATCAAAGATACAACACAATATTACTGCATCAGGAGTGTTAAACAAGAAAATGTAGTGTTGAGATTCGGGTTGGGAAGTGGAAAGGCCTTACGGGTGACATTACACTGCTGTAATCACCTTTATATAAGCTGAGTAACAGTTTAAGCATGTGAAGTGTAGGTAGACCTGTCACAGATCCATGGTGATACTTGCAAACATGATTTCGGTATCACAGACAAGGAGCATTGTGCTAATTTTTAACGAAACCACAGAGGGTAAGCCTTAGACAAGGTTATGTTGCTCTTGATTGTGACACGTTGATTGAAACAGAAGAATATTAGACAGGTCTTTGTAATTTATTTCATTAATAAAAGACAGAAGATCTGAGAAGTGTAGTAGAGTGAGGGAGAATTAAAGTAAAGAAAAAGCTGCAAGATTTGGGAAATGAACAGAGAGCAGAACCAGCCGCACAGTTTAGGAGATAAAAGAAACTAGACAAAAAATCTTACCCCAAAAAATCTTACAAAACAGTTCTCCTTTGCTGCGGTAGTGAAAGTGGCAGTTTAACAAGGTTCAAAGTACTCTGAATCTAAGGAATGAGTTGTTTTCCAGGTTCTATTTTGTTAGATTTAATGTAGCTATTTCCGGAGCTCATAGGTATTGCAGTACCAGTAGCTGTGCAGGCCAGGAAATTCTCACGGGTTACTCATGGTCAAACAGACTAAGAATGTAGGTACTAAAGTATCTAGGTACTTTAGGGAAGCCATTGTGATACTTGACTTCTCTATATGCTTGTTGTTCAGCTGTCACTGTTCTGGTACCTTGTTAGAAGGTGCCTCTATAGTAGACCCACTGTTTCTCTCCATGCCATCATAGGGATTACGCGGTAAGTCTAATCAATATCATTTAAGCAATTTTGTATCCTGAAGACAGTTGCTATTTTAGTCCAAAAGGTGAAGTAATTAGTGTTAGAACAAAGAAGACTTAAGCATGAGTCACTTCATCACTACACATATAACATACACACATGTGTGTGTGTATACAGCTATATCCATTAAAATGGTAATAGCCTTCTTATGAAAATTGCCTTAGCAATAGAAACTTCTAATTATTGTTTTCCTCTGAGTATAATTAGAAGTCTGGAAAAGGGTTCTATTTTCATTTTATGTTTGTTGAATCATGTTTCAATAGATGAAAAACTTTGCAGTTTGATTTGCTTTCAGATATTGTCTCTAGCCATGGTTTCCTCTCTGTAGAACACATCACTTCAGTGGTGTGTATTGGCAGAATTAACCAATGGAAAATGTTTGCTTAAAGTCTTTCTTATAACAAACACATGATCCTTTATTTTCCAGAAGGGCTAAGAAAAACAAAAGCCACAATCAGCTTGGTACTTCTCCTTCAGACATTGTGAATTTCACCAACAGGAAATAGTCCCAAACAAAGCAATTTACAGCTACAGCCTCAGTGACTACCAGCATCGGCCAAGTTAGGCAGTATAGGATACAGGATTGAACAGACTTTTGAAACAGTGATAAATGCTTTGGACTGGTACAGATTTGGCAATCATCATTTTAGGGGTATAGTAAGTCTCTTTTTGTTTTAGGAAAAGTTAACTCTGCATTCTGGCCTTCTAAAGAAATCTCATACACTCATATCTTCCAAGAAAATCAGTGTTCTATTCCCAGTTCCTAAATACCCATTCAAAGCTCTTAAATGTTGTCCAGTACACTATAAGCAGGCATGTAATTTTATGGAGTTTTTTTGTTTTAAAGAAAAAAATTGAAAATCCACAATGGCTGGCATATCAAAGTTTATATAGCATGGCTGGTATAAGTTGGATGCGTTTCCTGTATGTAATCAAAGCAGGGAGATTGGCTGAATTGGGTGCTGGGAATCACTGAATTCAGTCAGCTGCATGTGAATCAATTTGGAAGCTTGTAAACTCGGTTCCCTCTTCTAGTCCTTCAGTGTTTATATTACTGCCATTTCCATCTGAACTTAATGGTGTTTGAACTGTAATAAGATGCAAAACTCCATTGGGCTAGCTGAATGACATTTGAGTTGATTTACAGACATGCCTATATTCTTGAATTAATTTCCAGTTTTTAAGACCAGAAGAATTTTGTGTAATATGTCTCCCTCATGTAGAAAACACCATTTGAATCTCAATCACAAGTTCTTCCTAGACCTCAGCATTTTTTAGAGTTTTGGTTTATTTTCTTTTCAAAAAACATGCTGGTTTGATTTAAAGAATTTGGGAGCTCTGGTCTGAACTAGCATGATCAGAATTGTACATTCCTCTCCAGTGTAGCTTTTAAACGTCTTTGTTATTCACCAGCTAGGATGCTAAAATTTTGCATATGTAATGAAGAAAAACCAAGTGGGCAAATAGAGGAAAGGAAATAAAAATGTGTGGTTATTTGTAGTGTAGCAACACCTAGAAACTAGCTGTTGTGGACGAGAATGTATGTCTACACTTATTAAAATACACTTTCTTCACTGAAGAAAGACTGCAAGCAAAAAGGTGGCATTTAAGTATAGCAAATTACACTGCAGTAGTTTAAGAACTTTACAGAATCTCTCAAGAAGGCTGCTAAGTTGTTTTATCTTCATTTGTTTTCTCTCAGATTGCTGGGGACGTAGTTACTTCATGTGAGGTTTTCTCTCTGCATTTTCATCTCTTCTTTCCTGAAGTCATCCTTTTTTAATTTTTCTACTCTGAGTTCCACCAATTTAATTTTATATACAGAGTGGTGTAAAAAGAAAATCTTTTTTTTGTGATGATTTTGTGATGATTCTCACAGTTAGAATGGGTGCTAGCAAAAAATACCTCACACAACTTCAAGTAGTTTAGTGTCTGTCTGTTTTACTACTAATAGCCATTTACCATTAGCTCCAGTAGTTAACAGAAATTAATTGTTGGGGGTTTTATTGCATTTTTCAAAATCTTCTTGTTTTGTAATTGTCAACACATTTAAAATATTTCATTTAAATATTAGGGTTTCATTGGAGTCATATGGTGACGTCCATTGGTGGCTGTCAGGAGGTTGGGGCATCCTTTTTTTCTATTGTAGCTAGCAACAGGACAAGGGGTAATGGGATGAAGCTGGAACACAAAAAGTTCCACTTAAATTTAAGAAAAAACTATTTCACTGTGAGGGTGACAGAGCACTGGCACAGGCTGCCCAGAGGAGTCGTATAGTCTCCTTCCTTGGAGATCTTCAAGACCCACGTGGACACATTCCTATGTGACTTGATCTAGGTGAACCTGCTTCTGCAGCGGGGTTGGACTAGATGATCTCTAAAGGTCCCTTCCAATTCCTACCATTCTATGATTCTATATACAATCGTATTTTTATGTGTAAATAAGTAGTGTGGCCAGCAGATCCAGGGAAGTGATAGAAGTGATAGTCCTCTTGTGAGGCTACACTTCAGCTACTATGTTCACTTTTGGGCCCCTCACTAAAAAGGGGACATTGAGGTGCTGGAGCATGTCCGAAGGAGGGCAACGAAGCTCTTTAAGGTTCTAGAGAACAAGTCTTAGGAGGAGCAGGTGAAGGAACTGTTTAGTCTGGAGAAAAGAAGGCTGAGGGGAGACCTTCAGACTACCTGAAAGGAGGTTGTAGTGAGGTAGGTGTTGGTTTCTTCTCCCAGGTAACAGGACAAGACCAAATGGCCTCAAGTTTAGATTGAGGGAGGTTTAGATTGGATATTCAGAAAAATTTCTTCACAAAAGGAGTTGTCAAGCACTGGCACGGGCCACTCAGGGAAGCAGTGGAGTCATTATCCCTAGAGGTATTTAAAAGATGTGTAGATGTGGTGTTGAAGGACATGGTTTAGTGTTGGACATAGCAGTGTTAGTTTAATGGTTGGACTTGATAATCTTAAAGGTCTTTTCCAATCTAAACAATTATGTGATTCTGTGAAATGAGTTTTCCTCATTTTAGTTTGTCAGTCATGCTGTATGTGTAGCTGGAATCTCCTTAAACTAGAAACAAATGTTCCCAGAGCTGGAATGATAGGCAGAGTTGTTTACAGGAAAGAATCACCAATCGTTTTAACTTCAGCATATGGTTTTATTTCCTTTCTCTTTGGATCATTATCTTAAATTGTGCCTCATATTTCGTTCCCAGTAAGCTGAGCTTCACTTAATTTTCCATTCCTAGTTATGTTTGTGAAGCAAGTGTCTTGAACTAAGATGATGTGCGCAAGTTGCCTTTTTGCTTTCAACTTACATCCCCATGAAGTGAACACAAGCATAAATGCATCAACATAAAATTCTTCTCCAAAATTCTTTGAACATATATGCAAAATCTGTGCAACGTAAGAGCTGTGACAGAAGAAAATGTCAGAGAAATCAGTTGTCTTTACTCCAATATTAACTCAATCTGTTATAATCAAATACAAAGAAGATGCAGTTCAGAGACGTGAAATCTAGGTACTGGTGTTTGATAGTTGACTTTTTCCACCATGTATCAATCTGTTCTTTGTTGTGTGTAATAGATTAGCTGCAGCTGTTACTGGCTGAACTGTATTCTGCTTGCTAGATAAAATACTGTCCTCGACCAGCATACTTACCCAAAGTCATACGAGTGATACTCTTTTTATCTTTGCATGATCTTAATACTATCTGTATGAGCTCCCATGCTTCTTCCCCAAAGTCATGTTTCTGAGGTGGGAAAAGAATGTCTGTGTAGTCTTCTTGATGTCAGGATCTGGCATGTCACTCTGTTCCAGCAATGGGGAGATGCTTCATTTCCCCCTCCCTTTTTCCTAGTTATCAGCATTCCTCTGTTCTCCTTGTTACCTTCTAGAGCAACTGAGTGATGTGGAGCGAGTTCCAAGTACTAAAGAGGACTTGCCACCTTGTTCTGTAACTTCCACCATATACTGATATTTCACAGGGTTTTGCTCACCTGAGAGGTTTATACCAGTTGAGGGAAAATATTTATGACAATGTTCTTGTGTAAACCCAACAGACTCCAGGCATTCAGAGCTGGACTATAGTACACAGTGATTGGAATATGGAGCTAGAAGAAGAAAGAGGAGCACACTCACTTCCAACTGCCTCAAAATCTCTTAACCATTGTCCATGATGTCTAATAGTATCGAGACAGAGGGCACAGTGTTTGTATACTTCTGTGTCATAGAAAAATCAAGTGATACCTCTGATCACCTCTGTGGGCTAAAGTATGTATTTGAGAATAGAGGTCCTATAGATACGTCTTTTGAGATTATCCATCTTGTTTTAAGCAGGTATTTTAGTAGGTGATATTAACGATTAGTTGTGTTTTATCATTACTTATAAAACTGATGTTGGTGTGTATTCTGTAAGAAAGCACTGGATCCTGGCCAAGTAGGTTGTAGTAGGAAGTGTATGACCCCACAACAGGTATCTGTTCTGCAGTCTTTATCTGCATGTGGAAAAAAAAAATAGTTAAAAAACAAGTACCTTCCTCCAAATGATGCCCTTAATGGAATATGCAATAGTAATGAATGTATTTAGAATCATACAATCATGGAATGGTAGGGGTTGGAATAGACCTCTAAAGATCATCTAGCCTAACACCCTGCTCAAGCAGATCCTCCTAGATCAGGTCACACCGGAATTCATCCAGGCGGGTTTTGAAAACCTCTAGAGAAGGAGACTCCACAACCTCTGTGTGCAGCCTGTGCCAGGGCTCCCTCACCTATTTACAGTAAGTCTTTGACATTCTGGATGGGTTTGCACAATTAGGCTGCAAAACAGCATGGTTTTGTAATGTGTTTTGGTAAACATTCTCTGAACTCTGATGCTGCTCTTTGACAGGTGAAGAAGGTGCAGGAGACTGTTTATCAAAAAGATGATTAAAGTGTGCAATAGAGTAATATTTTTTTTTTTCTGAGAAAGAGCTTTAAATTCATTTAAACTGAAAACCCGTGGAGTTGGTAGTTCTCAGTAGCAGCATAAGTATTATTTTAAAAGAACACTGAAGTATTAAAAACCTTAGATGAATAACTTGAGACGTCGCTTCCATGGTTCTACACTGAAACATCTAGCCGTCCCACCCGTTCTGTCACGCAGACAGAAAAGGAGACTTTTTTTTCGGAAGCAGGGAGGCTGCTGTGAAGTCCCATAGCCGTGCGGCTGCCCGGCGGTGCGGCGGGACCTGGGCGCTTCCCCGGCTCTCGGGGAGGAACCGCGCCAGTAGGAACGGCTCAAGCTTTGCTATTGGCCATGAATGGCGAGCCGCTGGAGGGAAGGAACTCGGCTGCCAGCGAGGGCCCCGGGCCTTTTTTGGCAAAAAGTGTGTCAAAACTTCCCAACTCTCGCAGCTCCGAGGAGAGAGTCGTGAAGGCTGGGATCGTGGCAACAAGGACGAGCCGCCGCCGCAGCCGGCGATTCGCTACGGTCACCCCCACTTCCCTGCCTCTCCCAGCAGCCTGGTCACGCCTCCCGCCCGCACCGGGGAGCCGGGTGCCGGCGGGACTCTTAACGTGAAGCCGGCGGCGCGGAGCGGAGCGGGCCGAGGCGGGTGGCGGGGGCCGGCTGAGTCACGGCGCGGTGCCGGCGCCGCCGGGTCCGCCCTATAAAGCGCCGGTACCTGCGGGCGCCGCCCCGCCCGCGCCCGCCGCCGCCGCGCTCCCGGTGCCGCTGGAAACTCGCGCCGCCGTGCGCAGCGGCCGCCCGCGTAAAGCTTGCCGAGGTAAGATGGCACGGGGCTTGCGCCGGCTCGGCCGCCGCGGATTGGCTTCAAAGTGAGGCGGCCGAGGCGGTGATGGGAGGCGAGAGAGGGAGAGAGGTCAAGACGAGCGAAGCCGTGCTGTGATCGGGTCGGGCTGACCGCCGTTCTTCACAGTATTTCTCTTTTTTTTTTTTTTTTTTTTTTTTTTTTAGCGACGCTTCCATGCGCTCTTAGTTTGCCACATCGTCTGTGGTTGCATTCTAGTCTGGCCGATGCACTTGGTTTGCCGACTCGGGCCGTCCTCTCGGTGTCTCCAGGTCGGAAAGGATGCTGCTGGGGCGTCAGCGCCTGTGTGCAACTCTGTAGCTCAAGGCTTGATCAATCAGTTGCTGGTTTCTTAGCAAATGTAAAATATGAGTACTTTCGCAGTCTTCTTCGTAGGAGACTTCTGCAGGAACTCGGTGGTACTCCTGGATGAAAAAAGACCTGGTAATAGCCAGGAGGCTGACTCTATGTCAGAAAGCATTCTGTGGCTTCTTACCAAAATGAAACCCATCTCAAACAACATATTTCGGTTTGGTTTTGTTTTGTTTGTTTGGTTTTTTTTTTGTCCCGTGGAATTCATTAGTATGTAAGGAAGACATATTTGGTGTCCCAGCAAAGATGTACTCTTGCTGCTAACTTTTTTTGGTCGAATGTTTATCACTGAACGTTGAAAGGAATTTGATGTTACTTAGTAACTTTGTAACTTATAACAATAACGGCTTTGGAGATTTTATTATTGTTTTTCCCCTTCTTTTCCAAGTCTGTAGGAGACATTTGTTTAAATTTTAGCAGCTAAGACAAAAAAAGAAAAAAAGCTAAAGTTTCCTGGCAGGAGGCACATAATTAGAAAGAAGGCTGGGAAAAGTAAGACTGGCTTTCCTTATAATGATGTGCTTACAGAAACTTGGAAAGCAGAGATACGCATTGGCTATCAAAAAGAAACCAACGTCTGCTGTTGGAACATTTGGGTCAGCCTTATATTAAGGACTATGGCACTACAAAGCATACAGCTAAAAATAGGAGCGGACACATTCAGTACTTCGTTAGGCTTTGAGGTCAAGAAACTGTTTTTCCATGGTGTTCTGTGGCTGTATTGAACTGAAACCATGATTCCTGGGATCAAACTTTGTACTTCTGAGATTATTGTATGGAAAGTTTTATGCCCACTCACAAGTCTCTGTGCACCAAAATCCAACCGATGGTTCTGGAGTGGGAAAAGTTATGATGATGATCTTAAGGAAGCCCAACAGTTTCCAGGCATCCAGATCTGGTCTGTGATTCACAGTGCATACCAGACATAAGAGGATTAAGATATAGAACCGATAACAAGAGGATGGAAAAAACCATATAAAAGTTAAATGTCTTTCGGCTAATGTCCATTGATTGTATCTAAACCAGTTTGCCGTGAAAAAGGGGGCAAATACTTGTGAGCACAGGACCCAGAGAGATTCTGTGGCATCCTGCTTTTGGATGGGGAACAAAACCTGAAAGAACTGTCTGTCTGAAATAACACTGGTACTGATTTTCCTGTCCGGGAGGATAAATCCTATGGAAGAGATGAGGGCAAAAGGATTAGAGTTTGAATAACAGACACTGAGAACATTGGGTAGGAAGTATTCAGATGTTTTTACAACTTTTGGAACTCTTAATAATATGCAGGTAGGATTTTGTTGGAATTAGGAGGGTCTCATTTGGGTAAAAGCATTTGTCTCATCTTTGAGATAGTAGAAACCTGATAATCACAAAGTCAGGATTAACCAAGTCACCATACACTGCAATAGGATGTAAACATTTTTCTAAAAGTGGAATGGTGGGTGTGTGGTAAAAGTCTGTTAGCTATTGGCAGATAGATGTCACACAGCTTTTTTGTTTCTTTATGAGAATCAAACAAATAGGGATTTTTTAAGTGAAAAACTGCTCCAAAATTTTAAAGCGTGATTTAAGTATAATAATAAGCAACCTGATGTATCAGTATTCCATTAAAAACACATGGGTTTATGTTCTCATACTTAAGGAAGTACTAGAAAATTCTCTGTTATCTTCATATTGCTTTTTCAATTTCTCCATTGTGTGTGGTTTTGGTTTGGTTTGGTTTTTTTTGGTGTAACTGCAGAACAGTTACATGCATTGTCATGACCAAACTTCTCTTGGCTGGATACCTGTGCACCTATTATTGTGGGCCTACTACTTTTGACTAGCTTGAATCTACTATTTTTCTCTGCAGAATCTAGGTGATGATTGCAAATGTAAAAAATTGTGAAGTGTTATTCTGCAGTCATTATTGGGTTTGTACAATTACAGTTATCATTGATTATCGTCCTGAAGTGATCTGCAGTTGTAGGCAACAGAAAGCAACTTGCTGTTCTGTGCTCTAGACTGAAGAATTTTTGTGAGCTTATGTGACACTTGTGGAGGGCATGATAGTCTAACCTCTCTGTAAACAGAAGTGTGGCTACAATTTTGTCATCCACTTTGTGGTCAGTATGACTGCAGCAGCCATTTCTAATAGCTATGTTAGCTATGTCAGAACAGCATGCATCCATTTCTGTGAAGATGCATTGGTAAATCTGATGAGTAATGTTCAGCTGTTGAGCTTTGGGCACTGGAAGACGAAGGAAGCAGTCTCACTGGAAGTGATCTGTGGGATTCTGGTCAGCCCACTCATGTGTAGAATTCTTGCTTTCTCCCTTGTACAGAATTTCTATTAACCTGCTCCAAAATGATCCATGAGAGACTTGCCTTATTAAATGTACCTGGTTCTCAGGTGAGCCAAGTAAACAGATCTTACTTGTAAAATCATGTATTTGGTGGGAAATTATTGTATTCTTCAAACAGCAAGCAAATTTTTCAACCAGCTGTACTTAAAAGTAGCTGCTTTGTGATTTTTACTCATGCCAATATTAAAGCAGACCCACGTGCCTGGGAGCATCAACCAGTGTGATGTCATGTATATACTTTTTCTCTGTGTGTATAGCAACATTTCCTGTAGATTATGAATATTGGTAGGCACTAAACATTGATACACATGAAGGTAAAGACCACTGTTTTTTAAAAGATGAGTTTCCAAGATGGAAAGGCATAGATAAGGGAAGCATATGGGATGCAGTGAGAAGAAACTGTCTGAAAGATGAAAATAAGCACATGCGCTATTAGTTATGTAATTTCCGCGGAAAATGTTTTATGACATTGTTGTGTGTCTTTTCATTTGCTTTTTACTCCCCAAAAAAAGCATCTTCAGGTATTTGGGGAGCTACTAGATCTTTACTGACCTGAGTTAACAGCCCTAAGATTTTATTTTCCTGATAAAAATTTTGAGATTTTGTAGAAGATATTGATTAACTGATAGTCCTATATATTCTTGAGAACATAATCATTGGCTGGGACTCTTTCATCCTGGGAATATTCCTTAATGAAAATACGCCTATGGAATTTTGTGTTCATGAATCATCCTTCATCTTGGAAATATTCCTGTTTTCTTAACAGACAGCGTTTTAGTGATAGATTAAGTAATAAAAGTTTCCTTAGGAGTGAAGCTCCCACTTAATAACAGCAGTACTGAGCAATGATTTCATAGATTATACATCCATTTGGAAGAATTAGGAAGAATACACACAGAGTAATTACTAACTTATAGTATGCCCAGAAGACTCATTTTAACCTCTTATTCTGCAAAAAAAAAGTGAGGAGGAGAGTCTTTTGTGACCACAAGTGTCAGAACAGCTTGGAGCACTACAGATCATTTCACATTTTAGTATTCAAATAATTAAAAAAAAATGCATACTATGCCATCATAATTATCATGGAAGGAGAATCAATACTTAAGTCTGTTCTTTTTACATGTGGAGTATGCTTTCTGGATTAGAACATGCATAGGCAACTTCGGAAATTTTTTCTCCACGTGGCTGTCTACACACTTAGCGTGGTCCTTACCCCACCTCCCTGAGACATTCTAACCCTTGCCAAGGCAGGAAGTTTGTATTTCCTTTATTGAAGCAGAAAGTGATTATAATTAGTATATTGTGTATGGCACTCCCTGGTGCTTTCCCTTTTCACAAAGAGAAGGAGTTTTAGATAAACCACATTTCTAAATAATTAAATACATAAATAAAATGAGCTCAGTTTATTGCTGGGCCTTTTTCTGTCTGGTGCACTTGCATGAGATAAGCCAAGAAACAACTGAATCTGCTTTCCCTAGTTTGCATAGTGTATGTATCTCTCCAGCAATGATTTGAGTAAGAAGTCCTTGATAAATTTAGATTATCTTAAACCATCCTTTGCTAGCAGTTATTCAGAATTCATTCCAGGCCTTCGGAGGACATTCTTCTGAGACTGGGGAATTTTATTCCTTCATGTCACCAAAATATGTTCCTCTCAAAATGGGCTCCAGATTTTGTTTGTTATCACTTTCAGTAGATGGCCTATGTTATATGTAGTGGCCTAAAACACAGAAGAAAAAAAACAGTTCCCGTAATTCATGTTTTTCAAGAAACCAATCTTATACCATGATTCACTAAAGAATATTTCAAACAGAAAGTGGCAACGTTGGCTTGAGTTTGTACTTCAACCTTAAAAATGTAGAGGAGTTATTGTGTTGAAGAGCTGAATCTGTGCACCATGAGCTGCTATACTACATTGCCAAAGTGTCCAAGTTTTTCTAAATGTCCATAAGATGTCATATGTCTCACTTGACCTTTTGGATTTGTATAAAGTGAAGGCTTGCTAGAGAAAGACAATTATTTGCAGACATGATGTGTCAGCTAGCAGAAACGTACAGGGAAAGAATTTTTGGTTTTTATTGGCAACATGGTTGCATTTTTTTTTTTCTGGACTAAAATATAGATGAGCACATAAAAATCTGGTTTAGTAGCATTAATGTTTATACTGACCAACTAATCCCAGCAAATTCACTGGGAAGGGAGATATTCTTGTCTTATATGCCACTGTACCCATTAAGGCACAACACAGTGTGCACGTCAATAATGAGAAAATGTAGGGAACCAAAGTTTACGACATCAGTATTTAATGCCTTATTTTATGATCTTGAGTGGGTTTGTTGTAATCTTTGTATTTTCAAGAAAATGACAGAACATTGCTTTAAAAGCATTGACTTTAGATGATGATTCAGTCAGCTTGATTTAATTTTTAAATGGCAATTTAAAATAAAAAATCCCCTCCTACAATGAAGAAGAATTCTCCTTCAGCAAGCAAGAAAAGCATGCAGGCGATATCTGGTGGGCTGGAGAAACTTCATTAGGAGTTCCTGCCTGGGCTCCAGTTACTAGAAAACGATCATGGAATATTTTGATTTTTTGGTTCTTTGTGCTGCTGCTTCAACAGAATAATTTTTAAACTATGACCCCGGTTCTCCAGCCACACCAAATACAGAAATCTGGTTTAAATCAAGACCTGCCTGTGTTACAACTTTTCTCAGGAGAGCCAACCTGCTGGTTTTAGGCCAAGCATTAAACTGGGCTTGCTTCTACCCATTTTTGCACCTTACTCACTACTTGGGCGACTTATCCTCTCAAAGGATGATTATGTTCTTTTTGTAGCTGGATTTTGTTTTCTTCTTAAATTTTTACTCTGTGGCTGAATTCATTCTTCTGAACAGACTGAATCACAGTATGAAAGTAGTCACTAGCAACAGAATTGTTTCTTTCAATTCTATTTCAAACATCATGTGTCTGTGTACATGCATATGTGTGTAAACTGTATGTTTCCAACTCCAAAGAGCAGAGAGTGCAGTTTTTTTTTAAAGAGAGGAGATAATACAAGTCTGTTTCTGTGTGCATATGAATCTAATGGGGTGTGAATGTGTGTGTGTGTCCGTATAGAGCATAAGTAAAAAATCTGAATCAGACTCATGGGAATGATTTGTTTAAAGCAGCTATTAAAGTGCAAAACTATTTTAATATCCAACTTTGGCTAGTGGAGCAGACTCACCAAGGCAACACAGAAAGTTTTGCACAAATGAAAAAAAGAGCTTATTTCCACAGAAACATAGTTGTGCTGTATTTCTTCCAGCCCGCATCATTGTACTTACTTTGGCTCTGAAATATAAAGCCTTTCTTGTCGGTGTTTCTAGGTTTCAGGAGGGTATCTTCATTTATAGCTGATTTTGCGGTGACCAAAGAGCTAGTGAATATTTTAGTATGAGTGAGGCTTTGAAAATCCCAGATGCTGTCATAGTATTTTGTGGATGGGCTATTTTCATACATTCCACATTTGCATGTGATCAGTATTTCCTGTCAAAACTTTTAGGGAATTAAATGAAAGCATGAGTTGCTTGGTATTAGGTTACTGATGGTGAGTCTGTTGCAAGATGATGCCATTTACTTCTGTGCAAATCTGAGGTGCTTAAAACCAGAATTACACAAAGAAAATGTAAAGGGAGTCCACGCTGACAGAGGCATTGGTGTGTAGCATAAAAATGTCTGGAAGGCATTTGTAGCTGAGGTTGCTTGGTCTTCAGGAGTGTTCATCATTATTACTCAGCTGATAAGCCACCAAATGTATTTTGCTCAATAAACTACAGATACTTTTCAGTGAAGAGACATAGACCAGTGTTTTCCTTTCCTCAGCAGACATTTTTCTTCATTTGACATTGCCAAATTCTACTGGCTTTCTGTTTCTAATGATACCTGATAGTTCTCCTATATCCATGGTAATTCTCACACACTTAGACTCTATGTCCTTGCTAAATCACATGTTTGTTCTTCCATGTATAACCTCTGTAGCCTTTTTTTCTGGTAGTAATTAGTTTGCCATACTGATTGTCCATGTTCAAGGGAGAAAGTCTTGTTTTCCTATAAATCTTCATCATTTTTCTGTCTACAAAAATCTGGAGAGCTGTATATAATGTAAAAAAGAGAGATACTTCTATCAATTTCTGCAGATGTATGAAATCTAATTTATAAAGTGACACTACGGAAGTTCAAACCAAATTGGAAGTACATTATGTTGTCTTACGAGTCTCAAGGATGTTACATGTGGCTTCCATTCTTTTATCTTTAGAGGCTTTTGGAGTTTTTGCTAGAAAGTTTGAGGTTATTAACTGTTTAACATTTTCTTGTTGTTCATCAGGAATTTCTTGAAAATGATTGCTTCTATTTCTGTCTTGTATTAAAATACCCTCTAAAATAAAAAAAGAAAAAGAAAAAAAAAACAGTTGTGTTTCAAGAACATTTGTGCTCATAGGACACAGGGCTTTCAGGGGAAATAAGCCAAGGTTAGAAGCTGCTTTCATATATGTGCAGCTGAATTGATTAAATATTGCATAAGTATCTGTCCACACAGATGGAGTGAAAAAAAGTCTGCCTATTGACATAAACCCAAATTGATATATCAACATTTTCTCAAAGAATGAACTTTCAGCTGCTGTCTCTGAGGTTAGTTCTATGGTTGTCTTTGGCCCATAAACCACAGTATCTTTAAGTGTTTCTGAAACTTTAGAAGTAAAAATTATACATTGATTCTAAAACTCTAGATTCCTGTGTCTCCCATCCCATCAAAATTTACTGATCATGCTAATGGATAGGTATAAAGAGCCAATTAATATGAATAACAGTAATTACCCAAATAATATTAAATGTCTAGAAAAATGAATCAGTATCTTTTTGCCACGTTTCCCTTGCTCTTCCACCAATTGTATGGCTGCCATCAACAACCAGCTGCAAGCAACACATGAGCCTCCTCTGCAGCCTTAGCTGGAGCATGTTGCAGTAATCTAGCCTTGATGTCAGAGGCGTGTCATGTGGTACATGGACCTGTGTATGGTGGAACCATTCCTGGGATGGTGAAGCTTGGCACTGACCACATGTATCACAGTTAGCCTAAGATCAAGGACCCAATTTCAGCTCTGAGGAATCTTTTAAGGAGGGAAGCAATGTTCTCTGGAGCATGAGCTGACATTTTAAAGGAGCAGGGTTTTGCAATTGCCTATCTAAGCTGCAGCATATCCAGCTAGTCTGTTAACACCCCACTGAAAGTTTTCTTACCACAAACAATTGCAGGGATTCTGCCAGTTCACAGAAGTATCAAGAAGTTCAGATCTTAGAAACTCAAACACAAGTAGTGGATGTTCTATTTGTTACAGGCTGCAGTAATACATCAGAGCATTAACATGTGAGCACAAATGTTATAATTATAAATTAGTTTCAGGTTCTTTTGCCATGCATGTCTTGAGATGAGGCAAGCCATTCCTACACTTTGTACAAGGATCTGATTATCATCTGTGAGCATGGCTCTTTGTGTAGTGAAATGTTTGGTTCAGAAAAAGTATTTATAATCTTTAATGCTGGCTTTAGCATGTTGTTTAACTAAAAGACAAGAACACACTTCTGGTTTCATTCTTTTCCAGCTACAGCCTGCTCCACTTACAAACTGTGAGGCAAGGCTGTCTCATCCTCACTTTAAACTCTCTTTGATAACTGTGCTGCAGTGCTTCTGTAACTTTATAAAGTTAACATTCCTGTTGGGTAGAAACTTTAAACTTTTTTGGTAGCAGATTGTAACTAGAAAAGAGGAGTGACCTAGGGACAGTTAATTATAATGAATTACAGACAAGCTCCACCAGCCACTCATGTTAATTATGAGTTTGCAACTAAAACACAGCACGCACGTTATCTTTTTTTTTTTTTTTTTTTTTTTTTTTTGATTAAGAAGATAGATGTTTGTGCTTCAAGCACTAATGCCTACAAATGCAAAAGACAGGCCATGTTTACTGAGTGAATTCTTGTACCAGTACTGAATTACAGGAACTGTTTGCAGTGCTAATATTTGAAGTAACACGGTCATTGGTAGAGCAGAGCAGAACAGAATTGGAATGCATTTAAGCACAAAGCTGATCTGTCATAGATGAAAGTTTGGGTGGGTTGAGTGAATTTGTAAGAACATAGAAAGCTCTGGGATGCCTAATATTTTTTCTGTTTTTCCAGAAAGGTTTGGTATGTCTGCCAGAATTTCCAGTACTGGCAAAGCAAATTTGATTATACAGAGTAATAGAGGAATGACTAATTAGAGCAAAACAGGAATGTTTGGGAGACATTTGTAAAACATGTAAATAGTACTTTTTAATTAATGGAAGTTTTTAAAAAATGCCAGGGCCTTGTATATAAAGTGATACAACACAGAAGCAGCTTGTCTGAGAGATTAAGTTCTTCACAAAGCCATAATTAAATAATTCTTTATGTACTTTGGAGTTAGTGAAATTATCTCTCTGTCATCATTGATGGTCCTCGTAACAGCAGAAGAATCATAGATATCTTGAGTTAATTATCTTAATGTCTGTGTTGTGATTGTTCTCAAATGCTTCCTCTATTTAATTACCTCAGACAGATTCATCAAGAGTTTTGTTACAAGCTGTCCACTGTTTCACATGAAATTCAAAATGTCATTGTCAAGTTGCTTTAAAAGGAAGCTACCAATATGACTCGTTTCTCAATTACTTACCCTTCATTTTGGAAAATTTGCTTGTTAGAACCACTGACCCCTGGTGAAGTTTGTAAAATAACCGAAGCTTTTATAGTTGGTAGAGGCAGCTGCAGCAGGCTGCATGAAAGGCAGGAAAGAGGTGGTGAAAAGGCTTTTTGGAAGATGTGGGACATATGAAAAACATATTTCCCTAATTGGTCTGAGAAGCAGTTCAGCGCTTCAGAGTTTTATTTGCATGGTCTTGAATGTAATTCAGGTCTAAATTAATTGGCTGTCCCGTAAATTGCTGACTGCCCAATATACTTGTTATCTGTTATCTGGTTTTGCACTGTACATATTCCTGTAATATGAATATTGTACATTCGTGTGCAGATTGGCATATTGTGGGGATAAAAGCATGTATTTAAACTATCATGCTTTTGGTTTCATGGAACCATTTCAGTGTCTTTTTTCAGAAAGTATTAGTAGTTTTACTGTGATAATAGCATGTAGTGCCCAATGGTTTTGAACAATTGCATTTCTAATAAAATTCTGAGGTCCTAAATCTTAAGATTTACCTGAGGCATGTCTGGATTTTTTGTTCTTTAGTAAAATTAGAAGTACATTTACTGTTGTCAATGAATTTGCACACTGTCCTAAAAACTGAAGGCTATGTAGGCAATCAGAAATAATAGTGTTATACATCATGTTCAAGTTATATCAAGTCAAGCTATGGCTGGAAATAACACTAAGTTACAAAAGCCTCTAGTAAGTGTTGAATTTAATTAGTTATACCTCATAAGTTGTAAACTTGGCTGTTTCTGTTCCAAAGTGTGTACAAGTTTTCTACAGTTCTTGATCCAGGGAAGAGTTGGTATCTTTGTAGCTTTTCTATAGCTCAGGCAGTCAAATCATTACATAGCAGTAACAAAGCAACTGTCGACAGCATAAACCATAAAAGATGCTAAAATATGTCAATAGTACTACCTGAAGTTGGATCTATTATAAACATGCCTGAATCTTTGTAAGTTGCATAGTATTACCTTTTCCATGGTCATTTGGTAAAAGAAGTTCTCCTGAGAAATTCTTCCATACTTCTTAATAGGAAGTGTTTTCTATTCCAATCTGTGAAGCAAATGTCGTTCATCACTGTTATTTAAATTACCAGGTTTTGTATGTCATGATAAGTGCTCCCTGTGATCTGAATATTCAACTAAAACTTGGAAAAGACTCCAGTGAAACTTGAGTTAACATCCACAAAAAAACTTTCCCACACTCTTTTATGTATAGGAACATCTTCAAGGCATGAAAGAGGAATTTCTGTGTTTTTCACTGCTCAAACCTGCTGATAAAGGTGACATAAAAGGTAGTATTTAGACCTTGTGACAACTTTTCTGGGAAGAGTGTGGAGATTGACTCACTTCAGTCACACTGCCAAGTGCTAATTAGATGTTTTCAACTTCTGTTACACTGATTGAACTTAACTGGAGACCTGGGTATGAAACCTATTGCTATGCTGTTTAAGTAAGGGCAAATTGCTGACAGAGTTAATTTACATTAAGTACTCCTAAAGCTCAAACTAAAGTTTGAAAAAAAATATTGTAGTTATGTGGATGACTTTTTAAATTTAAGTTTTCAAATCTGTTTGAACACAGTTAAATTCATACAAAATTTGCCTGAGTTTCAGAGCTAATTACCATTGCTCCCCTTAGTTTCCTTGGAATGTCTGTGTGCCTGAACACACAGGCTACTGGTTTGAGTGCCTGAATTCATTTACACAGATTTGAAAAGCTGTTGCAGCTTATTTTTTTCAGTGATAAAACAAAAAGATGATAGATTTGATATGTACATGCTCAGATAGCATATCAGTTGCTCTTGTGGCAGCTATATATATTAACTTACATAATAGTGCTAGGATGGGTGAGCAAAATACTTGCAGTTGAATTCTTTCCATTACAGCTCGTTTTAGCAGATGTTCTCTCTGTTTCTAAAATGACAGAGCNTAAATTCACACAAAATCTGCCTGCGTTTCAGAGCTAATTACCACTGCTCCCCTTAGTTTCCCTGGAATGTCTGTGTGCCTGAACACACAGGCTACTGGTTTGAGTGCCTGAATTCATTTACACAGATTTGAAAAGCTGTTGCAGCTTATTTTTTTCAGTGATAAAACAAAAAGATGATAGATTTGATATGTACATGCTCAGATAGCATATCAGTTGCTCTTGTGGCAGCTATATATAATATGTTAACTTACATAATAGTGCTAGGATGGGTGAGCAAAATACTTGCAGTTGAATTTTTTCCATTACAGCTCATTTTAGCAGATGTTCTCTCTGTTTCTAAAATGACAGAGCAACACAGCACCATAGCTAAAACTTAGCAAAGAATTGCAGTAACTTTATTTAGCAGAAACTGTTCTCATCCAATCAGCAAGTTTTGGTGAAGTTTTACTGTAACTAAGATTTGATTAATGTTACATAAATATAGCTGCCATATTGTTTAACATTGCATTTTGAGTCTAACTTAACTCATCGGCTTTTCCTGAAAGCTAGACGTTCGTTGAAATCACTGCTAAAATATTTCAAAAAATTAGCATTGTCTGATGCCCATAATTCCGCGTATGGCTTTAGAATAAAGGAAGCCTAATAATTTACTAAGTAGCCAATTCCCAGATCAACAAAAGTAAATAAGGATGAAACTAGTTAAGTGAGTCTTGTTCATACCTTAGTCATTCAAGCAATCCAGTCTTAAGCTATATCTTCATTTTTAGTGAAACAAAGGCCTATGGTGTGTACTTTGTGAGGGTGTAAATGTTGTACAAATAGCCTCTATTTGAAATCTATAGATAGTTCCAGAATGGAGATGAAATTTCCTGCAGTTGTTCATTGTGCATGCTAACCAGTTAAAAATCACTTTTCTCTGTTGTAACCTAAACTTTGGCTTTACTTCCATCAAGGACTTCATTAATATTATGGTTTTTGAATTAACAATGTGTATGTGGATTAAAACACAAAGATCTTGTTTGACCACTGCCATTTAGAAGTACAGTGACTATAGAAGTTCTTTTATATCCTTCAGTATTACAAACTAAAGGTGCAGCTTCACGAACTGTGCCGTGGAAGGGACTTTCTCACCAGCAGCATGAGCCATGCGACGACCAGCTTTCCGGTGATTGTTCCTGGACAACCACTATCCATCTGTTGCACCAACAGTCCTTTAAAGGGCTACTCTTTAATCTGAAGCGGTGAACAGGTCCAAGTTTAAGAACAAAACAAAACCCTCCAAAGAAAAAAGTCCCAAATGCCCAAAACAAAACCACAAAAACCCCCATCAACCAATCCACTCAATTCTAGGGCTGCTTTCAACTTTTACCTCATCCATTCTGCTGTAAGCATCCTAAACTGTTGTGAAGGAACTGGGGAGGGCACACAGAAGTATTTGAGAATGTCTTACAATGTGGGACAAAGAATCCATGGTATTGTAAGATCACATGATTACTAAATGAGAGCACTCATGGTGGTATTCAGTATACTCCATCTTACATTTATGTGCTACATACCTTTACTTAATTAGCGTTTTTGGCTGATGTAAACATGACAACATTTACTGTAAATTTCCAAAGACTGTATGCTGCACAGCTGCATCTGAAAGCAGTAGGATCCCTCATTGAACTCCTCTCTAACTTTTTTGGAAAAAGAAGAGGACATATGACCTACCCTGACTTTTTGTACTGTGGTAAATACATTTTTTTGTGTTTGTATCTATGTGTGTGACAGCGCTGAAATAAATTACGTTCTCAATAAAATTCCGTGCCAGTAAATACTACATGCAGACTTGAAGCAGAAGTTGGATTATTGCTTAGCAATCGTGCATTAGAAATACAATAACTGAAATTTATGATTACATTAATTACAGCATGAACATAAATTTCTCTGGCACTTTTATTCTTCATGCACTATATTGATTGCTTTTCAGCTCTCAATATATTAAACAAAGTCTAGCAGTCTCAGTAATGGATGTAAAAAATCAAGTGCAAGGACCATCTTTTTTTTCAGAAAAACCTTGTAGGCCCTCTGGGTTTTCCTGCACATTTAATTTATTTTTATTGTGTACAGTTAAGGTTTCCTACGTTTGTGGTGAAAAACTCAACATATACAATTGGCAACATCTGTCTCAGTAAATTAATGTCGTGTAACATGTTACAGTAATTTACTAATTGCTTCAAAAGAATGACATGTTAGAGATGAGGGACAGTACCGATGATACCATAGAATAAGAGGTTTGTCTTTTTTAGGATCACAAAGAGTGAGCAGCAAATAAAACTGTGGTAGATACTTGCCTCTCTTTCCTGCTTTTGGCTGGTGGTTTAGGCCTCTTTTATTAATTGTTTGCTTTCTAAGGTTTCAAGAGGAAATCCTCTAGAGTCTACTGAAGTAAGGTCATAGGAATTAGAACTTCATCCCTTACTTTTTACTGGAATTATGTACATTTTACACATATCTCTTAACAGAGATTTTGCAACTCCCTTGATTTGCAGTTGGTGACAATTTAAAGGTTGTTTTCATTAGAGGTTCTCTTTTCAATGGTTATACCAGGAGCTCCAGCTCCTGTGTTCTAGTCCTTTGCAGCTAACTACTGGCCTTATATGATGATCCTCACTGAAGACTTTGTGGACACTTCTGAGTGTTTAAAGAAAGATGTTAAGTTGCAGAGAGGTTTCCTATTAAGGAAAAGTGATGTAATGTCAGTGGAACACTGCCAACTTCTCTCTGCTCATTTTATTTATATTAGCTGCATACCAAAGAAAATGCCCCATAAAACATGAGTGCTCCTTGCTATATTTAGCCAAGTTAATTTACTAATACCAGGAGGTTATGTTTATATGCAATGGAAATAATTATAAAAAGATTTGTGGGCATCTTATTGAAATAAAACAGGTTGAACTTGGGAAAAGTAAATACCAGTTTTGATCCTGGTGTGCAGAAAATACTCTAGGGTGTCTTTTAGCATTTATATCTGCAACATATGTATTTCTGTGCTGAAGAGGATTGTTTAACATTTTAATTTAATTATTTTGCTGATTATTTAAAGAACACTTAAGTACAAGGAAGTTATTTACATTTACTTGAGTCTTTTCAGTCTTACCAATGCAGATGTCCTCGCATTTAACTTACATGACTAAAACCAATCTTGCCATACACATTCCAGATCAATCTTCTGGTCTGAAATATTTGCACCCATCTTCATGTGGAACACAGTGCAATACTGTTCTTTTTTTTTTTCTTTTTCGGTGATGTTTAAAATCAATCTGGCATATCTTTTTTTGATTACCTTCTCTAACTTTCCTTTAGGACTGCTTTTTAAATGAGTCTGCTTTTTAATGAGCGAATTGTTTTTGCTTGGTTTATGTTCAACTCTTTGTTCTACAGCTGATGGTGTTGATAAATAATCACAAAATTTCTTCCTGACTTAAACAATGCTACTTCATAATGCTGTTAAAGAATTTGACCTTTTCTATTAATTTTACTCCTACATGGTGACCCTGGCTGGGTGTGGTGGTGTTAAAGCTACGGATCCTCCATGATACTAAGTCCACCTAAAAGAGTATTCTCCATCAAGAGTAGCTGAATACATTTGTTAGTTGCTTATAAATAAGAACTGTCATAGTACTTAACCACATTATGTATTTTTTTTTTAAAAAAAGATACTTTTAATAAATTAAATGTTAAGTCTAATGTAACTGGGAAACAATGTGAGGTATTGTGAGATCTGCAGTTGACTCATGAGTTGAAAAGTTGTGAGCAGGGGTAAGAATTTGGGGTACTGTTATTTTTATCTGCATTACTGAGGATGTGCTTTATGTGTTCTCTGCTCAAATCTGAGTCTCCTGTCTACGTTTTGAAGCTTGTGCTTTATTGGGATGAAGTCTAAAGATAGTACTTTAATACAGACTTCATAAATTCTGACATTTAGCATCTAATTTACACACCTGAAACTGCACTCTGGAGGTTTCACTGACCATTTAGGAGGCTCTACTACTACTCTTGTAAGTGAGATGGCAAAAATGAGATGATGAGAACGTTTCCCTATGTGTCTTATTTGGACCAGAAGAATTAGAGAAATGTAACAGCAAACTGAAGTGCTGCAAGGCCAGAAGAAAAAGGCAAATGATCTTTTAGCCTATTGCAAATCAAATATCCTTGTTTTACACATCTGGAGCTTGTTTTGAAAATATAAAGCTATTTAATATATAGTGGATTTCAAAATGACTGCAAGATTCTGTCGCTAATTCCAAGTATGCATAAATTTTCTCATTCATTCTGAATGATTCATTAGGGAAGTAGATCATACAGCTAAAAAAGCATGAGAAAAAATTTTGAGTCAACTAAGGCTGGAAAAACATTTCCTGCAATTATGAAGTATGTTAATCAAGCTGGGGCTTTTGCCTTACAGATTCCTCTTAATTTCAAATATCAGATTTTAAACATGAGAAATTGAAACAAAACAAAAAACCTTGGGTCTTGAGATGCCATTTCTAATATTCAGCTCTTGAGGACAAAAATTCTCCCTAGTGTAGAAGATCAGACATAACTAATCTGTGAAGTATTGCCTGGACAGTGTACAGCAAGAATTATGTGCTATCAAAGCAAAGTTTATTTCCCCATTTTTAAAACTAAGGCCTGGTGGATTAGTTATTATTTAAGTAACTTCAATATTGAAGTCATGAAATCTATTTGGAAAACTAAAGTCTCTGAAGGTTTGTCAAATGACCAAAAAAAGGACAGCTTCAGACAACATTGCCTTTAGGGCGTGAGAATATAATTAATGTGGTAAGTCTAAGTGCACAGGCTTGTAGAGTCTTGGCATGCAAAAGAGGATGACTGTAGGGGAACAAACTTATTTTTCTCCAAACAAAAATACTAAGCAACTCAGTCTTTCTGCAAATGTTGATGCTCACTTTCCCTGATACACAGCATAACTAGTTGGAGAAGTGAAACGCCTTTGCCTTATTTTGCCCTCTAACCCAAAGACTGCAATATTTTAAAAAGCTCTCTGGTGTCTATAGCTTTTTGAATTTCATTTAGTCATTCCTTGTTCTGCAAGAAATTATCATGGTATTTTGTATGAATTGTCTAATCAATTAGCTAACCTCACATAATCCAAATGCTTTTGTTATTGTGTAACACTCCTGTTTTGTGCTGTTTGAGTTTTCTCTCTGAAATGTAAAAGGAATAGAAGGATTCTTCAAATGAGAAACATGATCAATGTACTGTGTGAGTATGTGACTACAGAGTAGCTTTAGTGAACCAGCTCTGAGAAGCAACGGTCGCTATCTTGTAGCTGATAGTAGAAAACTGTAGTAGACAAGGGTATTTTAGGCCATGTTTTTCTGAAGACTGAGGCATACTTCTCTAGAGGAGCCAGCAAATGCAGTGAGGTAGAAGGTAAAGTGAATTTTGTTATCATGCACCATAGGCAGCACTTCTGGAGTTCACAAGGAGTGGCGAAGAGGGAAGAGGCAGGGAGACAGATGAGAAGACAGCAGTTTGAGAGACAGAAAAGTCAGTGAGAAGGAAAATGTAAGACAGACCAGCATTAGACCATGATCTGAGTATTGCTGAGAGCAGCAGAGAATCATGTGGCATCTCACGTTTCATACAGGAAAGAATCATATGAACCTCAACGATGCTGACTGCAGTGTCACTAATTTTTGGTGTTGTCAAAATCTCTCTATCTTGGAAGTAACCTACAAGTCCAAAGTTACATTTTTGATGTGGAGCTGTAGGTTATTTATTAAACCATAGCCAGGTAAGATTTTTCTCTTTTCTATCTCAGCTATTTGTGAAGGTAAATGCTAGCTTGGAGTCTAAGCTGTCCTGAAAATTGAAGAGAAGATTTTACAGACTGGTAGTGTTGACTTCTGTGTTGAAAGGTGTGTGGTGCTAATTTTACATCTTTTTGGCACATATAATAATGGCAATACGTATGGATTGTACTTTATTTCAGTTTTCTAACAGAGATTTACCAGTAGTTTCCAAATGTATTATAAGTATTCTAGTTATGTTAAGTCCACACTTTTTTTTCAAGAACAGAACATAAACTGTTTTTTCTCAAGGTAAGCTAAATCGACATTTCCTGTAGGAATGGATAAACCACTCTTCCCGTCATTCATTCTGGAATGTTCATTTTGACATAAATCTAATCTTGATAAATAAATATGGGAAAACATAACTTGGGAACCTCAAATCAGGCAAATGCTGTTTGTAGGCCAATATGCTTTCTCCCAGAGTGTCCAGCACCAGACTAAGAAGGTGCATGAGTCATCAAAATAAAGCCCAAAAAGAGAGAATCTTCCTTTATAATTGTCAGGAAAAAATGAGTTTGAATCTTGAGGAAAACATTTTTTTCTTTGTAACAAGCTTTTTGCAAACTACCCAGTGATCAGACTGAAGATGAACAAGATATGTTTGTTTTGTCTGGGAGGTTTTCACTGTAAGACAGAAGGAAGGAGTGGAATGAACTGAATTTAAGAGGTCAGCTGCAGACAATCAAATAGTAGAAAACTGTACTGGAAAATAAAAAATAGTAAAATTTCTGTGTAGTATGGGTCAATACATTGTCTATGACTGTTTAAATGTTAAATATGCATGATATCCCATTTTTTAATATAACATGCATCAATGTGCTATACACTTTGCAAAATATCTCAAGAAACCCTATAAATTAAACAAAGAGGTAAATTGTCAGCATATGTTTAGCCAGATACGTGTTAACTTTCTAGAAATTAATACTTGTGCAAAATACAAAGCCAGAATCTCTTGTACTATACACACTTATTTTTAAATAAGTCGTAATTCTAGTTGTATTGTTTGTCTGGACGCCTCATGCTAGTTTATAAGTCAACTCTGTATGTGTAGCCTGTTATCAGCATGAAACAGAAACACAGAAACAAGAGTGGCTCTGTAGAGCAAAAAAAGCATGTTGGAGGGCATGATACCTATACTGCACGTTTCAACATCACCAAGTCTAGGGGGTTGGTTTTTTCCATTTAGACTAGTTCTAGTCTGCTCCCATGAGTGGCTACAGTTTGTTACATTTATTTCACCTGACAGGAAATCAGTTCACCTTCTGATTCTAACTGGAGAACAACCAAGTGGGGACAGCTGGAGATTTGCTTCAGAAGTGTATTTCTGATCCAAGCCAAAGCATAAATGCAAATGTATCATTACTGTCCTCCTAGGCAAGATGACAGTCTATGTGATTTCTTGTTTGTTTGGGTTTTTTTCCAGTCACTATGTTGATTACTATTTGATTTAGGGAAAACAGCACTTCATCCTTCCTGTTATTTTCTCTGTGTAAGAAGGCTAACACAAAATCACAGGATTGTTTAGATTGGAAAAGACCCCTAAGATCATGAAGTCAAGTCACTACTTTTAGCACTGCCACATCCAGCACTAAACCATGTCACTAAGAACCACATCTACATGTTTAAATACCTTCAGGGATGGTGACTCCATCACTTCCCTGGGCAGCCTGGTCCAAGGCTTGACAGTCCCTTCTGTGAGGATTTTTTTCCAAATATCCAGTCTAAACATCCTCTGGCACAACTTGAGTCTGTTTCCTCTCATCTTATTGCTTGTTACTTGCGAGAAGAGACCTCACTAGAACCTCCTTTCAGATAATTGTAGAGACTGATAAGGTCTCTCCTCAGTCTCCTCCACACTAAAAAAAATACCCCAAACAGTTCCCTCAGACAGTCCTAGTAGAGATTCCTTTCACTGAGACCTAAGCAAGATTCAAATTGGTTTTAGAAAAGAAAGCAGACATTCAGAATCACTGGCATAGTATTTGGCCATAACAAATGCTTATCATTACACAGTCTACCTGTATGATTCCTCTTTTTTTGAAATGTTATTATATATCACTTAAGGTCCAGGAAGTCCTTACAGTGTAAGTCTACTATATGCAAGTTTACTTAATTTAATATACCAAGAAATAAACAATACTTGAAGTGAATCATCTTTATGGAATGTAGTTTTACTCAAAAATACAATAGCAATTGTTTCCTCTGTCATTTATCTGTAAGAAATTCCATTTAAGCTTTTCAGAACAATGCTCTGTACAGTTATGTAGCAGTTAATGTTAAATTCTCACTATAAAAATCACTTCATCTATTTACCAAGGAAATAGTATTTAAAATTATGTGTTGTCAGTGTACCACGCAAATTCAAGTTGAGCATTTATGTCCAAATGTGTGTAATTCCAGGATACATTGTTTCTCTTTGTGATGAGAGGGAGTGGGATTAGTTCTGATTAGATTTGTTCAATCTATTCAGGCTCAGAATGTATTCTGAGTATTTGAAAGTATATTTTGACTGCAGTGACATCTACATATTGTGGGTGGATTTTGCCTTTGCCCGGTAGTTCTGCTGATAGGTATCCATTTTTTTTTTGTTTATAACAGGCAATGGGGAAATTACAGTAAGGAGCAGAATTCAGTCATGGAGTAAGGCCGCAAGTCTGCTTAGTCTTTAGGATTTGCCTAAGACACCTTTATTATAATCATTTGTCATGCAGTTGTCATAAGCTTTAGCTGTGCATATCTAAGAATGCTTTATCAACATTTTGAGTATAAATTTTTCTTTTCTTTTTCATACTTCAGGAAAGATAGCTTTTAAATAACAAAACAAAACAACCAGCCTCAGCTCTTGAGAACCAGGCTGAAAGATTATTACTCTTTAGCAGCTGCTACTAATGCCTGATGCTTCTCCTGCTTCCATAAGAGTTAGTCTATGGTGTTGGTGGGGTTATTTTTGTGTGTATAGAAGGACCTACAGAAGGATGATATCCTATTAAAACTTTATGGTATTAAGATAGTGCTGAAACCTAAAGTGAGTTAAGTCATATTGTAGTGGGAGAGTCTCAGACATATATATCTATTTCACATAAACATCATGATTATATGTTGATTTCCTTTCCAGTGCTCCCTATTCATATGGTATTTTAATAGTAAGATACCTCCAGGGAGTTTCAATAACACAGATTATGAATGTGTCAGCTGGTAATAGCCAAGCTTTGCATGAGCTGATGACCTGCTCAAACGTCAGAACTGTTTGTGAATATTGAATGGCTGGTAAAAGACCCTAGAATTTAGGCTCTAGAACTACCTTATTTTCTTCAAGTAGTTTTAATATGATGGTCATTCTCCCTCATTAAAGTATCCATTTCAATAGTAGAAAGCAGTTGTCTTTATGTGTAAACCAAAGAAGAGACACTGGACAAATACAGGACTGTTAATGTTGAAAGCATTTGTGGATAGGCATAAATATAAGAAAATCCCCTAACTTTTGTGGCCAGTTATAGAACATCTTGCAAATAAAACATATTAATTAATTATAAATAAATGAAGACAACCATGCATGTGCTATTCCAGTGGGAGCATTGAGGAAAATGTATCACACTATGTCTAGAAGAGGATAAGTGGCCATCCATCTTTTCTTGTGTTCACTTTGCTTTTAGGCTCGTACAGTTTTTCAAACTTGGATATGTTTTCTTTCTCCCAAAATTTTCTTTGAACATTATACCAATCAGCACAGAATGTAACCTTCCACATGTTGCAATACACTCAGAGGCAGAAGACTTATTTGTTCTCTTGCAGGACAGTTTATTACTGCATTCCAACATGATTTCCTACACTTTTGGCCAATTCAGATGTAAATAGGAACCTGTATTGTTATTAATACCTTGTTGCACTTTGCCTCAATAACATAAAGCTTTTTGGTTCCTTTATTAGTAAAACTCATTACCTGAGTAATTTTTGCACTATTGTATCCACCACTGGATGGTATGTGCACTAGTTACGTAACATACTCAATCACAAAGCCAAACAAATTTTGCTGACCAGACTAACACTTACAATCTAACCCTACCAGAGATATGAAATGTAGCCTTTTTGCTAAAGCTGTATTGTGTCTTTATGACTTTTGGGAACAATGAGCACAATTTCCTCTCTTTCTATACCCAAGCTAAACATGTTATCTCACTGGTGCATATTTTGAAAAATGTCTCTGCAGTGGTATGGAGATGAACCATTTGTTCTTCCTGCTAAAAGAACTGCTTGTGTTGACTGAATACTGGCACTATCGACACTGTTGGTTTCCTTAGCATAGAAATTACCTTCATGCCTTTGATAGATAATCAAATCATCATAGAAAATGGGCACAGATACAACTGCCACTGTTTAGGATGAACAGACAAATTGTAGCACGATTTCCTTAAAATATTGAGTTCACAAACAATGCAGATACAGTGCATATGGTTTACATTTCTGTGTGTATGAACTTTCTCAGATGAAAAGTCAAGCTTAGTTTCATAGTGTGCTTATAATACAGTATCTGTGTTAGCTCTTGAATTGTTCTGATTTTCCCAAGTGAAATTAGTTATAAACACTCCTATATATTAACCTGAAAGACAAAAAAAAAAAAAAAGTATTTGTTATGAATCAGCATTTTCAAGCTATTAACTTTGAAGGACGAATAGTAAGAATGTAAAAAGCTTGCAGCTGGTGTAGATAGTTCTCAGTTACAGCTTTCTAGTTATTCAGCATGAGGGTTAAGTTGTAGTTGACAACCTTCATTTTCTCTGAAATCTGTTAGTGTAGACAAAAAACATTCTAAATGCTTGCAAGGTAGAACCCAAACTGGTGCTGTTTTTTATCATCCTTCTTCCCCTACCTGTTTTTATTTTAACTGATAATTTCAGTCTTACATAAATGTAGACCCTTTCAGAATTTGAAGCAGCCCACGATTCTTTCTCGCAATATAAGAGATTATTCAGCATCAGGAAACTTAATGCTTGAGTAAACTTATTTGTAATAATACAGCTTGAAGGCACTCTCTGTGTTGAATACTTTGCAGTTTTTGTAAAAAGAGACATCTGTTCTGTCTTTACTTCACCTTCTTGCCATGTACATTTTTAACATTTCTGAAAATTAGTAAAAACTCCTTCGGTTGAGAGGTTAGTTGGAATTACTTTTGTATTCTGAGTATTATTAATGACTTTTAACTATTGATAAATCTGTTGGAAAACAGATTTGGAACAATTCCAGATATGAGTGACTACTGTCAAGTTTTGGATGTGTTGGTGTGTGCATTTCAATCTCTTAAATACTGTCAGAAAAGTTTAGAAAATTACTTATTTTTAACAGTATCATTTCTATCACTAAAATACTAATGTCGGGGTTGTAGAAAGCAAATTAAACAGGCTAAGAGCTAGCTAAACAGCTATCTGGCAAAGTCTGCAATGCCAGCTACCTGAGAGCCACAGATGCAGAATCTCTGTGAATCTTATCTAGTGTAACAACACCCACACTCCTACCACTTCCAGTTCTCTATTTCTTTTCTGCCCACCAGCTATCCAATTGGGCTGGCAAGGAGCTAGAAAGATACAACTGTATGTTATACGTTCCTATTTTAATAAATTATGAAAACTCATATTATTCTGGATTTTGTTGTATAAATAGCTCAGTATATGTATCTAAATATATTAAATATATCTGAATATATACATATGAAATATATTTAAGTGTAGATGCTTGCTGACATGGAAGTCAGCGTTACCTGAGAAGATTGAAATACAGCATGTTTCCTTTTGGTAGAGCTCTGGCATGATTGTGAAGCAGCAGTGTAGAGTTAGAAACTAGGTCTTCATTGGAAGGTAGTTTTCATGGAGGTGAGTTGACAAATCTTAATTTAGAAAATTAGGTCAAGTTTTCAAAGTTGTGGTTAATTCTGATTATTTTCATTCAAAATATTCCTGCACTTTAATTTCACATTTATGTTTTGTATATTGCTGTAGAACTGCACCATCTGTTTCTCAAAGGGCAGATGATTGTGTAGGATTGTGAAGTGACCAGTCTGCTTTTGCTCAGGAATGGCTTGAGGCAGAAGCGAACCTGTTGGTCTTCCATACATAGATAGGACTGTTTCAAACAAAAGTTGCCTTTCTTTGTGTGCTTTACATTTCCTCCTTTTCTCTTTTTGAGATAAGGAGGGCCAAAATCAGGAATTTTTAAAAGCTGGAATATGGAAAAGTTTATTTTATGCTGGCTCTTTATATGTGGTCATTTATTTCAATCTGCTTCGTACACTGTGTTTTAAAACACTGAATAAACTTCAGTGCCCTGGGCATATGTGTTAGACACTACCTGGACGAGGTTTGTGTATGACTGATTCCCTCAAGGGTTGGATGGCATCCCTCTACCTTTGCAGAACCTTCCTCTCCAAACTAGATACCCTGGGTGGATGGGCTTCCACGTGAGCTTTTACAAGGTACACAGACCAGGTTATGTTGAGGAGTTGATGATTAAACTGCAAATAGTAAGATCCTTTCCAGAAGCAAGGCATTGTTCCTGTATTTTTTTTATGCTCTTCACAAACCCAGAGGTCTAAGAAAAAAAAATAAAGCTGATACATATCCTAATATTGGGAACCTGTGAATGAGCCAGACAGAAATTTCAATGTGAAGGTTTTATTGCATCCCTGAAAATGCCATCTGCTGTCATGTCCTCTGTGATCTGCTGGCCAATTCCTGTTGAGACTTTCAGAGGTGTACAATTATCTACCTATCTCTCCTCCTTCATAGCACTGTATCCAGGCATTTAAAGTTGTAGTTCCTGAAGGTGGTTATTACCAGTGTAGTGCTCAAAATTGAGGACTACTCTAAGAAAAAACATTGTGAAAATGGGATAAAAAGATAAAACAGACTATTATGTTCTAAACCAAATGCATAGCACAGAATATGAATTCCTAAGTATTAAAATATACTGCATGCATTGTCAGCATTAGAGAAGATTCTGATCATCTCCCATACAATTGGAGTGCTTTGTTTTTTAAAAGATAGTATTCTGTACTGTTGTCTGTCAAGAAACCCAATGTCTCTGTTTTCAAACATCATTTTTTTTCTCACCGTCATTTAACTCTGAAAATCATAATCTTATTGAGCAGGTTCCAAGTGCTAAGAACCAAACTTGTGTATTCAACTGTTCTTACAGGCAATGCAAACTTCACCTGTGTTGCAGCTAATGCCTGCTTTCATTAAAATATTGCTTGCTTTACTGTTTACATTACTTTTACTGTTCTGACATAACTATTGGAACGTCTGAAAAAGTATATCACATTCTTGATCAAGAATATCTGCTACTGGCAAAAAGAATCAAAAATACTGAAGCAGACCTTTTGAAAATATTTATGTATCGCTAAGCCTGCTTTTCAGTGACCTGCTGGAATTTCTCAATATTCACTTTGCCCTACTTTTATTTTTTTTTAAATTGCTTACTTTTGCCAGTCAGTGATTGACTTTTACCAAAAATTTACTTTTAAGTGTTCATTCCTACATTCTCGTATTTAATTATTTGGCAAAACCAAGCATTTCACATGGGAAAGTAAGTTTTATTTTCTATTGTTTCAACAAGCTTGATGCATTCCCTGAAAGCATGTGTGCCCTTTAAAACACTGGGATTACAAAACATTTCAGCTAATTGGGAAGAGGATGTAATTACAATTAAAATAATTTTTCCTTTAATCTCATCCAAAAACTAAACTCTTTTTAATTCCCTTCTTTGTTTCTTTACTGATGAGGGCAACATAAGAGGCCGATTCTCTTGCTTAACTTCAACTGCTTGCCTCTATGTGTGGCACGGCGATGTTCTGTTTCAGGACCTTAACCATGTAGAGCTTCCACCGCTGTCAGTGTCTTTGCAAAGGAACACTTGTGATTGTTCTTTTCTTCTTTTTCTCTTTCATAATGATGACATATCTTAAGTATAGGGCAATATCTGCTGTTAAAATAGCTCTGAGTTGGAGACATTCCTTTGCAAACAATGATCATGCATTTTTACCACTGGAATGAAAGTTAGCTCTAAGAAGGTCTTTATGTTTTTGGTCTGTGGATTGATATGATAATGATTATGTCTGCATGGTATTTTTCAAGCAGACGTGCACTTGCTTTGTCTAGACTCTAAGCTGATCAAAAGCTTTCCAAATGGAATTAGTGCTGTCCTGTGCTAGTAAACCCTGACTTTAGGGCATGTGCATCCCTGTGGCCTCAAGTCAGGCTTAGTGTGGGAGCAGAACAGCCTCACATTTGCCTGCCAATCTTTTGCAGACATTCCCTGAATCTAGTCTTTATTTCTGCCTGGATTGGTACAGCAGCAGTTCAGTGGCAGGCACTGTGGTAGTATACTTACCATTGACAGGGCCATAGATGGTCATTTGTGTTATGCTGTTGGCTGGGCACATCGCCATATGACTTGGCAATGAAAACAAAAATGTCCCAAGACAAGACACTCTGATTTTCTTTCAGCACATGTTGGGTAAACATAGCAGTGTTGGAGACAGCTAAGTTTCTATATATTCAACACAGCATTTACAATACTATATTTCCCTTCCTCCTGTTTTTTAACCTTAGCTTCTTTGTCATTTAAAAAAAAATGGAAGTCATTATGGTGGGAAATAAAATAAGGGTTATTTGTGAATAATTTTAGTGGTATTATACAGTGGGCCTGCAAATAGTCAAAGATACAGAATGTGCTGAAAGTAGTAATCCTCTCTTTCTAATTAGAGGTGACCTTAAGTATTTCTGTTGTTAGCCAAGAAAATCGTATGGTGATGGGAACCGAAGTTCTGTTGCTTTAGCCCATTTAGGGAAAGGAAGCTTTTATGTAATCTAGCAAAAATTGAAGAATAAGGTTCATCCCTTGTCCTATGGAGTGAAAAATGGAACCAATAGGGATTTAGAGTCTCTAATGCCAACATTAAAAAACGAACTATAACATTTACAAGTGAACTGCAACATTTTTATGTTCTTGTTGCTAATTTAAATAAGAAGGAAAATGCAATCTTCTTTTAATATGTTTTATTAGAGAGATGATTATGTTGCTAGAATTGAACCATCTTTATGAAAAAAAAAAAAGCAACTGTTATGTGTAAATAACTGATTTTTCAGTTTTCAGTCCTAAACAAGCTTGTTCCCCTTTTTCTTGTCTAAACAGTCTCCTTTGGCTTGACATTATAAGCAGAATAATTGTTAGAAAATATTCTTCTGGGAAATGTGAATGATTGGAATATCAAAATTAATCTTAGAGTGGAAAACTTGATGATATTACTATTTCTAGTTTTGTTGCTACCAACAAAAAGTATATTTTTGTGCCAGAATCATACATTCATATGCCATGCGTTGAGCAGATAGCTTCTAAAATTTCTGCTTAAATGACCTCAATTATGTATAAACAATGACACATTTGTATATAATGAAGTATTTATATATTAAATATACAGAAAAGGTATAAGCGTGTATGCTGATACTTTGTGGACATCTGGAGAATTGAGATAAAGTTATGATTTCCAGATGGCACATGACAATTTGTAAGCACATCAGTCTGATGTATTTTAAGATAGACCACACAGTTAATTCTGATCTTAATGTCATTCAAACAACTGTATTGTGGACCAAAAAACAAAACAAAAAAAACCCCACAAACCAGTGCATTATGTGGTTTGCTTCACAGATTATTTATTTATTTAATAGTTTTGAATGTTCCCACATATTAGGTTTTTAGTCTTTACTGTTCTGCTAATTAATGTCTGCATTTCTATAACAAATTCTCATTTCCATTTTAGCTGATAGTACTGCAGTTCCCAATTCCTCAGAACTGTATTCAGTATCTACTATGATACACCTCAGTTAAGAGTAAAGCCTGGGAAGAAAAGAGAGGCTGAAGTCACAGGAAAGCTCATTTAACCACTTCTTCAGGTTGCAGGTGTTTCTTGGAAGTCTTCTTTTGCTTGTCTAGAGATACATGGATGGTTCTAATGTATAATTTGGTCCCTTGTCTGCAATTACGTTATTTAAAAAATGGCAATAATTAAGTCTGTCTGATCAGCCCATAGAGGCTGCAGGAGAAATCAAGGCTGAAGTTGTCACTGGGTAAATATCTGAGGTTTGTTATTGAAACAGGGCCATTAAATGAAATAGACAAAGGAAACCTTGTTAAGAACTTCAATATTTTTGCCATTGTTTGTGTTATCAGGATTGCTCCTTTTAAAATACCCTTAACATCTTCAAATTGTCTTATTGTTTACCTTTTTTAAGAGTTCTCTTTAAGAGTTCTGTTAACTTTCATTATGAATACATTTTTTTCTCTCTTCTTGACCTCAAAAACCAGACTTTTGTAGCAGTGCCTTAGCTCTAAAGAAACAGGTCTATTCAAGACACTCAGATGCTTTGAACTCTCCTTGCCTTTCCTAGATCATAGACCTTTTACCTCTCCCAACGAACACTGCATGTCTGATCATCTTTTTGTCTATTTTTCCTTCCTACAGGGACCCTATAAAAATACAGCAGTTGCAGAACCAAATTCGTCTGGAGCAAGAAAGTGGCCAGTGGTATCGTCACCAGCAGCAACCTGACCATCAGCAACACCCTCCCTCTTCTCCTTCCTTTCCTCCTCCCCCCTCCTTCCAGGAGCTTGAGTCCAGCACCTCTCCTGTGCCAATGAGTATTCTTAACTCTCAGACTTCCCCAACCATGCAGTCCTCCAGCTCTTTCAACTATGCTCGGCCTAAGCAGTTTATTGCTGCTCAGAACATCAGCCCTGCTTCAGGTTATGTGACTCCATCTTCAGGATCATCTACATCCAGCCTTCCTTCACCTATGTCTCCAACTGCTTCTCAGAAACAGTTTGGGAGAGTACCCGTTCCACCTTTCTCTCAGCAGTTTGCTCCAGAAGGAGAGTATGCCTGGTCTCCTTCTTCTCCGTCCCCTCCTCCTCCACCTCCACCTGTCTTTAGTCCAACTGCAGCGTATCCAGCGTGTGATTCCTTTCCACTTCCACCTCCTCCACCCCCTCCTCTTCCTTCAGTTTCTTCACCTACCCACAGCTTGTCTCCAACTCCCAGATTTCCTAATTCCGGCCAGTCTCCAGCAGCTTTTCTCAGCTCCATGCTGCCATCCCAGCCACCACCCATTTCTGTCAACGCATTAGGCCTCCCGAAAGGAGTGACGCCTCCGTAAGTATCAGCTAATGAGCTCCTTGAGTTTGACTGTACTGAAGATTATTGCAGTTGTTTCATTTTATACTTTCTTAGTGTTCTTTGCTGTTGCCTCCTACCTGATAGGAAGAGATAGGTGAATTATTTGCAAATGCCTCTGTGCTTGAGATGGGGTATAGTTTTCTAACCCTCACAGAAGTGAGATTCTGAGGGAGTCCTGCAGTAGGAACACAAAAGAGGAGAAGCTAAAGCTTTAAATTGGAGTTGATGAGAATATGAAAGCAGCAGCAAAAGACTCTGCGTGCCCATGGCAGTGTAAAGAGATCCAAGAAAAACCTTCTCATTACCTATTTCTTCTAAAATCAGATGTTCTGGGATATTTGCAATCTATGTTCCTATTATGTCTGCAAGTACAGAAATACCAAGTAGAGAGCACATTCTTCAGAAGTTTCTATAGCTTTGAGATACTTAAAGTATATACACCTGACAACAAAGTGATCGTAACAGTATATTGAATTTTGGCTAGAGTTTTTTGTTCCAAGGAAATTTGAAAAAGGGTTTAGGAGGGGATTTAGAAAAGCAGTGCATAAAACCAAACAGAATCTCTCCCCTTAACAACTCTGCGTACTTGCTTTCCCTTTTTGTCTTCTCTAAAGGCAAAAATAGTGTTTAGGAGCATGTCAGCTCCTAATCAGTTTGTCTTTCCACTGGCACTAGAATCTCATTCCATCTTTAGAGAACAAAGGGACATGCTGAAGAACAAAATTGAGAATAGCTGTATCCAAGGATTATTTATAACTTTGTCTAGAAGTTTGTCTAAACATATCTGCGGTATCTAGGTGACTTGCTCAGCTACATACTATTGCAGTGGGAACTTCTGTAACTTCAGTCCAAGATATGAAAAGGAAGAGAAGGAAGAAAGTAGACAGTTATCAATGTAATAAATCACATATGTGCTTTAAAAAGCATTTCTTTATCTTGAATTCTGTCTTATGGCTCATTATGGAGTCTAGACATGAAACAGATTCAGGAGAAAAATTAAGAAACAGTAGAGTTTTCCCTTGCACTCATAATAGTTGTGATTTTCTGCCTTATTGTGTCCTTTGCGCTGTCTGATTTTCCTTGTTGATATTGACTGCTGTAAGTTGGACAGAAAGACAACTCTGCAAGGATGCTTCCCCTTTCCCCATGGACCTCACTTCCTCAAACCCAGCAGACAGTGTGGGTGTGCACATGATGGTGTGTCTGTCCCTTTGGGACAAGGCAGCAGCTTCTGGCTGTCAGCTGAGGATGAGGTGGTTGGCTGTTTGGCCTGCATTCCCTCAAGAAATGTAGTCCAGATGGGAGCTGGATCATGTTAACCATACTGAATGTATATGTGTATAATTTATGTATAAGTATATATACATACGTGTGTGTGTATACACACAATGAGCATTAATCATCTTAATTATAACGTTAAAATGTGGTAGAAGATGTACTACATGGTGAAAAAAAAAAGAATCTGTTGTTCTTTATCTTTGATGTCAGTTTTTCCCTGGCCTCTCCTTTTTCATTTTACTGTGTAGGTTACTAACGTCTGGTGCGTCTTGCTGAGTAAAGCATTCAGTTTCCTGTCATTCTCATAGCACTCCTGAGCAATTCCTCTCGACTTTCATCCACCCACTGCTTTTTGTCTCTTCTGCTTTGTGCTATAGTCTCAGTTCTTCCCCTTCTCTTTCACTTTTTGCTTCTTTTCCCTCATTTTTTGTTCCAGCCTCACGAAACTTCTTTTCTTGAACACATGTGTCTTTCTGAGACATTGTAGATTTTGAGCCACTTGCATACCTCACCATGCATAACTCACCATTGATTGAAAAAGATGATACTGTTTGCTGGCAGTATGCTGTATAGAATGGGTGCAAGAAGTGCCTCAGCTCAGTATCTAAAATGCTAGTCAAGACATTTAGCTTTGTCTCTGCTTCTTGATCAGTCATATAGTGGTGTTATTGAGACGGCTCTTCTCAATGATGGCCAATGATAGGACAAAAGGCAAATTTTTTCACTGTGAGGGTGACGGAGCACCAGAACAGGCCGCCCAGATGAGTTGTTGAGTTTCCTTCTCTGGAGACATTCAAAACCCACCTGGACAATTTCCTTTGTGACCTACTCTAGGTCATCCTGGTCTGGCAGGGGATTGGACTAGATGATCTTTTGAGGTCCCTTCCAACCCTTAAGCTTCTCTGTGATTCTGTGTGTGAATATGATAGAGTTGCTGAAAATTATTTAGGCAGAGCTTGAAGTACCTTTCATGGAAAGAAGGTGCATTTTTTACTAAAGACTCCAAATACAGTCCTTGAAGTGGTAGGATTTCCTCTTTAGAAAATAACTTTATGATTTATCATTGCATTTTAATGTCAGTGGAAGTAGACTTGGACCTGTCATTGCATTTAGATACCTCACCATTTTCATATCAAGCGAATCTAGCATATACGTTCTTGTAAAACTATTTTCCTGTCTGCTTTCAGTATTTTCATGACTCCTTTCTCTTGCCTTGACTTTTTCAGGATTGGTAATTTACCATTCATAATTTGATTATATGGTCTTTTTACTATGGTTGTTTACTCTGTTCTCTCCCAGGCACTTGTCCTGTGATACTGGTACAAAAATATATTTAACCTTGTCAGTCTCTTGTAATTGCCAAAAACTATTGTTTGACAAAGTAAGAAATTCTGCAGACCAGATTTGTAAGTTATGCATCTTGATGTACTGTGGAATCTAAGGAATAATTATTTTTTTCCTAAATTTCAATGATTATTTTCATTACTGATTCTTAGGACACCTACAGATCTCCTCAGAATCAGTACTTAGGAGGCATCATCCAGATTCCTTCCCTCCAGTATCTTTCTTCAGGCATTTCCTTTCCAGTTGTATACGTCATCTTTGTTCTACTTAAAAGAGAAACTAATCCAAGGAGGTGGCATGTCTCTTGTAATATAAGAGGCCAGACAAAACATTTCTCTCTTCCATCCCTGTGCTCTGTGAGCCCATGAACAGTAAATACCATGCTAATGTTTCAGCTAAGGGTTGACATTTTCCTTGGTTTTGGATCCACTCTATGGAAGTGACAGCATTGTCTAAAGTAGTTTGATCTTATGAATATTCTTTCCAGTTGATAGGTTTTTGAAACATTGTACTGAGATTTTTTTGTTTGTTTCAGTGGGGTTTTTTGTTGTGTTTTTTTAACAACATGTAATCTTACAGCCTTCCCTGAACCATGGGAATTGTGAATTTACTACATTTTATTTGGACATCTAAAAGATAGAAAGCAGCTTTCATTCATTAGTACCTACTAATTCACATTTAAATATTGTAATCATTTATTTGCAACAATTGTATGGTAAATGTTTCAGTTAATAAAATATATCTAATCTTTCCAGTGAGCTCTACAAACTTTACAGTGACCATCATTTTAAAGCTGTGACTGCCATGGTGTTTGCTGAACAGGCTTTGATAATAACTTTTTTTTTTTTTTAAGTAAAATGCATCAAGGCTGATGGAATTGCCTAGCTAATTAAATACCTAAAAGGAACTGTGAATACTTGTCTCCTATTTCTGATGTAAAACTTCTCTGGAATAAGAGTAATATTCTTAAAAAACTCAGTTCTTTCTTTACCTAAAGAAAACTCTAGAGTGTGTAGATGTGGTGGTCTCAGATTAACTTTTCGTTACAAAAGTCTTACAGAGAGCAGACGTAATATGACAGAAACCTAGAACTAAGAGGATTTTATCCACAGTTAAATCTGTAGAAGCTGGAATGTGCTCCTCAGTGTCCATGGAAAAAAAAAAACTATATCTCTATTGAGAGAAATAAGCGTACTTAAAAATTCTAGATAAGCATATGCATTGGTAAGTTTACCTAAGCATTTTTGAAAGCAAGATTAATCCCACAAGAAAGATTTAGTGATTATTTAGTGAATGTTTAAATAGCACAAATACAAATCCTCCTACAAAAAGGTCTGAGTCATACAAACCAGAGAAACAGAATCTGTTTCCATGTTTAGAAAAGATATTGTTAGCTGTAAGTATATCTTTTTGAAAGCAACATTAAAAAATTCAATATTTCCTTAAACTAGACACTTTTCCTTAAAGTAGGACTTTTAGTTGAAGTAGATGACTTGAGCAGTAGTACCTTAAGTCAGAAACAGGAAACGTAATCCATCTGTACAGGTTTAGGACTTTCTGGAAAAGACTGGAAAACAGAAGGTGGCAAGGTAGGCTAAAGTAAAATGTAATTAAGTAAGTTGCTTTATCACTGTGCATAATAAGTTTAACTGCTCTTTAAATGATCTCTAGAACATTAACCCTGATTCTTAAAGGAGATTCTGTGGGAATCATGAAAACAGCAACATCAGAGAGAGACCTGAACTTTTTTTCCCTTTGAATCAGAGCTGCTAGTCTGTTCTTGCAGCTATGTACTGTGACTTGTCCATTGAATTGAGTCTCAAACAGCACTGAAGCAAACATTTAAGTAACCTTATGTTCCCTGAGTCAGTTAGCAATGATGGTGAGGAACAGCTGAGGAAAAGCTGCACTCCTGTATCTTTTTGTTGTAGAGCTTTGGAAAGTACAAATACCAGCTCTCATTTCTGTCCTTTATAGACTAGATATTTACTTTCCATATTTCTGCAAGTTACATCTGCCACAACTGTAAAAAATGGAGGTTACCTACAGTATGATTGGTATGAAAATAGTGGTACATAGGAGGAAGTACCTTGATAAAGGATTCCAATATCAAACTGAAGAGAAAGGTCAGGGTGTTTGCTTGCTTCTGAGGGAGTTCACCTCGTCTCTATGTGCTACCTATCCAATCATGCCTGGAGTTATCCCTGGATCTCTGGAAAATATATCTGAAGAAAAGTAGTTCCGTAACTGGCAAAATTCCCAGCAAATACTAGGGTTTGTATTCATTACCAACCCACAGTTTTCCTAAGCTACTGCTCCTGTCCATTAGACCATTTCTATTTAAAATTTCTTATGTGTAGAGTTATGCCTCTTTTTCCCATGGCTTGGATACCACTTGTGACTGTTAGACCAACACCTGAGTTGTTTATCTGTGATACCAGATCATGGTCAATGCTGTGCTAAGGAACAGCTCATATTGGGGGCTTTGTTTTTGCACATTGTAACACTTTTTTATTGTGTACATGCATGTGATTATCATAAAGTACATATTCATATCAGCTTTTTTGAAATATGATGAATGCATGTTTGTTCCACGTGAGCTTTGAAATCCAGGTTGTGCCTCCAGTCAGTGTTGCTCAAAAGCAGAGATCCAGGCTTTGACACAGAGAGACACAGACAGTAGGCCTACTATTTCCTCACAATCATTGCATCTGGAAGTCTTAATTTTCAGGCTGGTAATTTTTTTTTCTAAATGGCATTGCAGATGTTTAAGAATGTTGTAAGATAAGTGAACTTAACTAAGAGAATTAATATATACACCTCTCTATTGGAAAGAGATTGATGCTGTTTGCAGCACAGCTTTTCAGCTTTTTTTGATTTGCAGATATTTTTTTTTTCTCCAGGAATGCCACAAAAAATGTCTGTAAGCCAGGTACAGTGCTTGATAGTTGTGGAGACTTTAACTGGTAGCATTTCATCAACTGGAGTAAAGAGTAATATTTGGGATACACTATCTTTTCTCAGTCCAATGTAGGCTTTTCTTTGCATGCTTCTGTCAGTTACGTGTTCTTCTCAAGATATCAGGGGCTATGAGGACTCTGCCAGCCTCTTCTGCATTTAGGAATGCACAGTGCCTTGGCAATTTCTTGAATAACAGTACTAGCATAATTCATGGGAAAGGAACTGAACAGGAGAGTGGAAAACTAGTGATTCTTCTTTTAGTGATTAAAAATACATTTTTAAAGGTAAGCCTTAGAAAAGAAATTTTTTGGTGGTAGACATGCAGTTTGTGAGCTGTTCTCTGTTATCTAATCATTAAGAAGGACCTAACTTGTTCAGAAAGATATGTTATTCATGTCAGTCTTGATCCTATCCAATGCTGAGGCAAGACTGACTTTTATCAGCTACATTTTCAGAGCTTTTTATTGGGTGGTAGAAATAATTTAACTTTTAACTTTGATTCATTTAGTGCAAGTCAGCTTTAGTCAGGTCTGTGGTATGTAATGTCACATTACTGAACAGAGCTGACTCCTGGTCTCCATGGCGTGTATGACAAGTTCAGATTAAAATGATTTTAATACGTAGCTGCAGCTTGAAACTTTGGGACCTGTTAAAGTGCTTCTAGTAACTTTGTTCTTACAGTGAATGAAAAACATGTTAAGTGGGCAGGAATTAGCTGTATTTTTCAAAGGCTTTCGTTTTAAAAGAAAAATCAAGTTACTGTTCATTACCTCAGTACTAGAGAATTGATTTGGATTTCTGTGAAACTGAGCCATATTGGCTGCAAACAGGAATTTGTTCTTGGAAGGATAACAACAGGCAGCCTGTTGCCCTTGTTTACACTGTAAAAGGTACATAGGAAAAGAAGGAATCACATCCAGCATACACTCTGTGTAATTAAAACATGAAACGTACTGCTGGTTTGGCCTTCTTTCTAAACAAATGTTCGGGCAAATATTCAAAACTAGGGAGAGCCAAGCCGAGGTTGCAAAAGTCTTTGCTGTCAAAAAATCTCTGTGTGAATTGAAACGACTGAGTTTTGGCAATTTAATTGTGCCCTTTCTGACAAAAAGAATTCAAACTTGAGCGTTTTTATCTAAGTCTGTATTCAGGCCCTCCGTGACTTTTAAGTGATGCATGTTTCATAGGTGCTTAAAGTTTATCCAAATTGCATCCTGATTCTCAAAGGCTGATAGTTTCTTTTTACATTTGTAGTGGTAGTATGTGTGCCCCAGACTAATGGTGTCAGTATCTTGAAATATGCCTCTCCAGCTATCTCCTGCTACCTTAATACTCAAAATGTACTCTGAAAATTACATCAAGCAAAGAATAAACATACAAATACATAAATGAATTGGCAGATATCAACCCTGAGAAAAGATGGAAAGAAAGCTGGTAAGTCTCTAAGGAGGACATAAATCTTACGGACTTAATGCATCCAGATAAGGGCATGTAAGGATGGTGAAAAAATATTTGCAAAAGCAGCTGAGGAAAGCTTGTTGCCAGGCTGTCTTGACGTCAGCTCTCTCAAGCTGAGTGGATCTGTGCTTCAGAGGATAGATTTACCAAGGATTTTCTGTTTGTTGCTATTGCCATGTGGCTATTTTGAAATTCATCTCAAGAATGTGTCTTAAGATCTAACTTGGTTTGCAGATATGTATCTATGTATGTATGTTTTGAAGTGTATATATGTGGAGAAAGAGTCTAAAAAGAGTCTAAAGAGGGAGTGGAAATAGGGCATCTGCAGGAAGACTTACATTTCCTTGTACACTATTTTTTTTTGACCCAATTTAAAATAGTCCTCAAAAAGAGAGCTTTTCTAAAGGCATTTGAAGACATTTTGACTGATACTCATTTTCATAGTTCTATTTTTAGATCAAGATTCCTAGTTTAAACATTTACTTGCAAATATAGGTAAAGAGAAGTGAATCTATTTTCCAGGCAAGTTGCCTTGAACTAGGTCTTGGAGGACACTTCCATACCCACTGTGCAAAGCTGAGGACATTCTGGCACATGACTAGGTGTCTGGAACGCTGTTAGGGAGTGTGTCTCTCCTATTTAAAGCTACAAGGGATCCCCAGGACATTGCTGAAGTACTTGTATACCTTGTTCTTAAATAAAACTTCAGAGCTCTCCTAGGTGACTCGTTTACCTGTCGCTGTCAGGAGTTTGACATTGGTTTTGTCTAAGCTAGGCCTCTTGTTCAAGTTGTTGTCTGCTTATCATCCTCAATGGATGTAGAGAATCATTAACTGCTGGCTGCTTTCTGATGTTTTAGGTTTGATTCATTTCTCTGTCTTTAACTGTCCTCATTTTCTGGCTCACTACACAAGATGTGTGTGTGTGTGTGACATACCTTGTTATAACAGCCACACTTTTAAAACCATCAGACAGTTTTCTTATTCTAAAACTTACCAATTTTCTCATTTTTTTTGTTTTGAAGTGCAGTGTTAAAACCAGTTTCAGTATCCAACAGCAAGGAATGAAGGAAAACAATGAAGTTTCATGTCTAACGTTAATGTGTCCTGGAATTATGTTTCTTTTCCTTTTGAAATAATGGTGGTATTGTCCACGTTTAAAGCTCATAGATTCTTGAGAGAGGCTTGGTGTGTTAGAACCGATTTTCCGTTTGTATTGCCATCATGCTTTGAATATTTTTACTGCATTTCATCATCATTGGACCACTTCTAGATTAATTATGAAGTTTATTGTAAATTACAGTTGTTGCCTTCAAACAAGTTGCTGCCTCTGCAAGTTCAGTATCATCAGCCAATTTGAGACATTTTTTATTCCATTTATTTTAGTTGTTAAGGTTGAAATACTAAGTACTAAACTTAGTGTACATTCACCTTTGAAAGACCTCATTGGTCTATATTCTTTCAGTTTGACAGGAAAAAAAACCCAAAAATCATCGCTTCTCTCTGAATAGTAATCAGACAGTTATGCAGCCATATAATAAAAATTTCAACTGGATTTTCCCCAGTTTACCAGGGAACTTAGTGCAGCCCCTGAATGCTTACTCAGAAGCCATAAACTGAAGCATATCAACGCTCCTTTTTCTTGACTATCTGTGTGCCCTTCAGCCTGACAAAGAGAGAAATGTGAGGTTTGATATGGTTCAGTTTTCACTTCCTTATTATCCTACATTGTTTTGAAATGGACTACAATACTGTTTTGTTACATTTAGTATGGATGTCAAACCTACTGACCTGTCATTCTCTTGGTAACCTTTGCTCTTTTAAAAATGAGTGTGTTTGCTTTGGTTTTGTGTTGTGTTTTTTTTTTTTCTCGGAGATAACTAATAATGCTTCAGAAAATGCTTTCACTTGTTACTTGAAATCTACTCCAGAGTCCATCCCTCTCTTTTTGTTTTATGCACTACTGTGCCTTTCTTGGGTAAACAGTATGGTTTACCTTTACAGCCTTTTTCTGCTAAGACTCTTTTTATCATTCAAGTATGACACTGTAAGAGTATGAAATGGAAACTGTATTTCTTAACTGTATCACTTGAAAATTGCCAGGTAAGATGCATGTTTCCATTAAAAGCTGGCACCAGGCTTCCTCAAAGTGAAGCCAAATTTGTAATTTGCTGCCCTGAAATTAACTGTTCCTTTGTGTGTATGTCCCTATCTAAAAAGTTACAAATTCAGTTCCACAGCACTGCTGTGCTGGATGGAGTAAAGGGATGGAAGGGAAGTGGAAAAACCATGTGAAGAGAAACACAGGTGCCACCTTTCCACTAGCCTTACAGCAATTGATCCAGCCTTCCTGAGAGACATTACCTTCTTATATCCTCTTCCTGTGCATTTTCTTTCCACGTCTTCCTTTACATTTGTTTATTGTCCCCAAATTTCTTGCACTATTGAAGCTTTTTTTTTCTCAAAGAGACCTTACCCCATCCTCTTAGCATACTCTTCCCTCCTTGTAGATGCAATAGTTTTCCTGACTTTTTCCCTAAAACAGAGTGGAAGAGACTTTCTTGTTACTTGTGACCGAGAAGAACTCCAGCCAAATGCTGGGGGAATTATTCTTCTTGGTAACTGAGAAGATCTGCAGCTAATGGCAGAATATTTCTAGGGTGAGGGATGTTGTTCTCTGACTCTTTGCAACATTAGGCAAATGTCTGCTCCTCTGCTGTGATTTAATGTGACAAAGCAGTTCTTTTTATAAGAACTTTACCATTTTTCCATTTTAAATTTACTTTCAGTAAATTAATATGAAACATTTTAGGAACCTAGAAATGTTTCCAGTTATTGTCTTCTTCGTCTATTGGCTTGATTCCTTTTTGGCTTTTTTTAGCATATATGTATTATTTTGTTTTAACTAATGCTAAAAATGACCACTGAATACACTTGCTAGAGAAAAAAGTCTCTCTAACTATGTTACAGAAATATAGTACTACATAATATCCAAGAAAATTTGTTATCTCCGTACGATTCTTGTTTAACATTTTGGTGCTGGTAATTGCATTGTTAAGTTGTATATTGGAAAGAAGCTTACTCTTTACATGCTAATCTATTGTTTTGTGACATTGTTTTTTTTTTCTGTCTCTGGCATCTGTAAATTTGTCAGATTATCTGATGTGATCCCCTATTTTGCATGGATCATTCCCATGTAACAGGCTAAGTGCAGTTACTCGAAGGTAAAAAAAAAAGCCAAACTAAAACCAAAACCCAAAACTAATATTGACTGGATATTGGTGTTTTAACAACAATGCGTGGCTTCGCTGGAAACATGAGGTGTTCTACAAGCTTAAAATATTGATAGTGATGTTGATTTCTTCACAGCTGTGTTGTGAAATTCTTCACAACTGATATCCAGTAGAAACCAGCATTATTGGACATTTCCAGCCATAGAGCCATCATAAGATTACTACAAACTGTTAAATATTAGCACAGACTGGGAAAAAAATTTCCTGTGCCATTTCAGAAAATGGGATCGAGACATCCTGAAAGTGCGATCATAACTTGTAGCCTGGTATGAGGAATAGCTTAGCCCTGTGAGTGCATACTGCTAAGTGGTTGCTGTTTCACTGTGAGACCCTGCTGCTGCAAGCTGCCTTACAGGAATGATTCCTCTTTTTGCCAGTGTAGCCTGAGCTCTGTGGCTAGCTCTTCTTTCAGAGACAACATTTACATGTTGCCTTCTGGGTATGTGTTCACAGAGATATGAAGAATAAACATGAAGTTATGCATTATGTATTGCAAAATGTAACAAGGAATTAGTTAATAAATGATATAGGAAATTAATAATTAACTACCTTGTCTTGTATCTATCTGATCTTTATCCATCTTCATAAGAACCTAGTTTATCTTCTATTCCAGCTTATCTAGTCATGCTTTCGCTTTCTTGTTTCCTCTCACTTTGCTTTATTGCCATTGCTCATCAGTTTCCCCTTTGACTGTATGGTGTTTACAGACACTGCTACACAATCCTGAGCCCGATTTTAACTAACGCACGAATAAAGCATAGTTTCAAATTTGTCCTTAAGCTAACCTTTGAGTCAATGGCGTAAATTGGAAAGGGTAGCATAGTGAGTAAAACACCAGACCTCTAATTTCAAAGATATGGTGTCTATAGATAAATTTCTAAAAAACATTTCTTTCAGGAAAGCTCATGAATTTTCCTGTTCTGTTTTGCAGGGGATTTCCCAAGAAAACAGGCAGAACTGCTAGGATAGCATCAGATGAAGAGATTCAAGGGTCAAAAGATGCTGTAATTCAGGATCTGGAAAGAAAACTTCGCTTTAAGGAAGACCTTTTGAACAACGGGCAACCGGTATAAAAACAAAAAATACCCTGGGTGCACTGGGAGTGGGTATCAAGGGTAGTTTTTCAGATATGCTGCATATAAAATAATTGTGTGTAGATTATTTTTATATTTTATGTATATATTATATAAAATTACATTTCCAAAGCTGCATTTCCATAAAGATTGAGTGTAGATTTTGGCCTATCATTCCTTCTTCTACTGGGTAATTTTACTCAAACTTAACAAAAGCAATAGAGGTCTCAAAGATGATGAATTCACATATGAAGCCTGGACAGTCTGTGCCTCAAGAGCTTTCTCTGCCTCACAGGCCATTTGCTTTTGATTGTTCATCTCTGGGTGACTAGCCAGTAAGCGTATCTGTAATTCTCAATCAGTCTAGGCTCATTTTACCTTTTGCCCAGCTGAGGGAAGGAATAGGTGGTAATTGGAAGGGGAAGCAAGGCAGTTCATTGTAAGAAACAATCTCATTAGGGATTGGGCACCTTTAGATCAGCAGTTGTTGGACTTTTTTTGACCAATAGAATAAAAAACAGCCTGTAGTACTAACGTACAGACTTTATCAAGGATTAACAATCTGCTTGAGAAGTTAAGAAATTAAGTCAAATGGACAAGTATAGCAAACAATTGAAATGTGTGGCCTCCAAGTTCTCCATTCATTTCTATGCATTTTAAGATATTCATGAAAGATAAAATGCCAGTTTCTTCCTGCTCAGAGTTGATGAGAAACAACTATCATAAGACTTGATTACAGTTGTTAAGGCATTGATTTAAATGTCTTTGAAGCAGGAATTTCTTACGTTAAGAGGAAAGTAATTTTTAAAATGCAGCCAGTCACTCCTGTTTTTATCAATGAAATATTTTCAAAAGCATCTGAATGCCTTGGGGTGCCTTGGTGTCACCAAAAGGTGTTAATGTGCTTTAGGTTTCTCAGAACCACACTCAGAAGTTCACTGTTTGCTTCCCTGTCTGAGACATGGACTATGGTGGTGTAGTTCAAGACAGGCCTATTGAATACTCCACAGCTGCTGCATTCTGGCTCTCAATAAGATCAATGGAGTGAAGTAGGGAAAATGTTTAGTGAGGAGTGCTTCTGTACTTACCTTTCACCATTGACTGCACAGCGTCTGGCAGTTTTCTATAGCAGTTAAGCAGATCCACTCTCATAGTGTCTAAGTTCCCCCTTTATTTTAAAAGAAGGTGGGCTGAGCATGAGTATTAATGCCTATTTTGGAAAGTGTGAGAGATGTTTGGCCTGGACAAATGAATGGAATGTCCTGAGAAAGTACACATGGCCTGAGGGGGAAAAAAAAACAACAATCAACTGATCAGGTGATGTGCGGAGCTTGAGCCAAGTAAACTCTGGTTCTGTGCTTACCTGGAGGCAACCTTTGCCTTGCAGGTTCCTGTCTTGGATGACTGTGTAATCATGGCCTTGGGCACTGGGAGTGATCACAGAAGAAATTAAAAGTGAAGAAAAGTTCATGACTTGTTTAGACATTTGTAACCAAGCCAAGATTAGTACCTAATTTTCACGAGTCTAAGTCTGCTGGTTTCACTACAATACAGCATATTTTAAGGAAGAATTTAAATGAGCTTTGTAAAAAAATGAAGCATCAAGTAGATGCTTCGTACCTTACAATTTCCATTCTCTTTTACATTTTTCTGTTTAAATGAGGCCAGGTAATGAGTTTACCTTTCAGTCACTGGCATTTTTTTGCAATGTTGTTTTGTAAGAAGATGTCTAAGCTCCTGAAATGTGTTATCAAATGTAGAAGGAAAAATAACAAAGAAATAATTCAATTGTGCTTCTAAGATTTTCTTTTAACTTGCTTTAACTTCTGAGTGTAAATTGTCGTTCATAACCTGTCTTTTTAATTTCCAAAAGAGTAAGAAGAAATAGAAATAGAAACCCTTAAAGAACATATTTTTCTATAATACTGTCGTGGTTTTGACAAAATAGTCCAGTAGTATAGTATCTCCTCAGGCCAGATTTTTCTGCCATGTGATTCTAATGTAAAATTGACCAGAACAACTAGGAGTAAAATTTGGTATGATTGTACGTGCACTTTTTTGATGGCCATGTTGATTTAAGCTGTTCCTATTCCTTATTCCTCACCAAGTTCTTGGCAGGAGGGTAGACACAAATGGCAGAGTCGGGGCAAGGGTTAGCTAAGCCAGAAGAGGCACTTGTGCCTTGTAATCCTTAATAAGAAATAAGAACTTTTCTTTCTTCTTTTTCCTCCTCCTCATCCACCTTTTGTTTTTTGCTCAGAGATTAACGTATGAAGAGAAAATGGCTCGTCGATTGCTGGGAGCAGATAGTGCTGCAACTGTCTTCAATATACAGGAACCAGAAGAGGAGCCTGCTCTGCAGGTACCACATAACTACAGTTTCATAGGAAAATAAATAAAAATCTTTCAATATTTCTTTTTTAGAGGCTGTGATTCTCTAAAGTCCTGCAAAGGACTATATATATATAGATAGATATATATATATACACACACACACACACACAAGATAGACAGGTTTTGATTACAGAAGTCATATGTTATATATCACTGAAGTAAACTGAAGGATCACATGCCTATTGCTCAGTTTTTCCATCCTGAATAAGGTTGAGACTTCTCAAATGTCTGCTCTCAGCTTTAAACTCTTCTGTTTATCCTATTCTGTCCTGACCTTTAAGTCTCTCAAGGAAAAAAATACATCTACTATCTTGAAACTATCTTCTCTTTCTGTGTGCAATCCATACTTTTTGGCAGCAGACCAAAAACACAACAGAAAATCTGCTGGAAAGACCAGGTACTCATTCTCCATTGTTCAGATACCAGAGTTGCAATTCGGAAATGCACAGCAGTCATTTGCTTATGTTACTCCATAAAGGATGTTCTGATAAAAAAAAAACTCTTGAGAAGCTGTCATGGATGCCTCTTGGTCTTCTTTCTGCCTCTTGATCTTTTTCTCTACCCTTACAGGAAGCTCGCTTTGTTGGCGCTTCTGTAGTGAGTCCTATGGATATTCAAAAGGTTAATGTTTTCACCTTTTTCTGTCTTGCTTTTTTTTGTCTATTGATTGATTTTATTTTATTTTTTTTCTGTCATCTTTGCCCTTTCCCTTTTACTGGTCTTGGCTAATAACAAGAGGTCACCTAACANAATTGACCAGAACAACTAGGAGTAAAATTTGGTATGATTGTACGTGCACTTTTTTGATGGCCATGTTGATTTAAGCTGTTCCTATTCCTTATTCCTCACCAAGTTCTTGGCAGGAGGGTAGACACAAATGGCAGAGTCGGGGCAAGGGTTAGCTAAGCCAGAAGAGGCACTTGTGCCTTGTAATCCTTAATAAGAAATAAGAACTTTTCTTTCTTCTTTTTCCTCCTCCTCATCCACCTTTTGTTTTTTGCTCAGAGATTAACGTATGAAGAGAAAATGGCTCGTCGATTGCTGGGAGCAGATAGTGCTGCAACTGTCTTCAATATACAGGAACCAGAAGAGGAGCCTGCTCTACAGGTACCACATAACTACAGTTTCATAGGAAAATAAATAAAAATCTTTCAATATTTCTTTTTTAGAGGCTGTGATTCTCTAAAGTCCTGCAAAGGACTATATATATATAGATAGATATATATATATACACACACACACACACACAAGATAGACAGGTTTTGATTACAGAAGTCATATGTTATATATCACTGAAGTAAACTGAAGGATCACATGCCTATTGCTCAGTTTTTCCATCCTGAATAAGGTTGAGACTTCTCAAATGTCTGCTCTCAGCTTTAAACTCTTCTGTTTATCCTATTCTGTCCTGACCTTTAAGTCTCTCAAGGAAAAAAATACATCTACTATCTTGAAACTATCTTCTCTTTCTGTGTGCAATCCATACTTTTTGGCAGCAGACCAAAAACACAACAGAAAATCTGCTGGAAAGACCAGGTACTCATTCTCCATTGTTCAGATACCAGAGTTGCAATTCGGAAATGCACAGCAGTCATTTGCTTATGTTACTCCATAAAGGATGTTCTGATAAAAAAAAAACTCTTGAGAAGCTGTCATGGATGCCTCTTGGTCTTCTTTCTGCCTCTTGATCTTTTTCTCTACCCTTACAGGAAGCTCGCTTTGTTGGCGCTTCTGTAGTGAGTCCTATGGATATTCAAAAGGTTAATGTTTTCACCTTTTTCTGTCTTGCTTTTTTTTGTCTATTGATTGATTTTATTTTATTTTTTTTCTGTCATCTTTGCCCTTTCCCTTTTACTGGTCTTGGCTAATAACAAGAGGTCACCTAACATCAATAACTTTGTATGATGTGGGTGGCCTTCCCCACAAGGCATTACATTGGTTCTGTAAGCCTAAATGTCCAAGTGCAGGCAGCTTAACCACAGCAATGGTGTGTTCCAGGGTCTTTCTGCTGTAACTGTTAACATACACCCGTACTAACTGCCTTGTGTACAAATTAGCTGGTCTTCGTACGTACCGCATGTACTTAGTGACTTACTTTTATGGTAGACTTTGAAGAGAAAAAAGAAATTTTTAATATATCTGCAGTTTAGTCAGATACTTCTCTCCCACTTTTTACTGTTATTTAGGGTTATGATAAGATCTGTCATCTGTCAGTAGAAAGATGACATGTCCTTCACAGACCACAGTCAGTGGTGGAGGATGGGCATATAAAAGAAGTCATATACAGTGACGTGTAAGACATTCTGTCTTAAAATAAGGGTTGGAAACAATGGCCAAAGCTCATTTGAAAGAGTGTCTGAATTTCTGCTGACTCAGAAGAGCATTGGCTAATAACTTTTTTTTTTTCTTTTCTGCTTCTAAGCCTTCTTACATTCTGTCATTATCTTTGTTATCACTAAGATTCAAAGCAGGACTTCAGTACTGCAAAGCAGATAGAACAAACAGGTCAAGAAAGTATATGAGAGTGTACGTCACAGTAACATTTCGTAGTATCTGAATAGCACATGTAAACAATCAGTGGTCTTTTACACTGGATGAAACTTTCCACTCTTCTTTGTATGTCCCGAATACTCTTGGGACAAATTTGATTTTTAAGGAAGAAGCTATAATTTTGTCCAGACAAAGGGGACCATGGCAACAGGAGTAAAGGGAGTCAACTACCATGGATTCCCAGTGTTGCCATTTTCTCTTCCTCCTACCCCACCCCTCATTTTTACAGGCAACTGTAAACAAAATCATTTTAGCCTCCTGGTGCAGCCTCCAGTACAGTTCTGTACAAATAGCAGATGTGAACCATATGGTCTTATGGCCATCTGGAAACAAAACCCACCCTAAATCTGCCTTGTACCCTCAAGGAAATATTAGTGTTTTTCTTTTGTCTTTATGAACTGCTTCAGAATACGTTTATTCTTATAGTCTTTTTTTAAAAATGGAAAGAAAGCAACCAATGACTTTGCTTTCCCTTATAAATTAGACCTTAAGATAACAGGAAATATAATTTTTGCCTCATACCAGATGTCTTTATTGTTTCATAGGAAAGTTATTGGAGACATGGATCATAGTGTTTTTCTTCAACGAGATACAGTTTCCTTTTATATGTAAAACTTTAATGGATTGTCAAAGAGCAGTGGAATAAAAAAAACACCCCACCACATTAGGGGTGAGCAATCTGTCTGAACAATGCATCGAAGCTGCACGCTGATATGTGCCTTTCTTGTTTGACAGGAGTATAAAGTCTCCAGCTTTGAGCAAAGACTGATCAGTGAAATTGAATACAGGCTGGAGAGATCTCCTGTGGAAGAATCAGATGACGAAGTGCAACATGGAGATGAACCTATTGATAACAGCATATCACCGTATTTTGAGATAAAACTGAAGCATTATAAAGTCTTTGAGGGAATGCCAGTGACATTTACATGCAAAGTGTCAGGAACCCCAAAGCCAAAGGTAAGAAATGTTTCTAGAAACATTCTGAAGTGTTCTGTGTTGGTACCTCGCAGTGAGCCTCAGGACCCTATGGACTGTGTCTTACAGGAATAGCAGACCTCTCTCTTGACAGACTCCCAGCTGGTATAAACTGTCATATGTCTTTTGACATCACTGGAATTATTTATTTATTAGACAAAAATCCTACTATGAGGCTTCACCTCCTAGTTACTCCTGAGGCATCATCTCAATTACTCTTTGTAGAAGTAATACTTCTGTCATTTTCAGAGTTACCTTCAGGGTGCATCTGTACCACAGAATGTGGTGCAATGCTAGAAAACCCCATGTAAGTTGGCACAGTAGTCCCCAAAACAACCTTATCAGGTTAACATGGGTAATTAACTCAGGCACAGCCACATCCTAATGAAAAGGTATATTTATTCTGATTCAGGAGCCAGTGTGGGATCTCTGCATTGCTCAGCATTGCAGAGTTTATGTCTGCACATCCTAACATGACAAAATTTTATTGAAAGATAGAGAAAAGTGTAATAAAATTCTGTAAGCTCCCATATATCCCAACAGCAAGATGAGACACGATGGTGAGGTTTTAATGACAAGCTTCTTCAGGGAGGGTTGGGCTTGGTTAGCATTTCCTTTTAGCAAATGCAAATGTTGTCTGATGTCAGTAGTCTGGAAGAATGTCTTCCTTTGGTAGGCTGTGTTTAACCATTTCAGAATTTACTTGGCGATCAATTGCTTCATTCTTCATCAGGCAAACGACAGTAGCTTCTTCAGCTTCCTTGCCAAAGGCAGCATCTTCCCCAAGAGGTCCTTGCAGCTGTCACAGTGACCTCTTGTGGATAAGGACTCTTTTCTTCTTAGACAAGATCATAGATGCCTTCTTGTTTAGATAAGATCTTCACAGCATCAGCCACATCGAAATCTCTCATCTAGTGTAAGTTTTAGAGGTATTTAGAATTTTGAAAAGCGATAAATGCAAATGGCTTTACGTGTCCAATGACACAGGTATGCGCTACTGCACAAACTGCAAAAAGGCTAATGTCAGGTAGGAGAGAAAGAGTGACAGAGAACTAAGACTGCATCAACATTGACAAGCAGTGCAGACCAGAAGAAGAAAATCTGTAGAATGAGACATCCATCCCTGCATGCATTTCAGGAGGTTTTACTTCAGCCTAGCTCTAATCTCATCCCACAGCCTGAAGCAGATGCAGCACATTAGTTGTGTTCTTGGAGCACATTTTCTGGCTTAGTTTCATCTGAAAGGAATCCAATACTATGCTCCAAGACCGCAACATGATGTGAACCACTGCAAAGTAAGTGGGGCTGATCGGTGTACTCATATCAAAAAAAGCTCTCCTGCTTCAGACTGAAGACACACACTGAGATTAGCCCTGTCTGACTGAAACCAAAGCTTTGATGTCCAGCATTACTTCTGAGATGACTGTACAGAAGAGTCTGCTGTACCGAGTGTGGGTAGGAGATTAATTGATCCGTTGGTGTTGGGGGTGCAGTGTGCTGGAGAGGTGTTCTTTTTGCCTGAGGCTTATGATTAAGTTACTGGATCACCTATTATGAGTCAGCCTTCATCAACTTAGCCATTCCCTAATTTTCACAGTTTTCAATTAAGGTGTAGTTTCGCAGTCATCTTAATCTGATTTAAGACAGATGAAAGAGGATGCCTCCTTCCCCTCACTTGCCTTGTTTTGGCATTCAGGATTGCACAGCCAAGAAACCACACTGGTAATACTCCCCCTAAAGCAGGGCACTCTAGAGGAGCGTCTGGAGTGAATGCCCTCCAGTTCAGATGCGCCATTCTGCTGTTTTGCAACAGCAAACCGTACACATTAAGGAGGGATCTGCTCTTGCACCTGGGACTGTGACCCTTTATTCCATACACTTGCAGATGTTTTGTGTGATTTGTTAAGTTGCTGGAGATGGAACTAATTTCAGTCCCATTGGATGGCTACTTGTTAGCTGGGCTTTGCAAACGACAAAGGCTGTGTCCTCCCCTCATCTGCTGGAGCATGCCAAGGTAGCAATTTTGCAGCGTTCAAAGGCTGAGGACTGCCCTTCTGCTGTCGTTGTCTCACGCTGGAAGTGTTGCCCTGGAATAAAGTCTTTACTTTGGCAAGTGAAAAGCTGGAAATAATTTACTAACTTGAAGCTCCTCCCTTCTAAGTATTCTGTCAGCTCTGCCAAGGAATGGCTTTGGGAAGGACCGTAGTGTTTCTAAAATCTGGCATTCATTACAAGGGATTTTTCGAAGCAGGGTTATTGGCTTGGACTATTTTTTCCCCTGAACATGCCATCTAAATTGAATACTGATGTGCAAATTCTGTCTTCATAAATACAGCTTTTTAAATCCGAGTCTACTTTTTGTTATAACCTTCACTGCAATATAAAACTATATTCTCATTGAAATGAGAACCTGTGGTGGTACAGGAGGGATTGTGGAACACTTCTTTCGAAGGGATATTTCTTTTTCAGAATTAGAAGAATGTCATACAAAAGGTTAATTGAGACATGAAGATGTACTGCTCATCCCTCACATGGCTGGCTATAATTCTCAGTGATTAAAAATGCCTGTGCTGCCCAAGATCAAAACCCCTTTTGTACTGTGTATTCCATTGTCTTTCTAGTCGCTACACATTGGTTTCTAAAAATCTGATGCAAGTAAAAGCGATCCAGATGCAGTGTTCAGTGCTTACGTAGCAGTTTAATGGTACATTTCTTAAACAGTATCCTAGAAGAAAAATACTTCACTGCAAGGCCCATTGTCTCCAGCACTGGTAGTGCTTTACTTATTAACTCCATGTCAGATAAAGACAATATTAAGTTTTTATTGCTCCTAAGTAAAACCTAATGATACCAAAGCTTTTAAACTTGGTGGAAGTAAGTATTGAACTACATATGCATGCTGTTTGGATAGCTGGCTCAGTTAATATTTGCATGTAATAATACCCGGCATGTCTCATGATATTTCCGATAAGTGCATTGTTACTAAATAATTACTACTTAATGCAGTAGATTTCCAAGCAACATTATGACACATGTAAAGCATGCAAGTTAAAACTCATTTTTTGCAGCTATGTTGTTACCAGCATCCATTAGCATGTGTATTTAAGTGATCAAGTATCTTTTGCATCTTCAGTAAGTGCTCTGTCAGCAGACAAGAAGACATGACTAAATCTTTTGTTAGCACCACAGTGTCTCTGCAAGGCTGCTGACAGACAAAGTGGGAAACAAGTATAACCAGCTATTGAGGAAATGAAATCATTTCTAGTTACATTTAATGCTTGATGATATAAAAACCATACATAGTAATGGATTTTTGAGGGAAAATTCCACTTATTCTCTCCAAAACATTCTCCATTGTCTTTTTGTGAAGTTTAAAATTACATTCTTAACTTCCCCACTAACCCCCTCCCAAAAAAAAGTGAGCAAATTGCAATGACCTTTGCAATGTTAACGTGGTTGAAGAACCTGGCATGTTAAGCTCCATCAGGAACCATGGTTTGCTTTGTTGCTCCATTTTTTTTTTCTGGAAAACTATCACTCTTTCCTCACTGTGAGACCTACGTTACTACTTCAAGAGTTAGACTGAGGAAAATGTGTCTGTTTTCCTCATGCTAAATAGTCCCAACAGCCATGAGACCAGGACAGATACACTTGTTGTACTTTGTACGAATTGACCTCATAAAAATTGTGTAGGTATCTGCACAAATTACTTCAGAAATGCTGAACACCACGCACTTCAGAAATGACCGGTGAATACAGTTCTATGTAAATACGGTTTTGGGGAGCTGACTACAGACTTCCTACTACAAAATCTTTTACATTTTCCTATGAGTGTTTTCATGCATGCACTATGTTGTTTCTTTTGATTCCAGCATATTTCAACTTGGAGGTTTATATTATTTTTTAAATATAGGAGAAAAAAAAACCAAAACCAAAGCTAGGTCAAAATATTTAATTTTATTTTTTTCACCTCAAGTTTGAGGCATTAAAAACACACATCTTTTTTTTGTGTAATGCATGGATTGCCATAAGATATTATTCTGCATACATCATTTTTTTTGGCTCTCAGAAAGTGGATCTTGGGTCAGCCAGAGGAAAAAAAAAAACCCACAATGTAAAAAAAGTAATGGAAAAGACCTCTGTTTGATAGATAATGTAACTGTGCTGTACAGCTTGGAACTGTACTGGTGCTGGCATACAATTATGAAAGGCTATCTGTGTGCTGACTTGCCCTGAAGTATTTCCCATTCCTTTGTAAAGCTGTCCTGTTTCCATAGATGTCTGTGACGCTGGGCTGGCACTCGTGGTTTCAGTCATGTAGTAATACTGAGCTGGCCCGTTCGCTTACCAAATTGCTCATTGCCAGAGTGAGCAGCTGAATCCCCTTCTGGCTTTTTGGTCCAGCCCAGTCAGTGTCATGGACGTGAGACAAAACTGCTGTTTCAATAGGGAGGTTAGTCATTACTTCTCTTTTTTTCATCATCGAAGGAGTTATTCCTACAATTACCTTGTTCTGTGGGATTCCTTTTATTATTTTCTGCAAAGAAAGCAATAGAATTCTTGAGGATTTTTTTTTCTGCAGAGTCTTCAGATTTAAGTGAAATAGATCAGGCATTTTGGATTTTTTTTTTCCTGAAAGAGAGCTCTTCTTTGTAATGATCTTTATTTTCAGTTCTTGAAATGTTCAACTGCTGTTTTGTCCTTTGTGCACCTGTAAACTTCTTCAGCAAATGTTCCTGCTGCCATCTCTGAGCAACTGCTAAGCTGTAGTTTGTCTTTTAGTGAAAGTGGTTCGTAGAGCGTGGCACTGCACTTTTACTTGTTGACCAAACCTGTTTGCTCTTGATGCTTACCAGAGGGGTTTTCAGCAGTGAGGATTCATTAGTGCTATTAATTGAGAAATAATTACAGTGAGCACCCACCTCTTATCAGCCCTGCCTTGTTTTGGTGTTTTTTTTCCCTGCAGATTTATTGGTTTAAAGATGGGAAGCAAATTTCTAAACGAAGTGATCACTACCAAATTCAAAGAGAACCTGATGGAACTTGCTCACTGCATGCTGCAGCCTCCACCCTGGATGATGATGGGAATTACACTATTATGGCTGCTAACCCACAGGTAAATGAAGGTTTGGCTCCAGAGCAAACACGCTTCTGGACATTAATCTTCCGAAAGCTATCTCATCTTATGTATGCATGTTTTAATTAAATGATGAAGTCATCATAAAGTTAGATTTCTGTTTTCATTTTGCATCAGTAGGGTGGGACATTTCTATCTCCAGGAGATTAGCAGCTCAGCAACAGGCAAAGGGTTTGAGGTTTCAGAGGGGAGGAGGGGGTATTGTTTCTTAATCACTCTTCCACCATTTGTTTCAGCTGATAACATCTCAATATCGTAACTGAGCATGGATAGTATACATATACTATAAAGGGAGAAAGAAATCCATTTCACCAGCAGAAGTGACCCAATCCAGGAATTTCATTTTACTTCTGTTGACACTACTCACTGGCTGAGACCAACTTTTTGAAACAAGTGGGAGCATATCACACCTCAGCATGTTTACATTAGGCAGTGATAGCAAGTCTGTGAGGCAAAAAAAAATCTGGTTCTTAGTACTTAGCGGGGAACTCTCCTGTGTTATCTCCAAGCCTTAAACAACATCTTGCTGAAACATGGAGTGTTCCCAGGTTTGTAACAATATTTGCTCTTCGCAGCCTCAGCGCAAGAGCTGAGGTCTGCAGCAGAAACCTGCCAGCACTAGCCTGGCCTACCTAAACTTCACAGTTCACACATCCTGTTGAAGTAACTTTTTCAACCCACTTTCCCTACAGCACAGCAAATTGAGGGGAAAGACTTGCACATGAGAAATCAAGGCAGTAACGTAATTTTAGGGATGTAATGAATGATTTTCTTCTGCAGCGCCAAGCGTCTTGGCCAAGAGCAGGCCTGCAAGGAGAATCACACTGTAAAATAACAGGCTGTGTCGCTGAGGCAGAGCTGAATCTGAAGGGGAGTGTTGTGCTCTGTTGTGAGCGTTGCTTGGTTACTCGGCACCACGCCTCCATTTTTGCCTCACTCCTCAACTGTCAGTCCTGCTCACACTCACACTGCAGCGTGCTTGTGAGTGCAGGGGATTGTACACACGGGTGACACAAACAGCAGGTCTGGGTAGTTTAAATTCAGATTCAAACTGCTTGAATCTAGGCAGTTTAAATATTATTCCTACCTATACAAATAACAGAAATAAAGAATATTAACGAAATGGCAAGGGAATTGTTCAAGCTGGAGGCTTTGACACATAGATGACCATCGTGTTGTAAGACTTGTTACCATCTAAATTGTGGAAATTCACAACAGATTTAAAAATGACAAATACATACATACATGCTCCCGGTGAGAAGGGAATCCTGTTCATCTTCCTGTTAGTGTTGCCTAAGCGCATGTACAGAGTTTCCCTCTATAATGTCACTGCATGATCCAAAGTTTCAGAGAATCTGGTTGAATAAACTGCCTTTGTGTTTGGACACTTTACTATGTCCCTGAATATTTAGGATCTACTTCTTAGCATTTGTCATTCTGGACAATGCTCATTCAGTGACACAGCAGTGACCTAGGTTGTCACTTCTAGTCATTGATGATACTAGTTTGTAAGCGAGTTTTCAGGTGTGCTAAAATAAGCTGTGTTTGTATGTTCCTTGTTTGGGGATTGAAAGAGCAGTTTTGTTAAAGGATAAAATTCTGCATCTGTGCTTCTTTCCCCTCTTTGGAGGAGAACCAGAAGCATCATCCTCGGCTCCCTGAACAAAACATCTATTTCACCAAGCCTGTTCTGTTCTTTCTTTGCAGTGTAATTTCCAGGCAAACACACTTATCTCTTCCACTATTTGCTTGCTTTTACTATGTGTATAACAGCACAGTGGAGGCAAAGAAGGGCTATATGAGTAAATGTACTAGCCTTTCACACTCAAAGATCTGGATTCCAATTCTTTTAAGTCATCCTGAGTGGAAATAATTTTGGCATAGCCTCCTCGATTCTAATGGAAAGTTGTCCACATCTCAAAGCTGTCACAAACTCAGACAAATTTGGCAACATTTCCTTAGGAAAAGTGAAGTACATAAACATAAGGGAGCCTGCACGAGGAGGATTCAGACTGATGGGTAGGTACTTGCCAGGCTGTTGCTGTGTTTTGGTCTGTTGGAACCACCAAACTACAAAGCACAAAGTCACATTCTTAGCTGACAGAAATTTATTTTATTAAAGCAAAGGATTTGTTAAAGCTCTGCCAGTTTATGCTGTCTCACGATCTGGACTACTATTAGAGGATTTATAGTGTAAATCCTGTTGACACACCTTGGAAATGGTCCGTGGTCATTCACAGGGCCAGCACCGCTGCCTCTGATGTAAAGCACGGCGGCAGTCAGGAACGAAGGTTCTGACACACCACTGGGGTTTGCAGCAAAATTTGCCTGAGGACTTAGTCCAGAGCAAACTGACCCTGGGCCCAGATAAACGCAAACCCTTGCCTCTTTTAGGTCTTTAGGTAGTTACAAGTTATGTCCCTTAACAGATCTCTTTCCATGAACTGTATGGGCTCCAGTTGAGTCCTTATTATCCCAGTCTCTCTGCTGCTTTGCAGTATGCACCCACAGACCTCAGTCTGGATTTCTCTCATTTTCTAGGCCATCTTTGCATGAATTGCTTCCCACTCATCGCTTCCTTTCCATTCATCCTGTGACTTTTCCAAGTCTTTGACTTCCTGCTTGTTCTTCCCTATCCCAATTCCGGACTGTCCTTTATGGTTCCATTTGTGGTGCCTTCATGTCTTCAGATATGCAGAAATTATCCCAAAATGTGTGAATTCATCACCTGCCAGAAAGAGATTAATATGATCTGGTGCCTAAAATAGAAACGTATTCATTCCAGATGTCTTTAATGGTCTCATAATACAAAAAAAAGTGCTCTTTCTTAAGAAATGCTGTGGGTCATGCACAATGGCTTATTTTAACACAAATATTTTTCTTGTGGACTAAATGGGTCATGGGAATAAAAGTGGGACACAGTGACTTCGTGCAGCAACACAAAGGTCACTCCCATTGGTAGGCTGCTTGTGACCCCACTGAAGTTGTTTTTTGATGGGCTTTGTCCAGTTGTTGTTAATGAACAACTATTTGCAGCCCTTGAATTCCTGTGACAAAAATATTTGTGGCTTTGATGCTGACAGACTTGAGTGTGAAGCTCATAGCTTAGAACTGAGATACACTGTGAAGCTGATGTGGAGGTGGCCTCACTGCTGCCAGTTCAGGGGGCAGAGCCCTGAAGGTCAGTATTTCTGGCTTCCCGTCACAGATTTGTTACCAGTAGCACTTGTGGTGGACAATCTGTTGTCTAAAAACCAAAGTAAACCAGAAATTAATTGGCAATACTTTCTCACTGCCATTTTCAAGATCTTGAACTACATGTCTTTCCATCCACTTGCCACCCACAACAGTAACTTTGCCATTATACTGGGTTTTTAAGGACTCAGCTCCCAATGGTATTAATAATCTTTCTTAAAGCAAAACTTCCAGGCAGAACATTTTAACCCTGACTGTGTTAGTCACAATTATTCCAGTCTGTTCTGTGTTAGATGAGAAGCAGCTAAAATAGTTTAACATCAGGAGCTATCTTGGCACATGTTTTCCAATGACTATGTAAAAGAAGAGATTGTGTTACAGACTCTGTACCAGGTGGGCAAAACACCTGCAGGGAGCAAGTTGAACATTTATTAATATTGCATGCTTCAAGTCTTTCAATATATTGTTCTTTTCCATCATTGCAACAGGGCAGAGTAAGTTGCACGGGCAGGCTGATGGTTCAAGCTGTAAATCAAAGAGGCCGCAGTCCTTGGTCACCTTCTGGGCAGCCTCATATGAGAAGGTACTGGATACCTTTTTCTTTCTTTCTTTTTTTTCTTTTAATAATATATATGTTATTATGGTATGATAAAGAATGTGAAGAAGGTAAGTTAAAAGTGTGGCATTCAAAAAGAAACGTGACCTCTACTGTCTAAAAATTCCTGCAAGGCTTGTGTGCTCAGAAGTACGAGCAACCCCTGAAATGATGTGGTTTTTAGGTATCTTTAATTTTGTCAGTCTCCTCCTCCTCCTTTCTTTGTGATTTTTGCCAATTACTCCTTACCTCAAATCACACTGTCAGCTGTTGGGAAGGACTGCGTTGCTTACGTGTTTTTATAAAACCTGGCTAGGGTTCTACCAGGAACTTGTGGTTTCTGCAGCTTTTCCTAAGTAGTAATTTAAAGAAATAGCAGAAATAACTGCAGGCCAAAGAAGTTTATTAGATTTACATTACAAATATCTTAGTATTTCAGTGATTTCAGTTCAGGTTCTTATAAGGAATTATGAGTCAGAAATAAAGTATTAAACTTATCTTTGGTGAGTTTACAATTATTCACACACAAAGCTTTGGTTTATGTTTTTGGACCATATAAGGGAATTTTCCCTTCAAAGATGTGAGCTTTTTCATTACCCAAAGTATTTATGAGGCTATTTAGCACAGCTTAGACATCTGTAGATGACATGAAAAAAGATTCATTTTGGTTACCCAAACAGAACTGCTTTTGAGGGAAGTAAGAGGGCTCCGGTTCTGGATTCTGCCATCAGGAGGCATGTGTTTTGCATAATAGTCTCATCATGGTCATAGAATCTCAGCGTTAGCCAGTTGTAACAAATAGAATAGATGTCACGACATAGTCAATGTGCAAAAAAGAGAGAGTTCCTGTAACTATTAGTAATTAGTAGTAGTTACTAATTAGTAATTAGCAATGGTAGTAATATGTACTGTAGACCTGCTGCATGCAAAACAGGCTCTCTTACCCCTTCTGGTAACTATAAATTATTTGGAAGCCAGGCTGGTTGTTCCAAAGACTGTGTCAGTCTGCACTGAACATGTGGGGCTTCCTGCAGTCCCAAAGGCCTTTCCCAAGTTCTCACTGAGGTGCCCTACCACCTCCCGCCCTAAGGCCTCACCTTCTGGCCTGTTAAGCCCAAAGCCCAGACTCCGTGTGGAGGAGAACATCCTCCTATCCCTGCAGGGTGAGAACAAACCCCAGTAGCTGGGTCTATCTGGCACAGACTGGGCAGTAAATGAGGTACTTGGCACCCACAAAGAGTGAGTCAAAATGAAAAGCCTTTGTTAATCCCTGAAAGGAAAAGCTGCCATGAAAAGTCAGGTTTCGGGTGAGTTAGTCAGTACACACAGGGTGAGAAAAGGGAAACATTTAAAAGAGGGACGGGAGAAAGGAAGATGGGTATGGATAAGAGGAGTGAGCAGCTGACACTCCTGCACCTTTCTGATGGATAAAATAGGAGTCAGTCTCTTTCTGTGATGGGCAGAACCCTTGGGTAATGACGGAGGAGGTTCTTTGTTCCACCTCTCCAAGTGCAATCAAAAGTCTGAGGCTGCTTACAGCTGATATTTTATCTTGAGACAAGCACTCAGGCAGCCACTATTGCTTTTGTTGGGTGTCCATAAAGAGAGTTCCATTTATCAGTTTAATATAAGTAGGGCAAGGATTGGTGATTCTTATTTCCTGTAAAATTGCCATGCGTGAAGGGCTCATCCCACTTTCTTTGACTATGGAAGTTCTGTTTCTGTTGAGCACTCAGCACGATGCTGTTTCTGTGGAGTGACATTTCCCACTACTCCCATTGTCCAGTTCAGTTCTCCCTGAGGCTGATGAAATGTGAGTGTGTAAAGCCTTCCCAAGACAGACTCCCACGGCTGGCTTTTCTAATGTAACATACCCCACACCGTCATGCTCCCCCATATACTATGATATTTATCACGTGTATTGTCACATACTTTTGTTAAGTAATGCTCCTGAAGCATTCCCATATTATTTCTGTGAGCTTTTCTGCTTGAGAGCAACAAAACCTTTTTTTTCTTCTTTTTTTTAATAACTGTAATTATTAACTTAATGATCTTTATGACTTGTTACACTGTTGACAGGCTTCTTCCTGAAGTATTTTTAATTTCTGATAGAATGTGTTCTGGCAGAACTCTGGTTTTTGTCATCTTTGCTGCATCCCAGGCATTTTTAAACGCTCTTGGTAGTTGTTGTTTCATTTTTAATGTATTTTTCTGAAATTTGCTTAGCTTGCAAACATTACCTCCTCAGCATTACTTTGCTGGGGTGGGGGCACACTTTTGAATTATGGGATATTGAACAGAGCTTGGGCTCCATCCCTCAGACAACATGTGCTACAGCATTGAGCACCTAAGCTGTCTTGCAGTGCACTGCGGCCAGAGCCCCAAATCAGTCACCTTAAAACACATGAGAAGAAAGGTTGAACAAAAGAAACATTCCTCTTGCCCAGCTCTCAATCAGGACTTAATCTCCTCTATCCCAAACTAGCGATCATTCTCATATGAGTGGTCATAAAGTCCTCCCTTGCTTCTTGCTCAGTGAAATTCATAGCGCGTTGCACCACACCAGCCCATGGAGTCTCCCCTGGACACAGTTAGTACATGATGTCAGTGCTGCTGAAGCTAAGCTTTGCAATTGGATGCCCACATCACAACTCTGAAGAACCCACAACTAATCCAAGGGTTTTCCGGTCTATTGCAATTTGTCATTCTTAGACATCTGAAGTACTTGGCTCCACTCATTTCATTACCTCTTTAAAACCACAAAATGCTTTAGAGCTAAAGTAAACCCCAGTTTCACCTCTCAAGGTAAAGGATTAAAAAGCACTCAGCAATTTCAGAGGTAAATTTACAAACAGATCAAAAGAAGTGCATTATTTATTTGTGCTCTAGACTAAACAGCATGCTGATTTAGGTTTCCTTTCAGATGTGTAATTCAAAGTTTTCACAATTCAAAAACATGCTATCAGAAAAAAAAACATCTTTGGGTTTTTACAAACTCTTAACCTTTGTGTTTTCCGTTTCATTTGGTGTGATTCCCCTCCGCCCCGTTTTCACGGAATTGCAGAATCTTAAGGGCTGGAAGGGATCTCAAAAGATCATCTAGTCCTACTCCCCTGCCAGAGCAGGACCACCTAGAGTAGATCACACAGGAACTCATCCAAGTGTGTTTTGAATGTCTCCAGAGATGGAGACTCCACAACCCATCTAGGCAGCCTGTTCTGGTGCTCTGTCACCCTCACAGTTTTGACCAGTGCTGCCTTTTTATGCAGCTGCAGCAGTGAGATGGTGGTTGTCAGGAGGACTCTGATACTTCTGTGGTGCTATTTAAAGTGTTTGGCTCACCCTTGCTAGACAGGACAAGACTAGTTATTTATACTGTACTGGTGTCTTACCAACAGTATCCAAACAGGGTGCATATCAACACTACGAAGGCTGGTTTTGCATGGATTGCTTGCTCTGTGTTGCACTCACTTGACTACTGACCATTGCCTCTGGTTGGCCTTCCCAAACTAATTACCAGAAGACAGGGGTACAGTTTTCCTTTGTCACCATCCATCCTCCCTCCCATCTACATGCATGTGAGGTACCTGCACATCTGCAGAATCAACGAGGAGCTCCCCACCAGAGCTCTGCGTTGTGCAGGAGCTGCAGTGTAGAAGCTATGGCAGCAGCTTTGGGCAGCTCAAGTGGCAGAAATATGGGTGACATAAGCTCTGAGAGCGTGCACAGACAAGAGCCTCTGTTACCCGTTTCAGGATGCATTCCTGCATCAGTAAGTAGTAATGGGCTTGATTCCCCCCAGCCCATTGGCTGCCTGTTGTTATAGCTGCGGGAAGCCTGTGATGATCACTGAAAAGTCAGAATGTATCTATCTATGGCAGGTAATACTGTAGCAAAAGTGATGACTGGTCAGAATTCAAACAGGAACAGAGAGAAGGGCAGTAACAGAGAAGGACAGAACAAACCAAACTCCAGCAGCTCTAATGAAACTTACCTACCCCCAGTAAAATAGAGGGCAATCAGAGCATTTATCTTCCACATAATAGTACAGAGCCTTGTTTTCCAAATTAAGTCAGTGGGGGTTGAAGTTGTTTTGTTTTTTTTTTTTTGTTATGAATTGTTTTAACCTAAAAGAGATGCCCCTGGACTGTAGGAAATGCAGTATAGCCACGTGTGCTGCAGCTTGTGTCCTGCAGCCATTGGCCAAAATGCACACACTGGAATTCAGAAAAGAGAATTTCACTGTAAAGTGTCATTGATAAAAGTTACAGCGAGGGTATTGGAATGGGAACCGCAATGGAACTGGTACTGCAGGCAGCAGCCAGAGGCTCTGCAGCTGATCAGACAAGGACAGAAACTGATGGAAACTACAAGTTTCTTTGATTACTGAAATCACTGAAATGGAACAATGCTAATTTTGACTGGAAAAAAGTATCCGTCTACATCAGAATCGCTTATGAAAAAGATTCAACAGATTAAATTAGGCAAGAATAGCCAACGCTGAAAATAATTACAGTGTGGAAGCTTGAGGTAATTGATACCATTTCAGGGGACAGGAGGTGTTTTTCCTTCTTTTTGGTTTTTTAGTAAACTTTTTACAGAAGAACAGGTGAAGGACCCATTTTTCTTCCCTTAGCTCACAAATGAAATTCTCATTGTTTTGACACCACAGTTTTGTGGTCTTGAAAATGTTCAAGAATACCTCAAAAAAAAAAACCAAAACCCCTGTTAAATGAGGAATAAATATCCACAGCACTTTAACCCACAAAAGGTTCTAGATAGATAGTCTTTGGTAATACAGAACAAGAGAACATGAAAAATAAGCCCGATGTGAAGTCTCTTGTCAAGTGACATGAGTTAGGGTTTAGCTGCTGTTATTCTCCAAGAGGTAAATGTAATGCAGGACCAGCGCCTGTTCTCTCTGGTGTAATCAGCAGCAGTGGAGGGAGGAAAGCAATTAATTAAGTATGGTGTCTGAGCCAAACACTACCAGTGTATGTGTGTAAATATGGAGTGATTATGGTATAGGACAAAGAAGTGATTTAAAATTCAAAGCAGTCTTTTAAGTGATTTTGGTTCTTCTGGTTTAGCAGAGGAAAAAAAAATAATTTACCTTTATTTCATGTTATTTTAAGACCACGATCTCGATCAAGGGACAGTGGTGATGAAAATGAACCAATTCAGGAACGATTCTTCCGGCCTCATTTTCTGCAGGCTCCTGGAGACCTGACTGTTCAAGAAGGAAAACTATGCAGAATGGACTGCAAGGCAAGTGTCACGCAAAGGGCAGCAGCAACCTTTCCATAACATTAGCTGACTCAGAAACCAAGCTAGTTTCCTTTTAAAGCAATTTCACCTATTGGCAGTTTCAGGGAGGGAGCAGACAATACAAGTTTGCCTCCCCTCCAGTGGAAAGGCTTCCGGCAAACCTGATAGCTCACAGGAGAGTGATGTTTAGAATCCAGCCATGCTGGGGTGTGGAGAGAAGCAGCACACACTGTAAAGACAGTGCACTTCTCCATTTTGATCCCCCATTAAAGTTTCCAACAATACAATCTTGATTAATGACTTTGCCTAACAAACAGAATTAATTGAGGTCTGGATGACTTTTGTTTACTTTATGCCAATCTATTAGGGAGAAGCTGTTTGTTTTCGAGCAGTACCCACAGCAAATAGCACAGCTTTCAAAAGTACAGACTTGTTCACACAAACTGAGCATTAAGTATCACAAGCGGTGCTTGTCACCAGGTTACAGCTCAGTGGAATGGAACTTTGAGTGCAATAATTAGTCAGCCAAAATCTTTTTGTCTGCAAGTTCTGCACATGAAGCTAATTGAGAAAGGAGTATCTTCTCATTCCAGGTGAAGAGCAAACAAGAACAAAAACAAAACAAAACAAAAAGACAAAAGGTGGCACCCTGCCTTTTGTTTTGCAATGTATTGTTATTTAGCTTCTAGCATATCTAAACACTGATCTCTTTTTCTGTCACTCCCCTAAGCATCATGGAATTTAGGGAGTTGGCCAGAAAATAAGCAAATGAACACAACTGAGTCAGTGTGTAATACAGTCAGATCTTAAAATCTCGTGGTACACCTGCAGCAGCAAACAAAACCAAACTTCTCTGAAGTAACAAGTCCGGACTCCTCCGATGTTTCATACAGCCAAGACCATTTCCCATTGTTCTGTTTATACTCCAGGTTAGCGGATTACCAACTCCAGATTTAAGCTGGCAACTGAACGGAAGGCCAATTCGCCCCGACAGCTCTCACAAAATGCTGGTGCGTGAGAACGGTGTGCACTCCCTCATCATAGAGCCAGTCACAGCCAGAGACGCCGGAATCTACACGTGCGTTGCCACCAATCGAGCTGGTGAAAACACATTCAGCCTGGAGCTTATTGTTGCAGGTAACACCTTCATGCCAAGCTTCCACGCTCAGCAGTGGCAGGATAACAGGGTTGGAATGAGATGATCTTTAAGGTCCCTTCCAATCCAGAGCCTACGATGAACGTGAAAACAGAAAATGTAAGTGCCATCAAATGACAGGGCAGGTAATGAAAGGAAACCAAGCAATAACAGAACTACAGTTATAGGTGATACATTTATGTTCCTTTGGGGGGGGGGGCATAAGTCAACCACCAAGTAACCTCTGTGTACACAGTTAAACAAAGAAGGCTGCAGCCACAGGTGAGGCCACAAACCAGGCTGAGTACCGGAAGGGGGTTTTTAAGGGCAATTTGTGCAGCCCCATACGCTGTGCTGGGTAGGCAGCATGGTACGGTTTGAGTGTCTCACGGCGCACACAGGCTAGTGCCTTTCCAGCCATCTGGTAGAGCAGTTCCTTCTCCAGTTCCAAGCCCGTCCTTTTATGGAACAAGAAAGAGCACCACTCAACGAGCACAGTGCAGCCAATTTATCCCATCTTCATGCTCCACTTTTCAGTTCTTTCAGGGATGGGGGAAAGCACTCACTGCTAGGAGCGCTCTTTTTCCCTATGAAAATACTGATGTGACTTTTTCTTAAGAACCAGGGTTGGGCTTTGTGATTAACAAAGACAACATTTAAGTCTCCTGCCAGTTAGATTTTGAGTTACTGGGTTTTAGCGCATTGCTGAAGGAAAGTGTCAACTGCAATCCTCATTTCCACAGCTAAGGAAGTACACAAAGCACCTGTCTTTATCGAGAAGCTACAGAACACAGGCGTGACCGAGGGATTCCCCGTGCGACTGGAGTGCCGGATCTCGGGGGAGCCAGCTCCTCAGATATTTTGGAAGAAGGAGAACGACTCACTCACATACAACACTGACCGCGTGAGGTTAGACTGACTTACGAGTTCTCTCTCCATGTATAACTTCACTGTCCTGTAACACAAACGGTAGCTTCGGTGGCCATAAAAATGCTTTCTGTGAACGGCAACCCATCATCTTTAACTAGTTACCATAGCAATTTCTGACCTTTACTCAAACTTGTGGCCAGCTTGCTGCCTGAGCCAGATTTAAAATGTCCAGGGTTTCATCCTTGGACTTAAACAACTATCTTTGCACTTTACACAAGTGGAGAAGTAGTTTTTCTCTTCTGTCTCTGAGACTTAGAGAAATTTCCTGGCAAAAACCCCAGTAGCTCCTACATAAAGCTGTTTGCTTCTCAGCAGAAACCTTGATTCGTAACTCTGATCTGTAGTTTAGCAGCTAAGATCCAATACTTTATGTTCTAAGATCTACAAACTTGTCTTCAATATTTGGAAACATATGTAGGGATGTTTAAAAGCAAACTCATGCTATATTGCAAGAAAGGGAGTTCATTACTGATATGACACCATCATAAATTATTGCTGTGCTTCTAAATAACCAGAACAGCATTCCCTGAGCTTTTTTAATCCATTCCCCCAAAAGTCTGGGTGAGTTGTGGCATCTCTACTACTTAAATTAGATTTCCAGATGTCTTCAGCTGTCATCGTGAAGAGGAAGTTGCAATGAGATGATTTGCTGCTTGGTTTTCGATGCAGGGTGTTGAACTGCCCCATTGTCAGGGTTTGGTTTTCCACTGGCTGATTTGAGAGGAAGTTCTGTATTAATTAGAAGTGGGTTGTAATTGGTCTGCAGGGAGGATTGGGTTGGGTTTACAGTGACACTTGAAGAGAGTCTTTGCTGCTTTGCAATTTAAATGGTAACTTTCTACTTTCCCTTTGTTTAGCATGCACCAGGATAACTATGGCTACATTTGCCTGCTTATTCAGGGAGCTACGAAGGAGGATGCTGGCTGGTACACAGTGTCAGCCAAGAACGAGGCTGGCATTGTGTCTTGCACTGCCAGATTGGATGTTTACAGTAAGTGACATCAATTTTCATGGTCATGTTAATCCTTCCGAAAGCAACAGTTGTGTGAGTTCCCATTTCTTCGCAGAATGGTTTACATTGGTCTCTCTTTCTTTCATTTATAGTTTCTCCTCAATAATAACGATCCACATCAAGACAACAAATGCTCTGTCAAAGTACATTTTGCCATCTTTCAGATACCTAAAGCGAACCGAGCATGCATGCTTTCTGTTTTTTGCTTAGTATAGTATATAGAGCTAATTAACAACAGATAACGGCATGAAGACATTATTTTTGTGGATCATTATTACTCTTGTTCTGCTAGCACTTCCCTAACCTTTTTGTATTCTTTTGGACATTAGTCTGTAATACACCTGTGACAGCTACTGGCAGCACAGTAGATGTTTTGTGGCTTTCTGCTTAAATATTCAGTTTGTTCCAGAGCAACTCCTCCCACGGTGAATGCTTTCCTAAACCAAAATCTCTTACCAGCCTTCTCATAACAAGAATGAGGGGGAAGTGGGGTGGAGAGATGAGAGACTGGAGTGATAAAGGGTGGGTTCTGTGGTGGCGTGGGGACTTGTGAGCTACAGAGACTTGGCTCAGCATTCTTCAGTGTCCGAGATGCAGTGGTGATGGCCAGATGATTTCCTTTCCTGCACAGCAAATAATCCTCAAACAGGCCTGTCACTGTAACATTAGTGCATGGAAACAAACCCCTTGCTGTTGCCCTTCTCAGTGACATGAGGAAAGCAATGCCAAAAAGGCAAAGAAACAAACACAGACACTGTTGTTTTTACTTACCACATCTGAAGGTGAAACTGGATACTGAGGGGAAAAAAAAAAACAAAAGAAACACCAAGATATGAAATAAACTTGCCTTTGATATAATGGGGAAATTTAGTATCCCCTTTACAATGGGCCAATTGTGCATCTGGCGGACTCTGCTGTGCAGCTCAAAGTGCCTGACATTCTTTCTTTCCTTTCTGATCTACAGCTCAGTGGCAACAACCACCTCAGACAACCAAACCAAAGAAGGTGCGGCCCTCAGCCAGCCGGTACGCTGCACTGTGTGACCAAGGACTAGACATCAAAGCAGCTTTCCAGCCTGAAGCAAATCCAGTCCACCTGACAATGCAGCCTGGCTTGGTAGAGAGTGATGATCTGTAGATCCAGCTGCCACTTCCACCGTTTTCTTTCAAAGCAGAAACACTGAAAGCCATTGCCTTGACCAATGACACTCCTATGTCACTTTATGCAAAGGCAGACACCTTCAAGTACAAAAGATAAACAACAGACACCATAACCATATATTCCTTACTCATTATACCAAATTAGAAGAATAGGTAGATTATTAATAGAAATGTACACATGGCACAACAAATCACATGCACCGGTTCCTTATACCTAAGCTGCTTCAGCTCTTACGAATAACCCTTTTCATAAAGGCCAAAACACACCCGAGGGACAGATCTTTCAGAAGAGAACACTTACTCATCACTCCGTGCCTTCATAAGCAATAAGTAGGTGCCACTCGGCCCTAACGGTGCAAGACGGTTTACTTGAGGCCATTAGATCAGAGAGGGAAGGATCAAGTTCGGTTATGCATGGCTGGGGAAGGGTGACACGTGCTGGCAGATCACACACACACACACAGGAGTGCAATAACGCCAGCCAGAAGCGAGAAGGGACACAGAAGAGGAGCGTGAGCAGACGCTGCGTGTCTGCACCCCGCTTCCAGCTCCTCAGTGACAGAACCACCTAGCCTACAGTCCTGACAGCATGGACAGTTCTACAGAGCGACACCACCACCCTCACTTTACACTCTGTGGTATTTTTCCTTTTTGCCATCCAGGAGGAGGCTTACTTACAAACAGCAAAAAGAGTATAGGCACAAGTACTTTAACCTCTTCAAGACAACAAAGAAAAAGAGCTGATACGGAAGAACAGTCTACTCCAGACTACAAATACTGGTAACTAGAGGAGGGGGAAAAAAATGCTGAGGGTATGAACCACTGCAGTAGGTTAGTTACTGCAAGGGTAGGGAGACAGGGCAAGGGGCTGCAGCTGTCTGTGGATTTTCCTACACACAGTCTGTAACCTTGTCACACTCCCATTCAAAACTTGGAACTCTAAAGGTGGGCTGAAACCAGGGAGTGCACGTATGGGACAGCTGACTGTTCGAAGCTTGTGTAATGTGTATGAGGATTTTAGAAATGTACAGTAAGTGAAAAATGGGTTGAGACCGCAATATGGATTGAAATGACAAGTATATACACCACAGGTGATAAGCTTGCAGATCCGAGGAAGGAGCAACTGAAGACGGACAAAAACAACATAAAACTTTTCACCTTTTTCCTTAACATAGCACATGTTTTATGGTAGATTACATTTTTTCCTTCTGACTGTAGACAACTGACAGCTCTTTTAATGGGTAGAGTCTGTGCGCTGTAGATGAAAAGCCTGAAGGTACTTCCAGAGGGCAAGGCAAATAAATCCACACTAAACTGGAGCCTCACCTCATCAGAGCTGACTTGGGTAGTTCAGAATTAGAACCAAATGAGTTTCAGAGGAAGGGGAGGGAGGGAGGGAGGAATTATTAGGTCTGACAGGAAAAATGAGCATTTGATGGTACGAACTACGATACTTTGCTATGAAAGAAATACACTGTATTCCTTATATGAAGCACATATATGGTATCTTTATTTATAATAAAAGTGTTGAAATCTTTTCTCTCAGCTCAGTTATTCAGAAGTCCTGTACTTAGGTTTGCTGGTTTTGGTTTGTTTGGTTTTTTTTTTAATGTTGTAATTGTGTACACCATATACTGCATTACTGCTATACGTGTATTGCTTTGTAAGTACACAAAGTTTGTTTTGTTTTTTTAGTGACTAATAAACTTTAGCACATCAGGTAGTCCTATTCTGGTGCAGGATATGACCAGTTAAGGGGATCGTTAATCTAGATTAACGCCACAGCCTGTCAACTGGGAATAATCTGATTCCATCTGAGAAAAAGTATGTCATATCATTTGCCAAATCTTTCTTGACTGTGACATGCTAATTTACCTTTTTGTTTAGCTTCACTAGCATTATTTTGCCACCTTTTACTTGTATTTATAAAAAAAAAATGTACTGCCATTACTTTGGATTGTTGTGCTGATATAATGTGGGTTTAACATCAATAAATATTACACAAATAGAAAGTTTTCCTTCTGGTGAAGACTATTAACTGTTTCAGTACAAGCGTGCTGGTGGAGGACTTAAACATTTTAAATACTATGAACAGAGATTAAATGAAGGCTATATGTAGCATCTAAAAATGACTGGTTTTTATCAGAATATTCTGCTTGTGACACAGAATCTTGTTTGAACAAAGCAGGGGACCACAACCCACAAATTCTGAGAAACTGAGGTGCTTTTGTGTAATAGGTTGGGAAATACACAGGTGTGTTTTGCATGTCTTATCATTGCAATATGACATCACACAACTGAGTAAGTACAGGGTATGGTCCAAGCACTGTTTGATTTGTTTAAGAACAGTCAATAACAACATCAATTTGTTTAAGAACAAGGCAATATCAAAATTTTAATAATAAACCAGTAAGATTTACTTCTGCTTTTCCTTTCTGTGCAAAGATAGCAGGAAAAGTGTCTAAAGGTCCCTTCCAACCCCTACCATTCTATGATTCTGTGATACTGTCTTCACATGTCAAGCACTGATCCCTGCAAAGACAATGACCTCTGCACTGGAGCAAGTACTGGCAGGAAGGGCAGCACTGTGACACAAGCCAATGGAGTTCAGGCTGCTCACACTACATCCGCCTTTGGCTCAGAGACTAAAAAGCTGAGGCCGCTCTTGTGAGTGGGTTTAAGATGAGGTCATCATCACTTTTTGCCTCCATATATATGTACAGACACACTGAAGTAGTAAATCACATCTCTAAGCAGCAAGGTTGTTTTCATGAAAACATTCAGCTGCACTGTAGCTTAGTTACTGGGACTGTTTGGGTTTACAGATTCAGAGATAGAAGTGTGCTACAGAAAAGGACGTAACGCTTCAAGCCAAAAATCTGAAATTCCTGGAAGCATCAAAGTAACTTTCCGAAGTTTAATCTCCCTTCCCGGCGACACAAAGTATAACCTGAACGTGTCATTTTATCCTTTTACAGGACTGGAAAAAGAAGTCCTAATTTTTTAAAGACCTCAGGTTTATCCATGGGAAGATTTCAAATTCTTTAGGAAAGCTGCCCAGTCCAAGCATATCCACAGCAATCGACGACTCAACGCAACTAAACTCGGGGGGAAGGCAGAAACATCTACCAAGAGCACCAACGGAGAGATGCAAAATTCCATACCCATGAAGGTTTCTTCCCCTGGTGCTATACTTCTACATGCAATGCCTACATCCTGCAGCTTCATGACAACAGCAACCATTAGCTAATATGCACAATATTTTTCCACCCCAGCCCACTGGAGATCAAACCCAAGCTATAGCCCAGTTTGAAAGGCAGGCTTGTAATCATAGTTTCTTTTTATGTTACCCCTTTTAAAAGACCATTTCAATTCACTCGGGTGACATGGCAATACATGCCTCGATTTCCCACGTATGGACAACTCCATCCTTATCTCTGCAAGCAGCCCACACACATTTAACATGTAAGTATTTTGTGAGATCATGTTACACATCAAGTTGTGATGCTGAGGGGATGGGCTGCACGCTCAGGCCATTCAGCACAGCTGCCAAACCCATCTCCTGAAGTGGATCGATGCACAGGCTGGAAACGCCTGCTCAGACAATGCAGGCAGACAGCAGCCCTGACTCGCTGCCTCACCATTCCCCTGTACATGCAAGGCACAGAATTTGCTGATGTTTGTCTCCTCCTCCAGAGCTGGCTAACAGAAAAAGTCCTTCCCCAGCACTGCTTTTCTGTGACGAGAACCGTGAGCACACAAGATCCATCGGGGAGATGGAAGCACAGCTCCTGTCCCAAGGAACTTACAATCCATTCCAGACAGCACTCAATATTCCTTAACATGTCTTCACCTTGCGACTCTCACTCAGAATTAAGTCACAATTTGCATGCTTTTTACAGAAGTGATTAATACATAATCTCATACAGCACCAAATCTCTAATACAAGGTGCCAGCATTTAAAATGTTCCACTCATGCTTAGAGCAAGAAGAACAGACTGCAGGCAACAGTACCTGTACAGCAGTAATTTCAACAGCTGTCCTGAGGAGGAAGATCAACGAACACCACCAGGAAGGTGTTTGGCTTTATAGAACAACAGCAGTGCAACAGGTAAACCCTGGGGAAGGGCCAAGTCTTGCAACCGCTGTCACTTTACAGTTCTGGAGTTGCATAAATGGTCCAGGAACAGCTGCAGAACAAGAAAGGAGAAAGAAATCACAGCACATGGCCACGACCCAGAATGATTACATCATTTCAGCAGGAGCTCTACAAATCTCATCACACTGAATGGATTAGGTTGGGGTTTTTTGCCTGAAACTGTTCTGTTGAGCACACAACTGAACACACAGTCAAGCCTTTTTTGGCCTGTTCTTGGCCCACACATAACAGAGTATTTCCAAAAAGGAGCATAGAGGGTACAAAGGACAAACTACTGCAAAAGCTGTTGGAAATGCCTCGTAAAATGAGACTTGCCCTACAACAGGCCACAGGCGTTCTATTGCAGATTAAGAACGAGTTTATTTTGAAGATGGCTTTTACCTGCAGCCTTTGCCTGAGCAGCTACTGGAGTTAACTGTAGGAAAGAGCCTGCCTAGAAGAAAACCTGCTTCACCACACCAGTCTGCAGTATAATGCACGACTGTTAATTAACTCGCCTCCTCCCACAATACTTCAGATTCACTGAGTACTTCTGTAACACACTGTAAACCTCCAATAGTTTTATCTTTCTTAAATTCCATATTAGCTTCAGCTGTACAGCCTCTGATCGTTTACTAATCCATACATCATCATGTATAAAAACCAAAAACCTGTAATTCTTCCACCAGTACAATTGCTACTAAATCCAAAGGTCTTGAACTGTTCTGTGAATTATGTCATTTCAGGTATGAAGCAGCAGCAGCTTTCAAAAATTTCAGCTTGTTAAGTTCCAGATCTACTTTCCACTAGGAAAAAAAAGTGTCATTACATAAGGTATGTCTCCAAATCTGAGACAGGCTGTGTTAGTTTCCCTCAGTCTTGTCTATTAAAAGCATAACAGTTAAAGAACCTTAAAAGAAGAATGAAGTAATTTTTAAATTCTTAAACTTTTTTCTGAGCATCAAATCCTTTAAATGACTGACTTCATAAAAGCAGGACAAAGTTTCATTTGTGGCTATTAATTGTTGCCTTGTGACACACAAAAATGAGTATAAGAAAAGGCACAGGGACAGTGGTACACAAGTAACTGTCATTCTAAAACAACGCACCTCAGCTCAGCCTACACATCATAAAAGCAGGGATGGTGTGTAACAGTGTTTCCAATCACTGACTTCATCGATGATCTGTCTTTGCCCAGGGCAAATGGCATCCAACCGTAAAGTCAAGCAAAAAGAACACGGCACTTCAACTGGGGCAAAAAACCAGGAGAGAGACAAGTTGAAGATGGGCGCGTCTCCACCGCCCTCACTTCAGAGGTCAGATTGGTCCTGGCTGCTTCTGGCTGATGTCAAGCCAGATCCCAGGGCTGAACTCCCAGAAAGTGCAGCTGAGCTCAGTGTGGGAAGCCAGAGGAAGCTGACACAGCAGAGCATCCATCAGCAGTTAGTACAGCAGAAACACAGTCCCTGATTACAGCGGATAATACAGTAAGGGAAGCTCCAATGAGGTGTCCTTTTCTGAGGCAAAACTGCGTGACAACACAAGTACTTCTTCATGAACAGATTCAGCCAAATAGAGCTGAAAAAATCCTTTCTCTTGAACAGAACTTGCCTCCCATATTAACAATCTAGTGTATTTGTTTCTCCTCTAAATGGAAGGACATGACCTTAACTAATCAATGAGAGATGTAGGCATACAATAAACATTTCTGGAAGCCAGATAATTTTCCAATAGGAAGGAAGGCACCCTGGTGCTGACAGAAACACAGATTTTACAGAAAAGTTGGCAAACAGCTCTGCAAAACCATGTAGTAAATGAACCTCTGTAATCTCATATTGACAGATCGACTGAACACATCTTCAGTGGAACAGAAAGCTTATCACAACCTCCACTCCACTCTAGTCCCCTGAAACTGATGGTGACTTCAGGTGCTCTCCGTTCTATTTTCTTTCCAATAGGAGAGCTACAAGAACCTGCAGAGAATGGATGAAGCTCCACCTACTGCATGTCAAAAATCACACACGCTCACTAACTGGCATCTACACGAAACACACAGGGTAACTCGACTTGTTTCTTTTCTCTGGTGTTGCAGAAGTTTTCAGTAGAAATCTACCAGCTGCCTGAAAAAACAAACAGGATGAGTCAGATTGACAGCAGCAGGAGGTAAAAGTTCGTAACTCAGAGCTTTTAACAGGTCTTCACCAGACAGAGGAAGATCCCTTTCCACTACAGCCTCCAACAGAGAGGTGCAACATGTTCTTTTATTGTACAGAGCTGGGAGGTCTGCAGGTTCCAACTCACACCACACCAAATTGCCCCATTAACGTGCTTCAGCAAAACCCCAGAAACGTGCAGGTCACTCTAAACTGATTGTTCAACGATGGTTAAAGGCAGCAGTTGGGTGGCACCGAACGAGCTGTACCGCAACTCCCATGCTCAGAGGGTGACAGCCCAATGCTGGCTGCACCACGCTCCCACATGCACCACCTTCACCTGCCTGTAATGACACTGAGTGATATTTGGTGGTACGGGCTTTACTGGTGTGTTGTCTCAACATATTTGATATCTTCACACCCAAACTGGCAATTTGTTACCAGATCTCCACCATAGCCAAAGCAATTTTGCTTTTAACAGTCACAACAGAAAGACGCGGTTTAATTTCAGCACTTGGCACTGGGAAGTGATACTGTCTTGGAAAAAAAAAAGGGGGAAAAAAAAAGGAGGGAAAAAAAAAAAAAAGGTAGGATTGGATCTGATGTGTTTAAAGAGTGAAAATTTAAAAAAAAAAAAAAAAGAAAAAAGACTGTATGTTTCGATGTCATATTTTGTTACATGAAATGAACAAAAAATATTCCAGATCTTAACAGATGTGACCTGTTAATGTGGAAAATAAAAGTACAAAATACTAGGACAGTTGCTGTGGTCACAGCCACGCTGATCTAAAGAGGTCTGGCAAGATACAGGTAATATTTGTTACTACCTCAATACACATACCTACAGCAAAAAAACAAAAAGGGATCCTCCAGCGCATGGTCTGAAATTGAACCTAATGTGAAAATAAAATGTGACCTGAGGCTTCAGCTGAGTTCTTACATGGCCAATGCTCTTTAAAGTCTTCTTTCCACCCCTACGATTGCCCTGCCTTTTCAAACACTGATTGATTACAACAATGAAATGGGTGTACTTGGTCATGGGAAGCTCCATTTTCATTAGCTTTGCTTAAATTAACTACACTACTCACATGTAATTTTATGTGCACCTTAAAAATAACACATATTCTTTTTAAATTTAAAAAGTCACATAATTGCAACAGGCATTATACATTTGGGTTTCATGCAGACAAACTCTCGTGGTATGCAACACATCCAAGGAGAAAAATTTGTCTAGCAGCAAGAGATAATAGCTACAATGTCTGTTTCAACTGTAGATAGTAATGAAGAGATTGTGAAGGCCAGGATTTAGGTATCTACTGTTAAACTTCACTGAATTCAGTATTGAAGTCCTTTCCATCCTTAAAAATCACGTCTTACCTTCCAAAATAGCTCAGGATATATGGGGTTGGATTTTCCAGCCCCGGTAACAGCAACGCCAGCTATCAACTTTGGATCTACACAGGTCATCCCATTCTCCTAAGAACATACACTAATGAAGTACTGCCAATATAATAATGCCTTAGGATATACTGCCCTCAGGAGGCCAGATATTGCACACTAACACATTCTACGCGCATGTCACCATAAAAGAAAGTCTGCAAAAGCTGCTCATGACAGTTCCTACTTACAGCAGCACTAAAAAAAAATCAGCCTCACTGACTTTTTGTGTGTCCTGCTAGAAACTTCTACAGACAACAGCCAACTGCAACAGGTGCCTCGAAAGCAGAAGACTGTGACAGTGAGTTCACTACAGCAAGTTTTAAGTTACAAACACATTTCTAAAGAGATAAGCAGAAGAAAGGCAATGGTACTTCACAACATATTGCAGGAGAGTTTTAAGCAATATAGCAGATGAAGAAACATCAGATGAGTAAAAAGCACACACTCTCACACCCACTAGGAATGGAATATCACAGAAACTTTGTATGTCTAGGAAAAGAGTTTTCAAATTTCATTTGAGAAGTCACAGTAAGTCAGTAAAGCACAGTGACCAAGCACACAGCCCTACTCAACAACACCCACGTGTAAAAACAACCCACCCCAAAACACCGATGAATGTTGGCAGCACAAGATGTACACCTCAAATGTCTGCTTTTAATCAAGGGCAGTGACATAACGGGCATACCAGAAATATGATGGAAGCAAGACAATTAAGCGGGACATTGGTATGAAATATACAGGAAAGTCATCAAACTAGATATCAACATATTAACTCATCAAATCAAAATTGGATTGAATTTCCAGGCCTAGTAAGGTAAACTCTGTTGATCAACGCTGTTGTTACCAACACAACTACGACAACAGCAGTAGCTCTGACATCCAAGGCAATATCACTGTGAGGAGAGACAGCAATTGCCAGCAGGTTGGATAAATATCACACTCAAGATGTCAAGACCACATTTTGTTTTTTTCTTTCAGCCAGCCAGGGACATCCAATCCTGACTGTGGTTCCTAGGAGTGCATGAGACCCGAGTCAAATTGTTCTCTTCAAAGACTGGCTTTGTGATGGTAACTTTTATTTCTGTGAAAGTTTATTAATAAAGACAACAGCCCACCACTGCAGATGTCATAAAAAAAAAGAAGCAACATAAAAGAAGAAAATATGCTAAAATGAAACCAAAATGACAAGTAAAAAAATTTAAGATGTAATACATGATGACAAAACTAAGACTGTATGCTCTGAACTTCAGTATGGCAACTTCAAATACACATGTCAAATTAGACCTTTTCTTGTGGAGAAGTGGAAGCTGACTGGGATCAAGAGCTGCCAGAATTCAAGGCAACCTTTGTGAAAACAGCAGTCCGCCTTTAGCAGACAAATGGAATCTGTTACTGAACGTACAATGTACAGAGAACAGAGAGCAGAGGAACTAAAGTACATACAAACATGAACAGGATCCATGGCAGAATTCAAGGCAAGCAGATGATCAAAATAAAAAGCCAAGTGCTCACGGGGAGCAAGGCCACAGAGAAGAAAAAAAAAAATCCCTAAACTCTGAACAAAACCCTAAATCAGTTTTTGGCACCATGTAGGAACTGAAGCAGAACTTTGACAGGTCTCTCACTGAGGGTTTTATCCCTCAGAGCAAAACATCAGAAGAGGTGACAGAGGAAAGAGTGACAGATGGCTGAGGCTGGGCGCTAGCACTCCCCAATCCTACAGCAGATCAAGTAACCGCGCTGTGAAACTTCTGAGTTAAAGCTGCCTCCTTATCAATTCAGTGGAAGCTGGAAAAAGTGACAGCAAGCTTTTTGGAGTTTTGTGGGTAGAAGGATCACTTGTTTTATAAGAAGAGATTCCAGAGGGATCCGTGGAAATACAGACTAATTATGGTTTTGTGTACATAGTAAACTGCCAGAAATTGTTCTAAAGCCATGCAAGCAACCACATAAACATACTGAGGAAAGTCAGCATTGCTTTTTTAAAGTCAAGTCATGTTTGATCAACATTCTAAGACTTCTAAAGACTAAAAGGAGATGAGACTAAGATCAAATACAGCATGCTTGAAATTCTAAAAGGCATCTGACACATGCCCTAGACAAAAAACCATTACAGATGCCGTGCTGCCAAGAGAAGCTGTCATATCAGTAATAGTTAAAGACAGAAGAGAAAGGGTGTGAACCAGCAGCTGCTCGTTCCTAAGGACACGGATTACCAACAGAACAGCACAAGCACTGATGCTGAAGTTAGCAAAGTATTACCCATCCATAAAGGTTCTGAGCCAGCAATTTCTGAAGGCCACAATTTGTTCCAGTAACATCAAATTACTGAAAGTAATAAAGGGATAAAGAAATTAAACAAAAAATTGCAGAAACATTTCAGTGAGGAAACAGGTGGTTAAACCGGCAGAATAAATTCACTGCAGGTAAATGAGAACTGAGGAAAATACAAAAACAAACCCCAGACCTAAATACATACATAAGCAAATGGGCTCCAACTTAGTCATCCATTTTTCAGGACTGAGCTATCACATGGCTTCTGAAAGTGTCAGCATAAAGGTTAGGAAAAGGCAACAGAGAGCAAGCACAAGGAGGTTGTTAGAAGGTCCCTAGAATGTAAGAGTCAGTAGGCCTCAGCTACCAAATGGCAGATGCAAACACACCAATCTACTGGAGGTGTAAGAGTCTTCTAATGAGGCATCAAAACACACTTACCTGTCACCTACCCTGTGCATTCACTGCTTCCACTGCCTGGGACAGCAGCCCAGGCCAGACAAAACCCTCACTTGGCAAACAGGTAGTACTTCTTAGAGCAGCAGTACACAGTAAATGATAAAATTGATTGCTGTTTTCAACTTGGTTTCAGCTCTAATTTACTAGTTAAAAGAAAAGGAAAAACAAAGCCTTTTTAAACCTATGATTTTAAGGCTACCAACACTTCCATCTGGTTTTGGGGTTTCTTTACTCAACAAAACTAGGAATAATTAGGGTCAGAGCTCATTATAGAAATTACTTTTAGTCTCTAAAATTTGGCTTCTGGTCAAGACATGTCACACAGATTTTGCCTGTAAAATACCAAGAACAGGTATGGGCAGCAGACAAGTTACTGACATATTACTACTTGACTGGGAGCATCAGCTGTCCTTCCTCACCTTCAGTGCTTACAGAAAATGCTTACAGTGCTTACATCTCTTCTTTGGCCAAGTCACACAGAATCATAGAATGGTAGGGGTGAGAAGGGATCTCCAGAGATCATCTAGTCCGACTCCCTGCAGAAGCAGGTCCACCTAGATCAGGTCACACAGGAATGCGTCCAGGTGGGTTTTGAAGATCTCCAAGGGAGGAGACTCCGAACCCTCCCTGGGCAGCCTGTGCCAGGGCTCCCTCACCTGAACACTGAAATAGTTTTTCCTTATGTTTAAATGGAACTGTTTGTGTTCCAGATTCTTTCCATTACCCCTTGTCCTGTTGCTAGCTACAATAGAAAAAAGGGATGCCCCAATCTCCTAACACCCACCATTTACATACTTGTAAATATTGAGATCCCCCTGCAGTCTTCTCCAGACTAAACAGCCCCAGTTCCCGCAGCATTTCCTCATATTAAAGATGTTCCAGTCCCCTGATCATCTTGGTGGCCCTGTGCTGGACTCTCCCCAGAAGTTCTCTGTCCTTCTTGAGCTGGGGAGACCAGAACTGGACACAGGACTCCAGATGAGACCTCACCAGGGCAGAGGAGAGGGGGAGAAGAACTGCCCTTGACCTGCTGGCCACAGTCTTCTTGATACATCCCACGATGCCATTGGCCGCCTTTGCCACGAGGGCACATTGCTGGCTCATGGTTAGTTTCTTATCAACCAGGACTCCCAGGTCTCTCTCTGCAGAGCTGCTCTCCAGCACGTCAACCCCCAGCCTGTACTGGTGCATGGGGTTGTTCCTTCCCAGATGCAGGACTCTGCAGTTGTCCTTGTTAAACCTCATAAGGTTCTCTGCCCAACTCTCAAGCCGGTTGAGACCTTACTGAATGGCAGCACAGCCTTCTGGGGAATCAGCCAGTCTGAGAGACTGAGAAGGAAGGAATTATATTTTTTATGCAGACACACGTGACATACAACTTTTCACAGCAAGCACCACCGCTTCTCTACAAAGAAGCAGCAGTAAGATATGGACTTGTGAAAGGGGTAACAAGAGCAACTATAAAACCCCCTGAACAAACAACCATTCTTTGTATCATTCCTCAAGACATAACTGCGAGAAGCTTGAACACGCACCATTTTCTGGCACAAAGACAAAATTTCTCAGCTGCACAAATGAAGAAAATCTCAGACTTCAAAGCCTCAAAGTTATCACTGGTGAGATCTCTCCTCGCTGCGGTTTGTGCCAAGATGGAAAGCAATTTCAAAAGCTGAATCGACAGCTGGATCACGATGCAATGAACACTGGAGCTAAGAAGTGAAGGTCCTAAACCACATTCATAGGGTTTTTCTTTTTTTCAGAGATGATAAAAACATCAATTATCAAAAATTACTTGATCTCAATAGAAAAGCCTGAGGTAAAACTTTTGGCAACGTTTCATCAAGAGAAGAACACTCAGGATCATTTACAGCTGAATAATTACTTTGCTTCAAAAGCTGCTTTGAATAAAATAAATTCCTCTTTTATTGACTATACATACACATTAAAGAGCATCAACACAACTTGGTTGAACTGACTTGATAGGAATAAGAAATTACACAGTTTGTCGTGTCCACCCCACATGAAGAAGGTGATGCAATCACACCTGCCAACCAATAAACACCCCTCCACACTTTATTAATCTTTGTGCAACAAGATAACTCAAAATCTGCAGTCTATCCCAAATTGGAAAACACGACTTTATAAAAATACAGTGCTTTAAAAAAATATATCAGCATGTTATTTATCATTACATCAAAACCAATCTTTTTCAAATTCTTACACACACAGACTTCACAACACCAAATGGGCTCTTTCAGGTAGTCCAACGTATATGCTGGAACCCACTGCTGCTGAATTTCTCCTCTGACTAAAGAGTATCAAGTCAATCACACACATTGATCTTCATTTGATTTCCACATAACCCCTTTAATGATTACACGTTTATCTATTACCATTGTGACATTGAAGTAGGTACTTATTCATGGTAGTATTTAAATCAGAAGCTGCAAGCCTCCGTCTACAACTAGAGCACTCCCTGTAATATAAGGAGACTCAAGGAGAAAGACAACAGCTTGTGCAACTTCATGAGGCTCTCCAAATCTTCCAAGGACAATGGATTTCTTCATCTGATCTTCATCCAAGTGAGCAGTCATCTCTGTGTGAATAAAACCTAAGAGAGGAGAGATATTTGAAGAGTCACCCAACCTTCCGCTAAATTTCTTCAGTGTATTTTCCCTGGGATTCTCCAAAATGGAATCTGCTACCAGGATTCAGCATCAGCTACCATTCTGCAAAGTCTCAGAAGTCAGCCCACAGCATTTTATGGCAGAGGAGAGATTTTAACTTAACCAATAAAATGTCTTCGGTTTTAGGAAGCACTGATGTAATCATAAAAATGCAGAGATCTGTTGAAGTCTATGGGGAAAAAAAACATTCTTAATAAGAACATGGGTGTAAGATCTCTGGCAAGAAAGCCCTACAGCCTGCAAGTGTTTTCATTATTCTGACAGCACGTACATAACTGCTTGTACAGCACTCATTGTAAGAAATATTTCTTGACAATTTTGGAGGACACCTCTTTACAATTTTCAGTTACGTGAGATTCAGTGTCCCCGCTGCTGCACTTGTCTTCACATAAGTTGCAGTTTCGTAAAAGAGCTGACTGTAGCTGCTTTCTAGCTGCCACCAAGACTCGTTTTTGCAGGTCTCATTTTTGCTCCCTACTGTACAACTGTGCCCCTTGAGGATGGCACTGCGCCCTTCAGTTTGCTGCTCAACTCACTAAACAGTAACAAGTATTTGTTCTGCCTAGTTCCCCAAACGGAGTTGGCTCATGTAGAGGTCTGAAAGGCATTAGAGCTGGCACAAGGTGAGTGGCAGAGTACACAGCTGCAAGTGGAAACACTTTGTCTTATGGATGGTGGTTTGCTTGCACTACATCAGCTTGTGAAATCACAGCCTTGTCCTCTCAGAACTTTCTGTCCAGACACTCCTTTTACTACAGGGATAGAAAGGGATGTTTTCATGACAGTCTCTCATAGTCTTTCATGTTTCTCTGGCCACAAATAAGCATTCTCTAGCAGGAGGTGAGGGTAGTTGTCTGTATGTAATTGTTCTAATCCACCCACAAGGACAGCAGGTTTTGAAGGAGGAACAAACTAAAAAAAAAACCAGACATTTATTACATGATAATGGATAGAGGAACAGGTAGAGACACTCTTCCAAATTTACTAGTGTTCCCTTAGAAGGACAGAATGTTTGTAAAAGAAGGTATTATGCTTTAAACTAAAAAAAAAAAAAAAAAAAAGAGATTGAAAACTTTTACTTGGAAAAGTTGAAGAAAACTACAGCAATTTGTTTTAAGTTACTTGGAGAGTACAGAAAACACCCAGCAGTCTTGATGATTGTGTATTGCAACAGCCAAGGCTGTAGAAACTTCCCAGAAACTAACCTGGAACAACCACGTTGACCCGGATTTGCCTTTTTGCTACTTCTTTAGCAAGAGAGCGTGAAAATCCAACTAATCCTGCTTTGGTAGCACTGTATACACTTTGACCAGAGTTGCCTTTAAATCCTACAACACTTCCTAAAATGAAGAAACATCAAAGAGAAGAAAAGATTAAATTACTCATTCGAAACCTTGGACTATCTTTAGTATTTTAAATTGGGAAAAGAACATGAAATAAAAAGAAAAGGAATTCCAAGCGTACTACTAAATGTATTTCACAGCTTACTCCTGGGATAAGCAAATCCTTCAATTATCTGAAATTTCTGTGGAATTCACTTATCTATGCTCACCAATAGGCACCGGGAGAGTAAACCAAGGAGCTTTCTAAAATAATACCCTAAAACAAAGCCAAAACCAAACCAATTGTACCTATCTGATTCTCAGTTAATAACTGGCAGTTGGTAGATTTAGCTACTGAAAGAGTTGGTAAAGAATGGTACAATTCTTTTTTTCAATAAAACATAAACTCTGAGGTGTTTATCACCAAAACAAGCAGGTTTTACATTTAGAAGTTGCTGAAATTACATAAAAGAACAAGCACTCATAAAAAAAAATGCTAAATACATAATGTTTAAATGCAAAGAAAGTAAGTAACATTTCAATGTTACACGTGATAAACCTTTCCAGAAAACTTGTACATAGAATTCCATCGGATTAGACAAGCAACTTACCTATATTGACAATAGCACCTTCCTGTTGTTGAATCATGCTTTTTACAGCAGCTTTGCATGTCAACATTGTTCCCAACAGGTTAGTGTGGATCTGGGCTATCATGTCTTCAGTCTTGGTTCTCAGTAACAAACCATCCCTGACAAACAGATCAAAAATCCCGAAAGAACTCAGTGAGCAACCCCAATGATCACAGCGGCTCATAATAAAATGTGACTGATGAATGGAACCTTGTCCTGGTTTTGGTTGATGCACAGTTATTTTTCTCACTAGTAGCTGGCACAGGGCTGTGTTTTGCATTTAGTGTGAGAATAATGTTGACAACAAACTGATGTTTTGGTTGTTTCCAAGCAGCATTTACCTTAAGTGAAAGATCTTTCAGTTTCAGCACAAAAGTACACAAGTAGCTGGGAGAGAGCACAGCCAAGGCAGTTGACCTGGACTGGCCAAAGGGCTGTGCCCAGTATATAAAGTGTGGGCAGCTGGTGTGCCGGGGTCAGATGGCTGCTGGTCAGCATGTGATGAACAACTGCATTGTGCACAACTTTTTTTTCTTGGGTTCTGTTTCTTCCTGTGTTATAATCCTTTTCATTTTCATTATAATTTTCATTATATTTTTTTTACTATTGCCAATAAATTTTTACACTGTTCTTATCTCAACCTGTGAGTTTTACTTTTCCCCTCCCCTTAAACTCCTCCCCATCCTACCTGGTTGGGGGGGTGAGGTGGGTGTTTGTGTGTGCTTAGCTGCTGGCTGGGGTTAAACCACTATGAACATTAATGGGGATTTCTAGGCCTCTGTACAGTCTAGCATTCAGAATGACAAAACACAGCAAGAAAATGTTAGTTATGCTTCTGGTAACAAGGCCTCCCCCACAGAGAGGTATCAAACATTGTTTTGGAGCATTTCAGGGGGAAGAAGGGGAAGAAAGAGGCGTAGATGAGGTACTTCTAAACTCAGAATGCAAAAACCAGAGCAAAAGCTGGATCATCTAAAATAATTTTACCGTCACCAGAGACAAAATATTGGTGAGTATTTAATACTGTTTTCAGATACACTCATTAACAATACTCTTGCTAAATGCACAGGCCCTTATCACCTCACAGTACGATGCTGGCATCTAGAATTACACATAACCTTGTAACGAATAACTAACCTGTTGATCCCAGCTGCGTTAACCAAGTAGTTAATAGGACCTAAATTCCTCTGCATCTCCTCAAAAGCACTTTGGACTTCTTGTTCGCTGGACACATCACACCTAAGTGCCAGATGTCCTGCTATATTGGAATAAAGGCACATCACAACGATAGTACAAGATGCTGTATCATTCCTAAACTTGCTTCAGAATTTATCAACTCAGTTGCAAAAACAGATGTTGAACTAGTAGTCGTAACTTGAGCAATCCATTTTATCTCCAGAGAATTAAATAAGGACAATTTCCAAGTACTGTATCGGTTTATGTGACAATTCCTTGGTTGACATATTTGGCCTTTTGAAATCGGAAGTTCAGCGTGAGCATGACTGGCCTTAGTTCTGGCTCAATCAAGAGCCAAGGATGAATCAATTCACATCACCTCCCTGTACAGACCTTGAACGATTCCTTTCATCTTACAATTCATAACTTGCGGACACAATAGGTAACTTTCCCAAAGAACACTGTGAAAATCAAACTGTACCGATACAGCTTTTCTTTCAAATTCCTCTGGCTTTTTGACTTTCATCTAGTTAAAACAGTGAGGTTTGTTTAACTTGTTTTACAAGTCACCTAAGCCTTGCACAGCAAAGAAAGACTAGCAAAGCAGCATACGTACCACCAAGATGACGTGCAGTGGTTTGGGCTGCTTCCAAATTCCTACCAGCAATGGCCAGGCGGCAGCCCTTCTGTGCCAGTAATTCTGCAACAGCTTTGCCTATTCCTCGGGATCCTCCAAAAACAGCGCAAACCTTGCCCATCCTGAAAAACAATTCACAAGTTGCAAATAAAAGGGGAATTTCAGGTCCAGCGTAGCAAGAGAACCACCACAGTTCTTGTCAGCACCACGGCCCTGGCTAGGTTTGAGCGTTTCATAACCTCACATCATAGAACTAGTGATTTGTTCTTTTTTTCATTCACAGCTAAAGAAATGCTTGGACTAAATTAGGCATCACTTCTAGAAATGCAAGTCAATTCTTCATGATTTCTGAGCTAGTGAAACAATTATGCACGTGATCTAGCATTTCAGTGCTGGTGTTATGGTGGTTAACTCCTATTCAATGGATGGAACACGTGATGTATGTATCTAAAGGCCTAAACGTAGCTATCGCTCAGCTGTTTACTCAAAGCCAAGGGAGCAGCTGTAATTACACTGTTCTTGCAAGCACTATTCTGGTACTAGTCATTTAGCCTCAAGATCCTACTCCTAAGTATTTGCATTAAGGCAACTAGTCATCCACTTCTAAGCATCCCAACCTAAGTATAACTGTATTAAGACAACCACACTGCAAACACTACTCTGCGTGATTTGAGACTACTGCATTTACACGAGTTTAATACTAAGTTGCACTACATAATACTGTGTTTTACCACTAGCTTTAGGGCAAATTCATTTCTNTTTACACGAGTTTAATACTAAGTTACACTACATAATACTAGCTTTAGGGCAATTTCATTTCTGCTTTTAAAGAAAAAAAAAAGCAGCTTTTTGAAATGAGAAGTGATTCTGAAGTAGCTAGCTTAGATGTTTTAGAAGGAGCGAAAAAAACCCTACTACAAGTATTTCTGTAGAACGGTCTTTTTACTCTGCAACCTCTAGGAACCAGTCAGCTGGTTTGGGATTTCCTGAGGAGTCAGAATAGGAATAGTACTGAATCTCTTTTCCATACATTTGAATAAATTCCTCTTAAACCAAATTATACTTTGTCTCCATAATACCCTGAGGCAATGAGTTCCATTATTTGTGGAAAAGTACCTCCTTTTGTTTTTCATTTGCTTTCTCATTAGATGATACTATGCATTTCTCCTCATAGAACAGAACCACAGAATTGTTTAGGTTGGGAAAGACCTTTAAGGTCATGAAGTCCAGCCATTAACACTGCCATGTCTACCACTAAACCATGTAACATCTACACATGTAACATCTACAATCTTTGGAATTCCTCCACGGATAGACTCCACCACTTCCCTGGGCAGCCTGTTCCAATGCTTGACAATTCTTTTGGTGAAGAAATTTTTCCTAATATCCAATGAAACCCCCTTCCCCGGTGCAACTTGAAGCTATTTCCTCTTGTCTAAGTGTTTGTTACTTGGGAGAAGAGACTGACACCCACCTCACTACAACCTCATTTCAAGTAGTTGTAGAGACTGATAAGGTCTCCTCTCAGCCTCCTCTTCTCCAGGCTAAACATCCCCAGCTCCCTCAGTTGTTCCTCCTAAGACTTGTTCTTCAGACCCGTCACCAGCTTCACTACCCACCTTTGGACACTCGTCAGCACCATGTGACAACCAGAAGAGCACACAGTGTCAAGCATACAAAAACACCATCAACTCATACAATGCCATAAGGATTTTGGTCTCCTCTGACAGGGCATGAAAAAGCAGACAGCTTCTTTTCTGTAATAAAGCAAGTGTAAGTGCTTAAAATCAACCCATGTATCTGTTCCCACTGGCATGTTGAAATTAGCTTCCCAGGAAGAAGATTAAATACTTGCATCTCTAGCAGCAGAACACGTACAAAAAAGATGTCCTGCGTAAAGACAATTCCTTAGTGGTACAAACAAGCACCACTGCCTGCCTCATCAGAAAGACTTATCTTTTGGGTAGTCTTCATTAGGTATTAAGACTGCAAGAAGTGAATCAAGAGGTCTTGTACCCAGCAACCAGAGCTCCTAATGTCTTAGAAGACTAACGGCATGACCAACAAACTCCCTGACAGGTGGAGTTTCTTGTTACGTGTCTCAGTCTGCCTTCTCCATCGGGACTGATCTCTCCTTTTACAGAGTCACCACAGTGACTTGGAATTTTTCACCCATTTGTTGCAAAAATGTTGTACTAGATCTCTTCCTTCGTGTTTTGCTCTTACCAGCACTAAACACACCTGTTTAGTTATTTGAAACGTGAAATAATACAGACTGGGAGGGATCTGAGGAAATCACCTTGCCTATCTCCTCCAGGCCCAAGCAGTATCAAGCCGATCATCTTACACTGTTTATATAAATGCTGTCACACCAATATGCACTTTCCAAATAATTCTGAACCAGCTCAGCTAAACAGGTCCCGAAAGGCTGCCTGTGGGGACAGAACTCCTTTAAAAGGTATCACTCCATCCCGGACACCTTCCTGTGCAACCTGATAGTGGTGAACATGCTTTAATAGGGGGCTGGATTATGCGATCGCTTAAAGGTTCCTTCCAAACACCCACCATTCTAGGATTCCCGGTTTCTCGGAGAAGGAAAACAATACCATAAGCGATTGCACTGTTTGTAGTGAACAGTAAATGCGCTAACCACGCATTTACGGGGGGCATCGGGCCTGCCTCCGACACAGCAAGGCACAGTTTGCGTTTTAGCACCAGCGAGCTGTATAGATTGTCCGGAGCTGTGACTCGGGAGCAAAAAAAAACCCAAATTGAAGTAGGAGGAATATTCGCTGGTGAGATACGGGTCGGGAAAAACGAGTGTCTTTGGCACGGCAGGCTCTGCGAGGTTACCAGCGCAGCACACACAAGCGGCTGTACCGCCCGGTGCCCTCTGACAGCCCCTTTCCCCCTCCTCTTTTCACAACAAGCCACGCAATCTGCGGCCAGCCGCGCTGTGGCTCCACGTCCTGGGGCGGACACCTCGGACAGCGGGGCAGCCCCGCCACGCGCCGCCTCGGCGAGCGCAGCGCCCCCGGCCTCCAGCCCTTGCCGGCCCGCCCGTCCCCGCCTCGCGGCGGCGCTTGCTTTTTCTCTCCCCTCCCCTCCCCCCGCCTCCTGCGGGCTCACACCGACCTCCTCCGCCCGGGGACTCCGCTCGCTCCCTCCCGCCGCGGTACCCCACGCCCGGCCGCCAGGGGGCGGCGGCGGCGGCGGCGGCGGCGCGCACACGCG
>WBNH01010498.1:71951-177993 GCA_013401255.1 Urocolius indicus | reverse complement strand
GGCCGGCGGGATGAAGGCGGAGCCCGCGCCACGGCCGCCCAAGCGCGGTCGCCGGCCGCGGGGCACGCCGGGACGCGTAGTGCGCGGCCGCCCGCCGCCCAAAGGAGGCCTTTGCCGCGGGAGGGCTGCGGCTGGTTCCGCTCAGCCTCGGTGCGCGCGCGGCGCCGGGGCTTTGTGCTTGCCTTACTGAGGCGTTTTTCCTCCCCAGCGCGTCGAAGGGTTTCAGCTCCGGCCCGGACGCGAGATGTCGGAATGCTGCAGACCGGCTGTCGACAGAAGCTTGTTGCCGGGGGGTGGCGGCTGCCGAGGGATCCGCGGAGAGCCGCCGCTCCCCCCGCGCGGCGCCCTCTGAGCCGGCGCCGTAGCTTGGGCACGACCAAGGCAAAAAGCCTCTTTCGTGCTGTAGAGGCTTACAAGCGCAGGAATAAGGATTCCGTCTCTTCCATTTGCCCGTTGCCGTGCCTCAAAACCCCTTAGCGTGGTGGGTGAGGCAGCCACTGTAGCAGTTGAGTGAAATCACAAACAGTTTAATGGACATTAAACACAGTACGAAAACACTTGTGGGAGTTCCTGTTCGGTAACCAGAATAAGCGTCACGATATGCAATTAAACCGATATTTAAAAAAAAAAAAACAAAACTGCTATGTTTTAACAGTAATCTTCCTTACGAGGAAAGGCTGCGGGAACTGGGGCTGTTCAGTCTAGAGAAGAGGAGACTGAGGGGGGATCTTATTAATATTGATAGATATCTAAATGGCGGGTGTCAGGAGGTTGGGACATCCCTTTTTTTCTGTTCTACCTAGCAACAGGACAAGGGGTAATGGGATGAAGCTGGAACACAAAAAGTTCCGTTTAAACATAAGGAAAAACTATTTCAGTGTTCAGGTGAGGGAGCCCTGGCACAGGCTGCCCAGGGAGGGTGTGGAGTCTCCTTCCTTGGAGATCTTCAAGACCCGCCTGGACACATTCCTATGTGTCTTGATCTAGGTGAACCTGCTTCTGCAGCGGGGTTGGACTAGATGATCTCTAAAGGTCCCTTCCAATTCCTACCATGCTATGATTCTAATGGTGTTAACCTGTGTCTGATGATAGACGGGAGGGGTTGCTGTGGACTCAGGTCCCACCTACTGAGCAAATTTTTTTCACCTGAGAAATAAAAGTAAACTACCTCATGACAGTGTACAAGACTAGACTTTCGAATTTTTTTTTTTCAAATTATTATTATTAAAAGGCTCCACAACATAACAAGTGTGAAAATCACACTGGAGTTTCTATGAGCTCAGTGGGAGTATAACTTTGTACAGTTCTTGCTTTTGAGCTGAAGGCTGTTACTCAGGATTTCAGATTATAAATGTTTCCAGGGAAACTGCAGAGAGTTTAATAACGTTATCTGTATTCATGTAGGATTCTTTTTCCATGGGTCATTCTTCAGATATAGAAGAAAAAGCAGATTTAGGCATTGCTAAGCAGATAAACATGCATCATTCTATGTATAAGAGGAAAAAAAAATCTTTAAAAAAAGCTGCCATGCAAAATTAGTTTCTTTCAGTAAGTATGTTTACATTGCAAGCTGGTCCTGTTTTCAAGACAGTAAATGAGATTTTTTGTCATCCAATAACATTTCAGAATGTGCCATATTCCAAAAATCCCAGTGATAATTAAGAAAAAGCACAGAGAGACGAGACTGTGAATTGGAATAGTCTCTGACCAAGACTTTTTGTTCTCTAGTATAACCAAGGATCAGGAGTCACCAGGGGAAATTACAGCTTTTTCAGGTAATACATACAGGCAAAATAACACAGCAAGGAGAAAAAAATGTCCTTGGTGATATGGGATATGGCACGTTCTCTGAAGATATGTATGCTACAGAGAGAATAACTGTAAGCACCGTATTGTACAAAGACAGCAGCAGGCACATTTTATGTGAAAATTATGTTCATAATTCTGACTTGAACTTATTCGCGACCTCTGTCCTCATCCCGAAAGCTGACCCATCCTTGTAAGAGAGTTAAAAGCTGATCTTTGTTGTGCTGTTAAGACTTTTCTGACACAGAGTAAGCACAAGTGTTGCTACTTTTTAAAAAACTGTAAGAGCTGACAAAGTAAAATACCCTTTTCTAAAGTTCAGACAAGATTCTGTTCAGTCCTTGCTTATTAACTGAGTGAACAAGCAAGATGTTTGTTCATTCATCGGCCAAAGTAGCATTAGCCTTTTTCCTCCAGACGCCTGGTTAAAGCATGAGATCAGAGATTCAGAATTCATATCAGAAGCAGTGTTCATCTGAGCCAGTTTAGTCATACTAATTTCTCATTAAAGCAAGAGAGAGAAACCAGTGTCACATCGAGCTCCTCCCCCTTCTAAGGGACAGTAACGTGACCTGGTAAGTCCTGCTCCATCCATCACATCCAGATCTGTAACAGCTTTTTCAATAACAGCCATTATTATGCCTGGCTTACTATTTAATGTGGAATTAAAAGGTAACAATTCTTGTATTGCTCTCTATGTGACCATGTATACAGACACTTGGAACCTGTTCACAATATAGAGTGATGCAGCTGTCCTTCCCGAAGCCTAATGCATTCAGGCATTGAAAACTCTTTTCCTAAGGCAACGTTCATATTCTTTTTCTTAAAATATTTCTGTCATTCTTTCACACAACTGAGATACTGCTTTCAAGTGTGTGTTTCTCTCTAACAGGGGAAAACCATAATACCCTCAAAGAGGAAGGGGTGTTTAATGTATCTAAAAGCATAAAGCGCTAATCAAAGCCTAACATCACAGAACAGGGCCCACTAGCCATTTCTGTAACTGAGGCCAGCCGTTTCAAATCTCTCTTGTTTTTTGATTTGAGGCTAGATTTACAAAGGAACTTGAGTGCTAATCATTAACCACATTGGTGCTCAAAGCCGTGGTCTCTTAAATTTCTGCCAAGAGTCACACATAAGAGTCATGCTGCTCAGAGGTCCAGCAGCATTTTCATACTGTTCCCTATACTGCTTGTGAAATCATTCCTACCATATTATACGGGTTTTGTATATTGCTTAAGGCAAAGTAACAGAAGAACTAGCTATATCTACAGGTAAGTTTCTCACAATCAAACACTTCTGTCATAACCATCAATCTGAGGTGCTTTCAGGTTTTTTGAGCAACAACAAAAAATTCAAGTCAGCCAGAGATTTGACACTAGAGCTAGATGATTACTGTTCTGAGATGCAAGAGCTTGGGGATTAAGTATCTATTGGAATCAACAGTTCTTTCAAGAAGCTATTTTGCTTTTCAACTGCAATAGTAAAAATTACCTCTGTAGATAACTAAGTCTGATGATGAGTGCAAGTACCTGGGATACAGGAATCATGGACATAGAATTAAGCCAGAGAAGGGTTCAATAGGTTTCTCTCTTTCCAGGCCGAATGATAACTGGGCGGCAGGTAACACGGTCAATGCATTGCTCTGCATTTCTTCCTGTAAAAACAAAAGGCATACCTGGATGAGGTGGCTCGTTCCAGGTGAGCTCTCCTCTGGACCATAGAGGAACACCATCGTCAGGGATCATCATCATTTTCTACTTTGTCTGGGCAGTTCAGCACTGAGGCTGCTGACTTTTTGTGCTCCTGTCAAGCCTAAATCACCCCTTTCTTCACACGTCCACTTGTGATTTACATTCGGGGAAAAATCGGGTCTGGTTACTAATTTTATATACACATATCACATATACACATATGATACATAAATTCTGTAACTAGCAAGTCACACGTTGCAATTCCAAAATCTCCTTGATATGGCCACAGCCTTCCATGTAACTGATATAAAGCCTAAGATGATCTTTTGAGGAAAAAAACAACCACTGAGTTTTATGACAGAACAACACTCCCCCCACCTCCCAGTATTTTGCAACTTGGCAAGCTTTTCCCAACCACAGCAGTTCAGAAATTTAAGTGGCCATATTACCATACTTTTGCTCTTCGGTGATTATTTTTTTAATGACACTGCAGTCTGTTTTGTTCTTTCCGGACTATCCAAAATCTCTGCAATGTTTGTCCTTGTGTTCTAAGAGTGAACTTCTATCATGCCAACATGAAGAAAAGTTTGTAAAATTTAAGATATACTTTTTCAACAAATGTGTGGGCAAACTTTTTCCTCTTAGGAAACTAATTCCTGGTGCCCCTGTGAAAAGTCTTTCATCTAAAAAAAATCCCTCAAAAACAGAACAAAACAAAGCCATCAGAGGCTTTGGCAAGTTACCCAATGTTTTCATATTCTCCTGGCTAAACAGGTTTTCCCACTATGAGTAGAATTATTTCACACTTCAGCGTGAGGCCCATGGTTAAGTTAGCACAGTCACTGAACTGCTGCTGCTCCTAATCAGAAGTCAGGTGTGTCACGAAGGCAGAGAGAGGCTTCATCTATTATTGCTGCTTCATCTATTGCTGAAGTGAAACACCTCACTTCCAGTGCTGCCATGCAGCACCTTACACATTAAAAGAAAACAACCACTCCTGTAAAAGTACTGTCAAGAAAAGTTTGTGGAATGTTCAGCCTCTCCTGCACATTCAGCCTTCACAACTCCAGTCTGATCACAGGCACTGGCCACTCCTACCACGTATCAGCAGACACTGGACCGAGCAAATGAAATCAAGGAGAGGATCTTGGCATCTCTTGAAATCTCTTGCTTCCCTCCATATGTCTGACTCCTCATTTAAGGACTACACTGACCACGTAGTGTATCAGCATTTCAGTGTTTAACTCCCAGTCCAGGGAGGACAGAGAACATAGAATCATAGAATGGTAGGGGTTGGAAGGGACCTTTAGAGATCATCTAGTCCAACCTGCCTGAAGAAGCAGATCAACCTAGATCAGCATGGAGCCAATAAACAGCTTAGCCATCGAGAGAGTAACTTAGCCACTTTCTATGCAACGACTCTTAGACAGCTTTTCAAAACTGCAAAGAGCATCACACAGAGCAGTCAGCATCTCCCAGCAAGGTAATCTGGGAAACTGGTAAAACTAGCACCACCACAGAAAGACGTGCCTCACTTCCAGCAGTCTCCATCGATCATTTTGTAGAGAAAGGATATTTTTTGTGTATTGCATATTTTGTAAGCACTAAGAATATCCACTGGAAGTCTGGAACAACAACATACAAAAGTTTTGCACAAGTGTTTGAATATTTGTGACTGAATAACTCTCCTCCTGTTCTCTTATAGGCAGTTTATTTTTAATTGTATCTAATATACTCAATACATTAAACAGTCTCATGAGCAGGACTTAAAAATAGCTAAATGCCATTTATAAAAGTGCATTCAAGACCTTGCATAATTTGGTTTTATTATCAATGCAGTCTCAACTTCCCTATTCTGTCTTTCATAGTCTCATCACTATTCCCATTCACTACATATTTAATACAAGCTGCAAACTAAGCTCCACGGCAATCAGTTCAAGAATCAATTTATCCTGCAAAAATCTGTTTAGCTATTACTGCAATTTCTGGTGAAAAAAAAAAAAAAAGGAGTATTTTTAAGAAGTACTCACCAGCAAAAGTAACAAGGTTTTAGCTCCTAAACATACAGAAAACTGCTCTCAGCATTAGGACTAACTGAAAAAAGTTCTGAACAGCCAGAATTTCCATCATGTTGCGACGGAGCAAGTTCCAAGGTTTTCCTGCTCTAATACATGACTAATCAGAGTCTCAGGTTTTGAATCTCCACAAAGGGTATGGACAAGCCTGAATTCTTACCCACTTTGGTCCTGTGATGCAGTCTTCTGAAAATGCACTGCATCTACTCATATTTAGTATGCTGTGTGTACCATGTCTTAAAGTTTGCTTTCTTGGGGAAAGGGAAGAAAGCAGGATGCTGGGAGAAGATTGAGAAGGAGGCAAAGTCAGGAAGAAGGGTGAGGAGAATAACTACAGAAAGATTATACCTAATGGTTTGGACTGAAGTTACTAGGGTTAGAAAATTCAGCTAAAGGCCCATACTGCAGGAACAGTAAAACAGTTAATGAGCGACATGATTTGGTCCTTCACCGACCTTCTCATCAAAAGCTCTAAGAACTTACACAAGTGAAGTCTTTGTTTTATGAACACAGTAATTAACCCTCAGGAAACAGCAGACCAGAGACACATGGAAATGAAACACCTCCGTGATTCCACCTATTATCTTCTTTGAAATTTGTAACATTTATGAAGAAACCCAAAGCTGTTTGAAGCAGGAAACTGAAAGTCTATCCACAAGCACTAAAACACTTTTATAACCTCACCTATTTCAGCATATGTTCATTATGTGGCCATGAATATGTTTTCAAGGTTAGCCCTAATGAAGCACAAATTTACTGAGTACAAGAATACCAACTTAATGTAGCACATCTACTTACTGACAGAAAGCAGCAGCAAGTCAAGGGACCGTGTAATCGTCCCCCCATAACTGCAGATATCTATGATCTTAAACACAAGGACTTGCATTGGCAAACTTCAGTTGATGATTTGCCAGCAATGAGTGTTGAACACAGCCCATAATAAATGGTAACTCTGATAGTGACAATCACTCATTTCTCAAAGACCAGTCACCTCCTTTATCTTCACTAGTATTACAGGAAATGTCAAAACCAATATTCTTTACAGCTGTTACCCATTTTGCAGCCTGAAACACAAAGAGTATAACCTGGAGACATTTCAAGAAACTCAATTCCCAACATTCAATTTTCTGTATAAGATTGTCCTAAATAAATCCAGTTTCATATCACAGCTCCTCACAGAAATATTTTGCTGTCATTTCATGCTGCTCATGCGTTTAACTGAGCAGCTGAAAACTTCATCTTCTCGTGACACACAGAAGCCTTTACTGCTGTATGTCCTTCCAATAAAGTTCTATATCATTATAGTACCCAATCAGATGGCTTAATGAGGTAGGGATTAGGTTATTAAACATGAGAAAAGGTGGTTTTGGATGACTGCTTACACCATTTTTTCATTTATCACAGTGGATAATTCCCTTCAAAAATTATCAGAAGCAGTCAGCATCCTTGCAAAGAATTAACTGTTGCTTGTGACAGACAATGTCAGATCAAGTAATGTTTGATTAGATAAAATGCATTCCTTATTTCAACAGTTATGGGGTTTCTTAAGCATTCCTCATAGGTTAAGATTTTCAAGAGCACAATTTATGATGAGACTGTAGTAGGGGTCAAGCTTTTTCTTAGTTCCCTATAAGAGGATGGCACAAGCTACGGTCTCTAAACTCCCGAAGAGAATTTTGTGGTGAATCCTATACATTCACTTTACATAGAAGACAAATATTTACTGCAAAGGGGGAAAAACCCCAAAATATCAATGTAGAAGGTGAGTGTAGAAGCTTCTGCCAACTCTTCATTTAAAGAATCCACCCCTGTAGCCCTCCTCGCTACCAAGCCCTGGCCCTGGCAAAACCACTACATTATTTTACCACACTATATTGGCTATAAAAAAATTCAAAAGTGCTGAACAACTCTCCTGATTCAAAGCCACGTGACACAGGTTGATGCAGCTGTAGGGCGTTCCAGGAGCCTGTTGTGAGTTTCTGTTTTCCAGAAAAGGAAAAATTTACACACATACTTTAAGTAAAAAACCTTCTCTATACAGTTTCTATACTGAACATCCAGAGTATACCATACCCTTCACATTGCAGCTGTAAATTATCCCCAGCCTGCTGTGGAAAAGTACCATTTTCTGTCAGAGTTCAGCCTCTCTTTATCCAGTTTCTACACATCATGTTCTTTTTTACAAAAGAAACACTCTCTCCCTATCCAAGTCTTTTCAATAGACTCAAAATTCATATACCAGTACTTCAGCAGGGTCTTTTTAGAGAGCTGCACATTTGCTAAAAATAGCATTTCTGAAAAATACTGAAAATTACCCAGAAAAAAAAAATATTAGGAATTAAGTATCTTTTTCCAGGTTAACTTTTCACAGAGTTACTTAATTGAAACACTGAATAATCAGAGAAAAATCAAGCTAGTATATCCCTCCTAATTTTCACAGTTTAGCTACTAAACCAAAGAAAATGCATGTGCAGACCAAGAATTTATCAAAGGCCTTACTGTTTTCCAAAAACCATACAGCTGGTTTCCCCTCCCAGCTGTGTCTCTGCAGCAAGAGGTTCACTAGACATGACTTTTTAACCTGCACCTGCAGCTCCAACCAATCTTAGCCAGAATAGTAGAGTCCGTTGCTTTGAGGTCTTTTCCTTTTTCTACACGGTTACTCCATTCGTGTTTTTCTCTCTCTCTAGCAGACAAAAGGAGAAAAAATGCTTCTCTCTTTCCATTTTACAGGAGGAAGAATCATCTTTATTGTCTTCAGCCACAGTCTTCTCTGTAACATTGCCCGCACACTGAAGATTTTCAAACAAAATTGCCTAAATCTGGACTTCGCCGACTATGATTACATAATACCACACTGCATCGTGCATTTCCACTCACATGGTAATTATTTTAGGCAATCTATACAAGGGGGTAACATTTCTGCAGACTGTGCAGTGTTTACATAACAGAATTCATTTCTGTTTACTTCATCGAATAGTTGTTGAATTTGAGGATGCCTTTCATAAACAATTATTCTGCTCCAATAGTAACAACACATTTGCTTTACAGACACCTCAGTGAAGCGCTTCTGTCAACATGAATTGTCTGTCATGTGCTTTAAAACGTTTTGAAAAAAATATGGCATGCCATCTGGCTCCCAAATGCTCATTAAATCCATTGGAATATGAGTGTTTAAGGAAGCTAACACCACGTGATGCACATCACTTTAAAAAAAGAGAAGGAAGGAAAGAATGAATGAATTTATAAGATCATATTTTTAAAAAAGAAAGTTAAATTGTGTTTATAATTTAATTTCCTGCAACTAAGAAAATGCCAGCCATTTCAGACAATAAAGATGGATGATAGCTCCTGTTCCCAGGAGTTTATGGTCCAAGTTTATCTTCTGAGTGCCATGAAGGCAAAAATATTTAGCAGAGGAATGGGATGCTAAAGCCATAGACTGTTTAGGTCAGAGATTCAGAGGGGCATGTTCCAAGTTAAAGACTTGCTGAGTCACTTAGCTTTTCCCCTCCAAATATCAGTTCTCCCATCTTTAGTTGAGGCTAATGGCTGTCAATTTCCCATATTGACACAGCCCTAGAGAAAGATCTCCTGCTCCATAGTTACTTGTCTTTTGCTATGGAACCACTTTTAGGCCTAATGTAGAAAGAGGACTGCACCTGCAAAAACTGGATTACCACATACAGGCCTTAAGCTCCATTTGGAAAGGCATCATCTTTTGTTAGGGGAATTGCTCAATTAATTTTTCATGGGAAATTTAAAAATACATAAATTAGGGAAGGTTGAGGGAATTTCAAAAAACCCATGAGTGTTTAATTTAAAAAAAAAAAAAACATATCAAGCTTGACATCAACTCTGTATTTCCTGTAATTTTTCAAATAAGATTTATCCTGTTTACTAAAAACTGTTAGACCTTCATCTTCTGGAATAAGCAAGTGCTTTATAAAAGAGAAAGGGGTTTTGTGGTAATGTGTATTTAGATTAAAAAGCTCTTAAATATATGAAAATAAACAATCTCATAAATAAATGTTAAGCAATTCCACTTACAACATGTTGGTCCATTGCCTGATGACAATGATGCAAGAGAAAAGAACCAGCTGCAATCCTGCAGAAAATAGTCCAGGGAATAAAGGGAATGAGAACAACAGATAACTAAATGGTATAAAAAAGAGAAGAAACAGTAAGGCTTCATCCAGTAGGCAGCAGGACACCATCTCAAGAATAATGTGGACTAAATATGGGTAAATTTTCTCCATTGTGGGACTGAGGTAATGTTGTGCCAGCCAACCTTATCCAGCCTCTCTGCACTTTCTCCACAAAATGCAGATCTGTTTTTAGCAGCAGAAGTCTACAAAATGTTCCATAACCCATTTTGGCTGTAATGCTGCACCCAGTTGCAACATCCTTCATAGCTTGAACTAATCTAGGCTTGCTATTTTATTAAGCATGTGAGGGAAAAAATACCCAGGGAAATAAACTGAACTCCACTATTTGGCTGTAAATGGAAGCCTTTTGCTTCTATGACTTCTGTACCTGCCACAATCAGAAATTATGATGATATGGACAAGTCTATCAATGAAGGAGGGTGGGGGGAGGCTGTAAACAAATATACTTGCTGCCACACTCATGTGTTTTGCCATCTGGAACATCACAACACAGCAGGAGGTTTCAAAACAAGATTCTTGTAAGTTCATAAATCTGCTATGCTGACAAGAGGGTCATTTGGCTTTTGATAAGACAGGCTGCTCCCTGTGGAATGAGAAAACCCATGTATGTGGAATTAGTATGTACTGTCTCGGCTGGCAAATTTATGTGAATGCAAGACAAGTCACTGCTGGGTAGCAGCTCTTAATGAGCCTCCCTCGGCATGCGCAGGGCAGCCATGCAGAGATTCGTTTGATGACAAAATGGATATGCTATAAAGGGCAGGATGCAGAGTGCAGGGTATTCCACTCACGGTAACTCAAAAAGCAGCACATATTGGAAGATCTTTATACCAGCTGAGAAATCACAGCTGTCACTAAGACTAACCATTTCTGTGTATTTTATCAGCCTAGGAAGCAAATTAGTGTTTCATGTCTTCTGTCAAAAGTGAAAAATATACAGGACAGCATGCTACTTATTGGTGTCAGCATTCCAAGTATTTCCAAACTTCGGAGAGTTACACTTTTGTGTAAATGAAAAATGCAAACCTAAGTCCAGTTCTACCATCTAACTAAAGGTAATATTGCTGTTTGCATCTCTCATCATCTTAAATATAAGTGCTTTGTAAATAAGATTTTTCTGGATTTACTTGTAACATGTATATGCATTATGCAAAGCACATGCAAATTGACAGAAGAATTTCTAGGTAAAACAAAGATATTATCAGCCTGGATTGGAGCTCCATCTATAGTTTTGTTTTCTATAATAAAATCCATTTATTCTGGTACAGCATGTTTCAGTTCTTTCATAAGAACATCCACATTAACACATAAATGGCAACTACAGCCATACAAATACTAATGGCATTGTACTCATCCATGTACCTTCCTTCCTCTGGAGGACAAAGCACTGTGATGCCACAGGTCCTAATTCCTTTTTACAGCATCATTTGAAAAGCACATCTTTTCTGCAGACATTAACAAATGTAGGTTACACATTTGCCTTGTCATACCTTTACCACATCTTGTCACTATAAATCTTCTGTTAATAGTGTGCAGCCATTCAGTTCCTAGGCACACTAATTTTGTCATATTGTAGTCCTTCCTGCAGCTGTATCTAGCACTGGTACCAGTACCAACCCCAAAATTAGTACTCCCCTTCACTGATGTACTTCCAGTTCTAGTTTGCTTGTAAGGTAAGGAATCAGAGTTATCTCACTCTTTCCTTTCCTCAAAGTGAATGCTTTCCTTTTTAAAAAAGAGAAAGGAAAAGGAAAAGGAAAAGGGAAAGGGAAAGGGAAAGGGAAAGGAAAAGGAAAAGGAAAAGGAAAAGGAAAAGGAAAAGGAAAAGGAAAAGGAAAAGGAAAAGGAAAGGCACTAGTGTCACACCTTTTGGACATATCAGCCTGTAGTAAAGAGCTTCCTACCTCTGTTGTAGAAAAAGACTTTGCATCGCCCACTTTTGAACACTCATTGTGCAAATGGTCAGCACGGATAACATTCAACTTACTTTTCTGCACAGCTCAGGTAAGTAGTTCTTGCAGGTACCACAGATGTTTCGCCTTTCTGCCACCAAAAGCAAACTTGTCCACCTGTACTACTGACATCTGATCCAACACCTAGCTTACACCTCACATTTTATTTCCTTTCGCCAAAGAGAACGCAATTGCTCTCTTAATTTCTAACTCTGCATCTATAAATTTCTCATCCTAGACTTCAGCAGTTCTCCAGCAGCAGTGAGAGGAGACTGCACATGACTACCACTGGACATGCATAAGCAGATCCAATTTTTTGTCAGCATTGCCAGGATTTCTGGGAACAAGTCTCGATGTATGTGCTGCATTGCCCGAGTACTAAGTTATCCAAGGCATAATTTAAGTCCCTGATTCAGCAAAACACTTAAGCGCTTGAAACTCCCACTGAGGTAAGTATGTCTGTAGTGCACATACCAAAGGACTACACACCAAATTACAGCCACGGTGACTAATGCACAATGGTGGGAGGAGAGTGTTCTAGGCCAATTCAGTGAACCATGTCCATTCGATCTCAAACTAGAAAATAGAAAACATTACCAAGCTCTCCAAAGTGCCATACTTTCCCCTCATATCTAAGTGTTATGGCACCCAAGAAATAAATTTCAGGTTTAAAATGTCAATGTAATTTATTTTTTCTGGATTAAAAAAGTATTAATGACTTCTATTTGTAAGTAACATTGTACTTCCCCCCCCCACCCCAGAACCATGCCACTTTATTTCCAGGAGGGTGAAAATAAAATCCCTGTGAGTCAGCAAAACACCTCATCAGATACTTAACTTTCAAGGTCATGCCTAAATTCATTCCTGTTCTGTAAAGTGCTTAACAAAATTTTTTGTTTGCTTTTTTTGCCTAGTAAGAATCTATGCACATAATCCTTTATGAAACGAAGGCCTAGGAGGTTAAGAGGTGCATGTGAGTAAGACAGAGATGGAGGTGGTTGGGCATAAAACCAAGTGACATTTTAATTAACACTAGACATGCTAGTTCTAACTATAAAAAAAGTAATCTAAAGTTATAAGCAAAACATTACATTCTCGCCTTAGGGACTTCTTTTATATTTGGAATCACTATTTCAGCATCTAATAAAACATTCTATTACATTACTAAATATAGCTGCAAGATAACATGAGCCAGCTATAAACTGTTGTAGATTTGTCAATAGCGCTTTTAGTTATGAGAACATGGGCTTTCTATTTGTGTCTTTTCCAATGCCAGACACAAATAAGCTTTTAATAAAAAACAACCACCAGGTTTTGATTGGAATGTAGTATTTGCCCTTGAAAAAAACCCAACAATTTCCTTAAAAACGTTGCTTTTGACAAGATTGCGGTAGAGAAATCATGCAGCAGATAGGTGATGACAGAGCTTTAAAAACAACTAGAAAGAGTTCCAGCCTCTGCTAGCATTATCTGATGACAAAAGTCCAAAAAGCTCAAAAGGGCAGGCTTGATAATATTCCTCCAAGCTAGCTTCTATCCTCAACAGAAGATACTTCTTGTACTAGTGGATTTAGCCAGTAGTCAGTATAAACAGGGCCATAGACTAATTAAATCACAGCTGCGTGAGTGCACTCTATCACTGTCAGCTATGACAGTGTGATACTTCACAGTCAAAACTAAACCTGTTACAGAGATCGGCACAAGCACTAAGGCAGCAGATGGAAAAATTCCCACATCCTCCAGTTCATCAGTAACATGCTTACGCACAACAAAGGTTTGCCAACATAAATATATTACAATGCAAAGACAGATGCATCCTCCTGATTGATTGTCTTCCGCCAGCGTGACCTCTGAAGAGATGCAACTGCTCTGGGAGCAGACAGCTTTCACAGCTTGGTTTAGTTGTCTGAGGCTGTTGTGTGTAGCTCTGAAAGCAGTTCCTACCACCAGCCTAGATTGCGCCTGCACTTGGGGGCTCTGGCAACGTAGCTGTCACCACAGAGGCCACAAAAGCACATAACTGGCTGAGTTCAGTTGTGGTCCTCGTCTCCCAAACATCCAAACACCTGGTCACAAACCACAGCAACAGTAACAGAGCAACAGAGCAACAAACCTCACTGACCTACTGTGGGAGAGGAGCACTGGCATAATTTACTAGGGAAAAACCTAGAGTCAAAAAAATGAAATACCTGTGGTTGGACCAGACAATGTTTCGCTGATCTCTTGAACTACAGGGCTGTTTCTTCTCTCATCCATTCCCCACTGGCACATTCACTGTTGACATGTCTATCTTTACTAAGAGAACTGCAACAGCTTTCCCAGACTCAGAAACTGATGTTCAAGCCTGGCTGACCCTGTGCTGTGGAGAACAGTTGAGAAATGTTACCCGTGGATTTTTATATTTTACTATGTATTTTTTTTCTTGGATCATCTTGAATGTTCACTAACACTGCTGAATCACAGAAACTGAACTACAAGAACACTGCTATGTTTTGCAGTTACGGCCAAATTTTATCTGCAGTTGACACCAGATTAATGTAGTTTTCCGTATCAAGGAGCATTCAGGGTAAGAACAAATATGAGAAATATCGTCTGCTGTTTTCTTCAGCGCACCTGTAGCAGATCTCCAAATAGCAATAGGGTTGTTGCATGCATAAAGGGACCACTAAAAGTCCTGAGCCAGTCTCTGTTTCTTCAGTCAGAATTCAAATCATCTTATTCTTGTTCTCCTTCTCCTATTTACTGGAGATCTTCTCAACAGAAACACTCAGTCTTCCTGAGAATTATGTCTAGCTGTCTGTGGCAAAAATCATCAACTCAGTATTAAGGAATATGTGCTAGGTCCAAGTAATCAAAAACACTGAATGCTTCGTCAGGGTGGCTACCCATTTTGTTAAGAGTTATAAAGCACTTCTCTCTTTGTGTGAGTTCTTATCCTCCACAAAAAAGTTGATCTTTACAAAGCACATTATTGTTTTAAGAAGTTATTCAATTTCATCCTTTAAAAAAATCTAAACTGTGTATCAGAAATCATAAATTACTGAATGCAAAGAATTTCAGCGATACGCAGGAGAAAATAGTTACTTGTTTATTACAAACTGAAAAGTTGGGACAAGAGGCATACAGTAAATCTTTAATATGGAGCAAAAACTAAGCAGATTTTCCTGATCTGAGTGCATTCAAAAGACATGCTGAGATTGCCTACCAGAGGGGTGGAGAAAAATTCTTTGAACTGTAAGCCTTTTAGAGCTAGCATTCTTCAGCTTATTGGGAAGTTCAACCAGCTGAAATAAGAAATTTGACCTAGGGCACGTCCCTTGTTGTGGAGAACAAAATCATTGACCACTTTAAAGTCACTCTGCTGCTGACTCATCTTCTCTCCCAAGCATCCAAAGATATAACCATGAGAAAATACGGCAGCAACTAACCACAAAAGATTCTGGGGCTAGCTGTTAGCAAGCCAAAGTCTACTCTGCAATTGTGGATCTGGAAATTTATAGGTTTGATTGAAAAGTGAACAAGTCTTCCGTGCTGTACAGCGCTGCTAAACGGCACCATCTTTGATCTAGTGCCTTAGCTGTACCAGAGGGAGAAACATTTTTTGAGACAAGGATAACACAGTCTGAATAGCTGTGTATTTTCCAAGTACGAAAATCATCCATCTCAGTTTCTTTCAGGCATACTCTTTCCTCTAGGGCAAATGAGATATTTTCTTTCTCTCTTTAACAGTAGGGGGCATATTGAGTGTATGCCAGTAAATTTTAATGAAATCAATGAAGTAGCACTGATTTGCAGTAATTGAGAGTCCAATCATGTGTTCTAATGCCAAAGAATTTGGATATTTTAAGGCCTCATTATTGCTTTCCTTTCTGGGAAGAAGGGTGTGGGGGTGGGGACATCAAAGTCCATCTGCTGTGTGAAACAGGGTTCTGTCTAAGATAGCAGGGACAAGAAAACACCTGTATAGATATTTAAAAATCCTACACGTTTTTCTTTCTGCCTTTGTAATTAAAGTGTATTTTTTTTCTTGCTGTGCTAGCCAAATTTCCACTCTCCATGGTCATGCACAGGCTGTTCCCACCACTCTGAAATTAGAATGTAACTAGTGTTTGGACAACATCCTGTGAATTGGTTTTGATCTGAATGACTACCAGATGCAAACATCAGGCAGCTTTTGGGTTTTGCCACGTAAGCTGAACCATAACATGGGCACTAGAGTTTGCTGCCGAGTGCAGCCAAATGCTATTCATTTACATGAGCTAAGAAGATATTTTACAAACTAGTTATAACAGTGAATAACTGAAATCTGGGGCTAACGTTATTGTATTCAAATTGCCTTTACTCCACTGTGTAGAGAAGAACTGGTTTTGCTGCTTCTTCTTTCAACAAAATAATACAATTGACGGGAAAGAGTATTGTAGAAGGAACGGATAAATAGTAATTTCTGACACCCACTAATATTACTTTCAGTGTAACTGTTATGATGTGGTAGGCATGCATGAAATGCCCATTATTTTACATTTTGAATGGTTTTTCCACATTGCAGATTTGATACAGCATATTCATTTTTGTTTTTTCCTTGTACTAGGCTGATTCTGATAAAAGTGCTCTTCCTTCAGCCGTTAAAATGCGTCAGCTAAGTCACTCACAGAAATCAGACTTTATTAACGTAAACCTGCAACTCCTATAATGTTTTTTATATAACTCAGTATGAGATACATATTCTCAAAACACATCCATCTTATCAAGTAATTCAGGCATAAGGATGTCCAGTCTTGGATTAAGATGTTTTTGGACATGAGAACAACGCAGCTTGGAACAGCAGTTGTTCCAGACAAAAGTAGCAAACAAACACAAGCTGAAGAGACTAGGTAAAGACTGAGGGCTGTAATTTTCAGCCTTAGATATCCAAGTTCCTTTTAGACTCTGGCTAGTTCTTCTTAGAAAGTTCCTTTCAGAGAGTTAGACGTGAGAAGTATACACACTGCAGATTTCTGATAAGAATCAAAATAAATATGGGTACACTGGCATGTCCTACAGAAACCAATGCCATCATTATTTATTGTGCATGTGTATGAAAGACTATACTGTAGGAGTTTCAGTAATTTCAGATACAAACCTTTTCAGCTGCACAAGTGGATTCTTGTATTTCTTCAAAGTCAATGTACACCTTTAAACACGTTTGTTTAAAGCTACTGGAAAGGAAAAGCTGGGCAAAACATTTTGCCAGCCAGAATGCTCAGAGGCCATGTTTTTTAAGCTTATGCAGAACTATGATAATGGTCATTACTGCTACAAGGCAGAGGTAATGAGGTAAGGGTGAACAGGATTTCAGTTATTTTTGGCAAGCTAGATGTTTAACAGAAATTCATTTATAGTAGCAAAAAAAATCCCCACCACACAAACCAAATAATCTCCCCTCTCCAAAAGCCACCAACCCAATGAAATCGCCTTACGCTACTGCACAGCCATGACGTTTGTGTGCACTTTTCCTCTATGGACACACTTATGTCAAATCACAATTCTGAAAAACGACTAAAGGTGCTTTTCTATCTTTTCTGTTCTGCATTTCTACAAATTATGTTGCTTTCCCCCCTTCTTAATCAAGGGCAGTTACACTAGATGCTTCGTCTTTAGAGAGAGGACTTAATGCAGCATCGCTCACTGCTAGCTGAATCTAGGTCTTGGTCAGTCTTAACTAACAAGGAGTCTTTTGCAGTAGCTGAAACTTTTACTGAGTCTAAACATTTTGCAAATGCTTTTCGAATGAAGTTTCTACCATTTTCCCAACAGCCACATGTATATAATAGACACATAACTGCATTCAAATGGAGGAGATCTCCTAGTCAGGCAGTTACTGTCTGCTGGCACGGCAAACTTCTTCAGGGCAACTGAGCCTCTTACCAACAAACACTTTTTTGCCTTCACTGAAAGTTTGGGTAGATGCTTCACTCTCAGGGATAGGACCATCTCTCAGTGTACACAGAGGAGATCCGCTACACTCAACACTTCTTTCTGTAGGGAAAGTACTTTCATTGTGCACCTGATAAGCTGTTGACAAGACCAAACTAGTCAGTCATGACTGAGATGGAAGCTTACCTACCTGTTCTGAAGCTGCTTGCAGAAATAAGGGGACGGAAAAGATCAGCCAGATCCTCAGTTCTCTCTACAACTTTTGCATTACATTCATCACTCCAAAGTTCTAACGCTATGGAATCTGAAGACTTTTTTTTCTATGAGCAGAAATATCCTCCTATGAATTCTGAAATTAAGTTCTGGTCATTTTATTGTCAAATTCTTTACAAGCAATTTATGTTTAATGTTTGCATACACGTTTTGATTTAGCTGTTTGCTAAGAAAATATTTATTAGGACTAGAAGTTTAACATAGTAAATCAAACACTTAACATTCACTGGACTTCAAACAGATAAAAAATACCTTACAAAATTTTTTATGGAATTACACAAAGCAAATGCACAGGGTTTGTCTGTTTCTACACTGAATTAATCCCAAGCCAAAACCAAGAAATAACCCCTAAAAGATCACAAAAAAAGGCATGATAAACTGCATTTTTGTCATTGTTGCACTGCTATGTAATAAGCCCTTTTTACAAACATTTACTTAATGTTAAAAAAAAAAAAACAATTGAAAATGTATTTCATCTAAAAGAACTACTGGATTAACAGCTGATTTTCAACTGACCTTACACCAGGAAATTCTATTAATAGACGTATCTTAGTCATTTAGTTTAAAATATGGAGACTAGAGATAGAAAAAAATTAACTTTTAGTAGTCTTTAATATAAAATGCACTAAATTTTCCAAAATAAGAATATTATGACACACTAGTGCCAGTTTATGCTGACAAAAGCTGGTAGCAGCTTCTTTCTAACTAAAATTCTTTTCACAAAACCTTTATATATTACATGAATATTCAAGTAAAGTATTTAAAAATATTTAAAAATGTAAAAACTGAATTATACAGTGTTTCAGCGAGATGGTTAATTTGGGAATGCTGTCATGTCAAACTATACATATAGATATACTTTTTCTTATTTTTAAGACCATCTTGATACTACCTGATATTGCAATAAATCCTTGTCATTAATATTTGATTTTTTTTAATGCTTAACTAAAAAATTATAAGGATTTAACATACCACTGTGTACTTTTCTGTCACTTTCTGTGTATCGTGTGACACTGAATCACATTACTGGCTTCTGTTTGTAAAGTGCTGAGTAACAGCCAAATTACATCAGATTTAACTGGAGATGATGGTGCTCAGTGTCTTGCAAAAAAAATCATCATTAAACTGATACAATCAAACAATAAAATTAAAAAAAACCCACCCAAACAAGTTCAGCTGAGTAGCATGTGTGTTCACCAGTGTCAAACCTCTAACAGAACCCTGAAAGACTAACGACACTTTCCCTGCAGGCTGCATTCTTTATATCCATCAGCTACAAGGGCATTAAAATATTTCATTAACGATCCAACACTGGACACCTTCTCTGGCTGAAGGTGAGTTGCTCACTAGTTTTGGTCAAGTGGCTTTTGGGAAACTTTCAGAGCAAAATAACCCAGCAACAAGATATTGGAATGGAAAATGCCAACCATGCACAGTTATATTACCGTAGGAATTGAGTAACACATGCAAGACAAAGAAAAGGTCAGAACATACTGAAGTAGCAATGGTTAAGAAGTTAGTAAAGTTTTCACAGTGTTTCATACAGCCTTTTACTTTAACACAAGTGCATCACTTACCACCACTATTGCTCAGACATTTTTAAACATCTCTTGGCCATGCAGATCAGTTTGAGAAGAAAATAGCAAATTACACTTCTTAGGCATTTTTAGACATTAAGTACAACTTATAATTTTATTTTTATATTCAGTCTTATCAAACAGATGTTTTCAATATATGATTATTCTAAGTGTTGGGCTTTAACATTCCTTCCAATGTTGTTGGATCTTGAGCGCTAAATGCCCGAAGAACTGGCCAAATATACAAAGCTAAGCTTTGTTCAGATAGCCAAGCTATTACATAAAGAGAAAGTACAGGGAATTTTGTATTGGCACTCCTAATCTCTTCCTTCTTAACCTTGAGATGATTCTAACCTTGAGGTGGCTGAATTTTATTTAGTTGTTCACATACATCTTTGCCTCCTGGAAACATGACTCTGCTTGGGTGATTTATGAAGAAGTAGAACTAGACTCAAGAACACCACTGACTTTTTTTTTTTTTTTTCTCTGTCCAAAGAACAAAATACAAAATTTTTTTCCCCACATGGCAAATTCTATTTAACGCCACATCACCACCACTCAGCATTAACGCATAAAACAGAGACTTACTCCACTGTCAGACACAGCAGGGGAAAAATGTCCAGAGAATAAACGGGAGGCTCTTTATCAGTTATAATTGCTTGCTCGTAAGGAGAGAATCCAGCTTCCCCTTAATTATTCTTTCATAAATTAATAATTTGTTAAAATCATAGTCACAAGAATTTTAGCCATTACACAAAATTCAAGTTTAAAAAAAAACAAGAATAAATTAGTTACAGCCTTGTAAACAATTGTTCATTTATGTAACATACTTGGGGAAAAAAAGTTTCTCTATATAATAAATCAGACGGTACAAGGCACACATCACACTTAAGAATCCAAAGTGATAAAACCAGCAGATGCCTTCATCTTCTTTCTTTGTTCGCTGGTGTAATTGTGCTGTAGACACTGTAAAAATATGTAAAGTTCTGTTTACATTACAGTCACTTGAAAATATTTCATGACTGTGCTTTTTCTGGTAAAATATTTGTGCTGTTTTAGAGTACGTAGCATGATTTGAAGCTCTTGGAATGAATCTTCTCAAATGTTCTCTACAAAGCTGCCAGGGAAAAGGCCGGTTTTTCCATTTCGTTGCAGAGTGCCTTTGAACCAGCCATCCTCACGTTTTTTGTGCACAAAAACAATGTCACCTTCCTTAAGTTCAAGCTCTGCTTCGCTCTGAGGGGGATAGGATACCACAACCCTGTACCTGCACAAATAGAAGAAAACAAACACCTTTCTTTAGGTTAATTTGGCTTTGAGTTGGGCTCTTTGGTTTTGCAGGGGGGTTGGACTAGATGATCTCTAAAGGTCCCTTCCAACCCTACCATTCTATGATTCTATATGTTTAAACTTACGGAAGCAGGAAACTGCCTACAACAGTTTGAGCAGTACATAAGTTAAAAGCATATCCTGAACAGAAAATAAATTCAATATGTAGCTGTTGTTAAGTCAAACATATGAATCCCCTATCTTTTTTTTTCCCCTTTTCCACCAAGATTCCTGTAAAAAAAATATACAATGGTTAAATAACATGAGAAAACTTTTGGACATAAATCTACAGACTCTTCCAAGTCAGCTTGATTCAACAATAATCAAAGCATTCACAGAAGTAACTGTATGTTGATTATGGTATTATCCCAGGGAAGGCGCTTAAGAAAAGGCACAGAACAAAAAGAAGGAACTAACAATCTCTTCATTCATGGTCTGAGATCAGATCAACCTAAAATTTGTTACTGCTCTGTAAATGGTTATGCCAGCTTCTTGTCAAGTCTTCTGATAAATATTATAACTCAGTTTCTAGTTGCACAACCGATAATATCTGCATGTTGAAATCAAGTAGAAATCATGGCTGACTGTAGAATTCAAAAGATTCTAAAGTTAAGACCCTTAAATGCAGTGTTAGGAGATCTGTTGGACAAAATCTAACACCCAGTTTAAATCAGAACACTTTGCACTCATGAATATTACACATTATTTACTCAATTAAGATAATTAGTACTTTAATGATTTAAAAATAATTTGTCATCTTAATAGATTAAGACAAATCAACAATCTGATGAAAACAAAATAACAGAACACTTCTAGTCAAGGATGGAATACCAACTATAGCTCAATACACACATAATAATACAATAATACTGAAACAGAGAAAGAACTATATTACAGTAGTACGTTTTGCAAAAGAACATATAAACCAAAAATGAAGCCTGTCCATATAGTTAAAATTAACTCAGAAATGAGCAGCAGCACTGTATAAATAAAGTCTATTGGGAAAGCTATGTATAGCAAATCATAACGGAACTTAAACAGTTGTCAAATGTTACTTATTAGTGACTTATAAACTGTGACTTTGTTTCCGTAATGAACATCCCTAGATTTCAGAGCACTGGAATTATTAGATTCATGTTTCATAGAAGTCACCAAGTCAATTGCAAAAATTTATTAGTGTACAGCTTCAGAATGCTCCTCATTCAAACCAGGCAGCGTGGCAGATGCCTCCGCTAACCTCTGCTATGAGCAATTTGGGTTTTAATGCTTACTTAGGACATAAGAAGCAATAGACTGTAGGTTTATTAAGACTGTAAACTACTTGAGATGAAGGAATAGCCTCTACTCGTGCATGACAAGATAGTGAAGGAAAAAGAATTGCCAATAATGCTACGAAGAATTTCTACTGTTCTTCTAAAAAGAACTTCTACTAGAAAGATCGTTTAAAAAAATGGGTTTCAAGAAAGACTACTTGCCTTACCTTGTATTCTGCCAGTTGCTGCCCTGTATACATTGGACTTGAAATACACTTGGTTTCAGTTTCTAATGCTGTCCATCAGTAACCCCATGCACTCTCTGAGATGAAGGACTAGCCTGTTTGTAACCTAGCTTCTGCTGCTGACTGCTGAGTGTTAAAACCAACAGCTTTGCAAAAACCCATCTTCTCTTTGCCCTCTCTGGAGGATCTGTGCAGAAATACTGTTCTCCTAAGCTTTCCATACAGTTTTGATCTCCCTCAGCCATGCAGTAATTTAGTGCTTCTCATTAACTTGTAGCTTCCCAACTACTTGGATATCCATCTTGTAAATGTAACGTCTGCACCGATGCACAACACTCCTGGTGTTAAAATGCTATTTTACTGAGTTTTTACATGTTTAATGAGAGAAACTCATCAAGCTTTGCACCTTTAAGTCACATAATCTTTAACTACAGCACACCACCAAATTTTATGCCACAAGTTCTATTTGCCCAAATAGAGGTGATCATATCCAGACGCATCACACATTCACCACCAAATTTTATGCCACAAGTTCTATTTGCCCAAATAGAGGTGATCATATCCAGACGCATCACACATTCACACAGCTGTCTATAGTGATATCACCTTTGATCAGCTAAAGAAGAAAATCCAATTTTCCCTTTACCTTTTTCATCATCTACAAAATACTGTTAAAATTAGCAATCTCATGCAAAGTAAAAAGCTTTTGTTTCAGAAGTTCATTGCTAGGTCCCTAGAGAAAAATCATCACATTTACTAAGAATTACCTATGTTTTGAAAAAACAGGTTCATTCCCATACATTTGAAACTTCCAAAACACTTCCCTGTTTATCTCCCCATTCAGTATTTGCTTTCCATGTCTGAAGGTTAAATTTGGAGATCTTTTGTAGTCACCTAATCTGGACTATGTTACACACACATAAGTTGCACAGTATGAGTCTTCCTTTCTGTTTTCTTTGACTGTCTTAGGGTATTTTTTGGTCATTTTCAAAATAGTATCCTAATGATTTTTTCATCGTAAGTGCTAAAATACAAATATTATAAAAGTAAACATACTTCAGCTTCCCAGAAGCATTTGTCATCAGTTCTTTCCTCTCATTTTTAACGTGTCTGCCTGTATGCCACAGTGATTTTTCGCTTTGTATTTGTGATTTGTTTTCTTTGAGGAGGGGGTGGTAGTAGTCTATCTTCATATTCCTCCATTCTACTTTTCTTTTTTAATATTTGCATTTCCTCACACTTTTCAGTAACATCTCTCTTGCTTCATTGCTTTTGCTTCGCTAGACACAAAATATTCTTTTCTTCTCAGCTATTTCAGTTGATTTTTGGACAATTATCTGTGTTTATCCTAATCATCAAGTGGACAAAAATATTTTCTTACATGCACAAAATTTTATCTGAGGAAAAAGTAGGACATTAGAATTACTGTTATCACACAAATTAAATTCATACTTCTTATTCAACTTCTTGTTTCAGTTTCTTTTTCTTGCAATTTGACTTTTCCCTTCTCAGCTCACCTATGCCCAGCTAATGTGCAGCTTGCCTGCCTGCTGAATAGGTGCCTTGACTGCTACAGATAATCAACGCTCGCTTAGAGCAGACTGATTCCCAGCATTTAATTAACAGCATTAAACGCTGCCAGATGTGATAAAACGTTCTGCCCTCTAAAGCCAGTGGCCTGCTCACTAGAAGCAGATGTTACACCAGTCATTTTGTGGTGGATATAATGACTTAGAGTCACATTAATTGCCGAACAAAATTACTGCTCTCCTTCACTGTAACTGGATGAAGAATTCGTGTTATACTTTAGGAGATGCAGCGTTGAGTATTTAGGTTCAACCTGAGGTCTTTTAACACCACTGTGGGTGCTGGGAAGTTTACTATTACAGTGATGTGTATTTACTGTAAAACTTCAGGCTACGTACTCAATGTTTCCCTCTAAAAGAGAAAGCTCATGAAAAGAGCTTGAAATATTCTTTTACCTCACAATGGAAAAAACTGAATTCCTCACATAATAAAATTACTGTTTATTCATAGCATAACATAGCTCTCTGGAAACTGCAGGAAGTTGGGTCTTTTTACTGAAAATCCTTGATCTTGTCAGTGCTGCATCAATACAAGAAATCAAAACATCCCAAGACAATTTGTGTCTTATCTAAAGAAGCAGAAGAAATGATCAATCACTGCAGTCTCATGCAACAGAATTCTCCAGACTGCACCAAACTGGAAAGAAGGTTTGGCTGAAATGGCTGTTTTAACTCTTCTCCCTTTATACAAGGAACAATGTGAAAGACCATGGACCACACTGAGCAATCAACCTTGCTCACTGGAAAAGGGTAAATACAGGAGTGGGAACTACAGAGAAGATCTGCAATAGTGAGATGAAAGGGAATATCACCATCTTCCCTTCCTTTAGGGAACTGGCCACTGGTACCAAGTATCTGTCTGCAAGGCCATGTCACAAAGATCTTGTTTGCTAGCAAACCAATCAAGTGCCTGTTAATCTGGTCTGTATGTTTGAAAACAAGTTCAAAAGTTTTACATCAATTTTCTGCAGAATGTAGAAGAAAGGCAACTCTAGGACAACCTGCAATTCTAGCAAATGGAGGAACAGCGGGATTAGAGTAAACTTTTGATATTGCATCTTAAAGGAAGCAAGGATTTCACAGAATACTCTGTATCTGTAACAGGAACACTTTCAAGTGCTTTCAGGAGTTAAGCCAGCTATTTTTGCTCCCAATTCATGCAGAATAATCAGCAGAACCTGACTCCTAAATCCTTTAGTCAGCTTTGAAAATAAAATTTCAATACTAATAATTACAGTCCAAAATCAGAGAATAGAAAGAGTACTGTTTCTTCTTCCAGTCAGATTGTAGCCTGTGATTGGAATAGTGATGTGTAAGAGCAGAACTTAGGAGATTTCTACATTCTTCAGCTTAATTCTGCATGAATGATTTCCTCTTCAACTCCAAATTTTCACTGAAGGTAATACCCACACCTTCTTCCAGGTTAAAGAAGACTAATCAATGCTTTTACATTACTTTGCAGATGTTGAGTACAATGGAAGTAGTAAGCATTATTAAGTGATACATTTTAAGCAATTGGGCTTAAGGAAGTGGAAACATGGTAGGAGTACATCAGCAGCAAAAAGATTAACCTCAGCCAAAGAAAGACAAAGGGAACCTAGATGAAACTGTTTAAATAACACTGACAAAAATGTAACAATTCTGCAGAACTACCAGGGAGAAGGGTCTTGTGGTAGCACTTCTCTAGTAGCAGCTATCACTTAAATGATAGTAAGGATACAAAGATAATAATAAGAATGTTTGAAGCCATGTTACTACTAGATCAATGAAAATATACAGAATCATTTTCTGTAAGTAGTTCTGAGAAAAGAAAATCCGTCATGGAAGTGATTCTATGATTCTATGAAGTGAAAAAAACCTACCTTTTTTGAGGATGCAAACAGTTTCACACAAATATCCACTGGTCATGCCTGAATGAATGCTGTATTATTTTCATACTCAAAACATAGAACCATATCACTATGACAAACAAACTTACAATAATATGTAAATAAACTGTATTATTCTTAAAGAAAAGTCTTTCAGCTTTTATTTTCCATCTGTAAGTGTAAATCTAGTTCATAAATTCAGTATGGAATAGAAGTTTCCTGCAAGTCAATTGCACAGAAGCAGTAATGACATTTTAAAAATATCAAAGGTATGACAGAAGTAAAAGAAAAAACGAAGTAGAAACTTATATACCGTCTGTCTCTTAATATGTGAATATAGCTTAAGATCAATGGGCCCCTGGAAATAGAATGGCATGCCCACACACTGTGAGTTAATAGTATGACAACAAAGGCTACAATAGTCAGCATGAATCAGTTCAGTCCTAGAGCTGTTAATATTGCGATTCTACTGTTTCTTTTCTGTATGCCTCACGATCCTGTAGCTACTGCAAAATACATCATATGACACTCTGCATGTTGCTTGTCTGCTACCAGGAATAATAGAAAGAGACAGTAGTTAGAAAACTGCCACTTTCTTCAGGGTCTGTGCAATCTACTCAGGACGTGGAAATTTGAAAATAATAGGTGGACATAAAAGGAAAGTGACAGAATTTTGAAGCAACTGCCAGGCACTTTCAGAGTCCAGTATGTGTGTTTTCAGGCTCATGTGCCAGGACAGAGGCTGTCCTAGAGTTTGCTATGTGGAGTGCATGCCTACTTAAGCCTACTCATAGATAAGGATCTCATTCCCCATGTAGGTTGGCAGTTGGCACTGCTAATCATCTTAAAGGACTAACTTGATATTCTGAAATGCAAAAATATAATGTATTCATGTTTTGCAAAATAGTAGGCCTCTTTTATCTACCTCAGTTCTCATACCAAACCTGTGATCACCACATTTGGTTAATTGTTCATTCCAAAATCTCAAAGTAAAATAAAAAGTAAACAAACATAAACAGAAGGGTTGGCTGATAAGCACATAAAGCATGGTTTAAAAAATAAGTTTCATCTTGCTATAAAATCTCAGCGTTCTGAAGCAGTTCTAATACTCATTGCAAGTGTCAGACAGTGTTTTTTTTCTTGGTTTACCCGAGTCCAGCTGTCTAGGATAACTCACCTTTCACAGACCAGAGGCCTGGATTCGTTCAGGACAGGACCCAGGGATGAGCAAGGCTGCCGAGGCGGTGGCGCTATCGGAATAGAAGAATCTGGGGAACTTGTTTTCCGGTGGAGTGCCTCCTGCGCCAGCCCAGAGACCTCAGTGTCAGTGGGACAGGATCCAGCTTTGCCGTGGCCACCTGCTGAGGGGAGCTCTGGCCCCACAGCACCTTGCAGGGCTAACTCTGTGGCTGCTTGCTCAGACTCCAGCGTTGGGGAGGCTGGAGGTGACAATCTGGGCTTGCGTTTGGTGGATGCTCCAGATAGCAGTTTCAGCAAACCTTTTTTTTCTTTCTGTAAATCAAAAGCAGTGCTTCCTTTTAGAACACAAGTCTCTAGGGATGAGTTGACCATTTCCTTCTGACAGATGCTACTGTGCTCAGAGAGGACTCAGTAAATTAGGGGATATTTCAGACTATACAAATTACAAAAGAGAATTATGAAAACGATAAAAAGAGAAAGAGAATGATTCATGTTCCAAAGAGAAAAACAGTAAGTCATTTAGACCATAAACTGCTTTGTCCCTTCCCTTAGCTAGTTAGCGTTTACCTTAAAAGCCAATGGCACTGACCCAAGAGGTTGGGTAGAAAAAGGACTTGAGGAGGTAGATTCCAAGTAAAACACTTTGTCAACACTGAAGTTTCAAAGAAGGTATAAAGAGTCATTTCAAACCATGCAGGGAGAAAAGTCTGCCCCCGAGGCTGCTGTTTAGGTAAATGTCTTTTATTTACCCTCCCTCAGTAAGGGAAGACCTTCATGATTTAACAGAAATTTGCCACAAGGGGAATGTATTGTGTTTTGCTGCTCTGCTAGAGGGAAGAATTGCAAACATTCTTTTTGCTTGTCCAGACAGGAATTCCTGAAGACTACTACTTGCCCTGAAGAGAATTTTTTAAGTAGCTTTTGTGTTTCTTTTCTCTTTTTTTTTTTTTTCCCCCATAGGGGTGTGGCAATGATTTTACCAAGCAAGGAGCGAGTGAATTTGGGCTTATGAGAGGTGCCAGATTGTAAATACTGGAAACAAAATAAACTATTTAACCACAGAAAGAGAAGAAAAGCATGAGCAATGTCAGATTTTTTTAATAGCTTGGGATGCAGTGTAATTGGTGAACTGTGAATGAAAAATCCTGAGTCCTCATTCCAAGTCTCCAGTAACTTAAAGCTATTTCAGAAAAAAACCTGCTGCCTAGCAAATGGGAAACTTTGAAAAATTAATGTAGGCCAAGTATGTTGTCATCTTCAACCCTAAACTATAAACAAGTTTTATAAAAGCCCTGCCCAAGGACATCTCAGTCGGATTTCATTAGCTATGGCTAAAGTAATTTTAAAATGAAGTTCTAGACATCTCCATTCAACAATAACCAACAAAACTATTTAAAAAATGGGTGAGATTAGTGTACAATTTATGATTAAAACCCTCATAAAATTCATTAAGGAGTGCACGTGGGGTAAGGTAAAGTCTAAAACATTCAAGACGTAAAGAAATTTGTCAAAATGAAAAGAATTCTAACTACATCACAAATGTAAAAGAAAATCATTTAGAGAAGTTGGAGGAATGTTTCTGCCTACAGTGTAACATAATCTCACAGCTTGTTGGACAGTGAGAATGAGTTTAGACAGAGAGGAAAATACTTCAGATAGAAAGAAGCAGAATCACTACAGACTCTAGTGATCACTTAGAAAAGACAGTTATGTGCTTTTTTGCTTTGTTCAATACACATTATCAGTAACGTGTTTTCCATCATCTCTGTGTGTCTGCTTAATAAGGAAGGCAACTTAAAATACTGATTTTCACTACATATTAGGTTTATTTTATTAACTGGAACCTTTTATGTTCCCCTAACTTTACAAGGGATTTTTTTTTTTTTCCCTACAGGCTTATTAGTTTACAGATACTTACTGATAATGTTTGCTAACCACACAACTTTCTAAACAATTCAGAAAACTGACTGCAGGTAAAGAAAAATAAAATACTTAAAATTCCAACAGTCTATCTAATAGTTCTTTTGAACTTTATCCAGTCACCTTTTGTTTTTCTTCCTTAGGGCATAAACCTGCTACTCTATTTTTACCCTTCTCCAAGGTCTGCTCTGTCTTTTATCCGCTCTAAATTATTCTTGTATGGCCAAGAATAAATTTGCCCATAACTGTAGTCACACAATAGCTGCCTGATCTCTTAAAAGCTTCCATGATGAAAACAAAAAAATTCAAGGGAATGATTTTATTCTCAACCCACCTTGCCATCCTTGTCTGCTTTACTGACAGCAGCATTTCCACCAACTGCTAAAGCATTCTCTGGAGATGCAGGAGCTCCAGGGTGAGTGTTTACAGTTCTTCCACTAATATCTCCCTCCAAAGATGAAGCAGCAATGTTGGGAGAATTCAAAGAAGCTGCTGCACATGCCAGTGGGATGGTTGAGCGGTTCACATTCACAGCTGTAACATAAGCAGCAGTATTTGGAAGCTGGGGCTGGAGCTGCTGGGAAGGAACAGAGTGGTGGGGAATGATCACAGCTGCAGGAATAAGGCATGTTGGACTCTGTGCTTGTATGGGTGTGACTGCTGCCGTAGGTCTTTCTTGACTGTGTGCAGCAACTAGAACAAAAGAATAAAACGTGAGAGAGGTCATCTTTTCACAAGTCACACAACATGAGGTGCAGTCACTGTGTTATAGCTAATCAGTCATAAGGAGTTTCCTTCCATTTATATTACTATAATGACACCTTACATGGCATCAAATTTATCTCACCAGAACAGAGAAGTAGCACATGCTACCCTGCTTGCATCAGTATGCAACAAAAGAATCACAGCACTGCAAAACTGTGGTGAAACCCAAACTGCTATTTAAAACGCTTCACATACAGAGATGCGAAGTGAAGATTATGTTTTAGTGTGTAAGAGCTAGCTAAATACTGCCTGGAACTTGTTTGATCCTTTTAATATGCTGTGTAGTTGTCAGGGCACATAAAACAAAGGAGGAAGAATGCCTCCTTATAGAAGCTGCTAAAAATATAATTGGGATTGTTTTCCCTAAACTATTCACAAAATCCTCAACAGATTTAGTGGGTCTTTCAAACAATAAGTACAGTGGCAATTACCGCTATGAGTGGTTTCTCTGAAAACGTAAGCTATTGTCTCTCGGGATGTTTAAATATAGAAGTGGATTTACTCATACCCCTGTGAAATAAAAGAAACATCTATACTGGAAGTGAAGAAGATCACAGGGCTGAATATGCTAACTCAGGCTGCAGCCCAGCTGCAAAGCGCAGAGCTCCACATGAACTTATTTATCCTTTCCAAGAAGCAACATTGCTATTATTGTTATATGGTCAACCACACATGCTTTTGGATCATTTCAATAACTTGGCTATCTTTGCATGACTGGGTGGTATGAAGTACAGATATCTTAAATAACCTGAGGCAAAATGCATCATACTAGTGCTGCACTGCCTCTTTCCTTCAGATACTAAAGTTCATGAGTATTTAAGAAGGGTTCATCCCTCTAGTTTGGTGAATGTACATCTAAAATGTATCAATTCACTCTGATTTTTCAGATGCTAATTAGAGTTTCGGGCTTGTTGTGATATCCTGGAATCAAGCCTCCAGCACTTGCTTTCTTAATTTCATTCTCTACGAATTCCCCTGGTGATTTGGTTAGATTGCATCAACAGCGTATTAGAGAACACTGACAAAGTTCACAAATTCAAAATGCTAATCCTACAGTATTACATCCAATTACTATCTCTCTCTGTGATAAGAAACACAAATTCTTTCTTAAAAAGAAAGCATCACTAAAGGCTATGTCTATTTTTTGATACATAACCTCTTCCCTCAGAGCAGATGCCCCCTCCCCCCTCGCCCCCAAATTGAGTACCAGGAACATTTCCAAAAGGAAGATAAGGAGTATGCAGCAAGATTTTTTTTTTGTAAAAAAACAATTATAAACACTGTCTTTTGTTCACGAGACAGTTTTCCCACAAGTAGCTGCTGTTCTTCAAGTCTACATTTACATGCAATCAATGGAGTACAAGCATGGAACAGCTTTCTGGTTTTGTTTTCTTATCTCTGCTGGAATCTGTAAGAAAAATGCTTCAAGTCACTCTATTTTCACACAGTTCACCCTTTAATGAAATAGGCAGAATACTCATTTTCTTCCCAGTCTCTTTCAATCAAACAGTGCATACCTCCTCAACAAGGGTGAAGTCAAGTAATGTCTCACTAAGATCACTTGAAGAAAGGTCCTCAAAGTACCAAGCTAAACTGAAAGTGAAGAACAGCCCTGCAAAATGCAGTATTGAGTGAAGCCTCGTCAAGAGAGTAACACTCACCAAAGGTACTAGGGAAAGCTGAAATCGATGATATTTCAGAAGCTGACTACAAAGTTCTCTGTAACATTTGAACATAAAGCAGCCATTATTGCTTCAGTTCTCAGGCCCTCAGAAGGAACAGATTTGTATTTGTTAGTGAACAGTACACCTTTACACCACAATCCAACGATAAGCTCTCTACGAAGAAAGTGCAGCCCCTTCGATTTTTCCATTTTGGACCTGAAAAGTTGCCGGGAAGTACGCTGCCATGTCCTTCAGATAATGGGAACTGTAAGAGCTTATTCATCTTGACAGTAGTGCAGAAAGGCCTCTGGAGCCCATAGGAGCTTTCTCCTTTGTGCTTTCACTTGCACGCTTCTAGGCAGCTCAAAAGACAGATTTAGAGTAGAAACCACCTATGCCTGAGAGGCAGGAAAGTACAGATGCTTTGCTTAGTTTCTCTCACCAGCTGCCAATAACACCTGGTTATTTTTATTTAAAGGTAAAGAATAAAGTTGTTACAGAGGACTATCATATCTGTTCCAGCCCAAGATCAGGTCAACTAAGGAAACAAAATATCTAAAGACATATTTACATATCCTGTCTCCAAAAGCAAACCTTGGTGCTGATGCACAGAGTAGTTTTGGGGATGCATGATTCTGAAGAAAGAGTAGTTGAATTCATTGATCTTGAGACCATAAAGAAACAATCATCCTTAAGGGGATAACAGATAATACCATTTGCATCTTTTGCTTTCTCTTCTGCTCTGCCAATAAGAACCTCATGATTAAAAACAAAAATAAACCAATCAAAAACCTTTTTCACAACTCCCTCTGCCATGAGATCTTAGGCCTCAAATTCAAGGCCAAAAGGAGGAACCTTGGGATAGTTGAAATGGAGGTTGTTGTTTTGTTGGGGTTTTTTTCTTTTCTTTTGAGTCCCTAGGAGCAACTAGAACAGATGTGGCTTCAGTTGTGTGGTATTTTCCTAGCCTGGCAAATCCACAGAGGAGTGAATGGATTTGGTAAACAAAAACTCTTGAACACACCACTATGGATCTTTTCAATCTGTGTTTAAATAACAAGACATGTTTCACTATGATAAGGCCTGTACAGAATTTTATGACATAGGTCATAAAAGATCTTGAAGCCAGTGCAGCCTTAGTTTCAGAGTCAAAGCTGAAGGAAGTTGCAGTCAAAATTAGAGAACAAACTGTAATGCCTAAGGACCAACCCTAAGATAGAGACCTGAAAAAGAAGGAGGAAAAGAATGCTAAAGGTCTTCAAACATGTTCAGAGATAATTTAAAAGTGAATGCTAAATTATTGCAATCTGTAGCTGTTCTGCAGTTAATACAAAAAAGTAAGCTATGACTCAGATGTTCTTACCACTTTTATTACTATATGAATTGCGTATGAGTAGGGAAGCTCAAAGAATGTCCCCATCCCAGATACTCCTGCAATAAAAACAAATTTCCATCTATGGTACTTGCATATGAATTCCCAACAGCAGGATTATGTACGTACACACAGTTGCTTAGAGGAGAATAATAAAAGATTCAACAATTCAGAGAGATATTGTCATTTCAGAAAGCTTTAAACTCTTAAAAAAACTACATTAATGACACCTTAAAAAACCCTCAACACGTATTCACGCATACTCAGACTCCAGTCACTTGCCTGGACAGAGCCAGGCACAGAAAAAGCTTTGGGTTTGGGTTTTTTTTTTCACCTGTTCTAACTGCATTGCGAGCCTGGTTGACTGTCATTTGTCCTGTCACGTGCATTAGGACCTTGGTTTGTGGACTAGTTTGGATATGTGCCGCAGAAACCACAGCTGTGGGTACTGTGCTGGAGTTCACTGCCACACCGTTGCCCTGGAGCTTCTGAGATGTTCCACTCGCAGTGGAAGGGCTGACCATAGTCACCACTCGTCCCGTTTGGCCGGCAGTAGACACGGGAACTTTCGTTTGCGACGCGCTTGTCACTGTCCTGCCAAAACCAAAAGCAAAACACTAAAATACAACTGAAAAACGAGCCAATTACTCAACCCGCAGCTCTTTGATTACCACAGTTTCAGCAAGAAACACAAGAACAGAGTCATTTTGGATTTGACACTACACAAACTATTTAGACACTTCTATTAAAGCCTACCTTGTAACTGGAGCCACATAATTTCCAGGAAAAACACCGATCTTGCTTGTATGCATGGAAGTTCCCTTGAACCAGCCATCCTGACAGCGTTCAAATACTAAGAACATTTCTCCCTTCCGCAGCTCCAGCTCATCATCTTTCCGAGGAGTGTAAGGATATATAGCAATGTACCTAAAAAATAGGAAAGTAGGTGTCATTGTTAAACCTAAAACAATTGAAAACACTCGTGTCTCTCAGCAGAGAGTTTGGTCAGAGATGGGAAGCGGAGAAGAAAAGGCTGTGTTAGTCCACCCATCATCCTGTTACAATGTTAAAACAGAAGTTCTGGCAATATAAAGGGAAACAGTGACCATTAAGAACCTCCTCCTATCTGCACTTGAATGTAACGTACAATACTTCTAATAAGACTGTCCGTTTTATTAATTATTTAAGTGTTTATCAACTGCAGATCCCACTTGCAATGTTATGTCTTTGCTGCTCCCCTTGTAACCCCACATGTTAAAAAAGTGGCTTTACAAAACATTCTTTTGTCAAAATTGTCCCCACAGTACTGTTAACACAGTAACAACAGTGTTAACCGTATGCTTCTCCTTTTTGCGCTGTATTTTTGTTCCTCGCTGTCCCCCTAGGAAACTGTGTTATCTGCAAAAATGCAAGACAGGCACCTTGTAAAGCAAGTCCAAAAAACACATTAAAAGCAACAGATGACACACTGACAACAAAATGCTTCAATGGTACATGGTGTAGGGGTGATCTAAAAAGCCACACACTGAAACCCTATGGGAAAGCAGTTGATTTGCTTTAATTTGTGTTCATTAACTTCCCTTATAGTCAAATCATTCCAAATTTCATTAGTATCCTCATATAGAGCAATCCTTTGAAGATGGAGGATGGGAGTAAATGGGGTGGGAACTTGATTAGCAGCACAAAGCACAACAATCCATAAGAAGTCATGTTAAATGCTTGACACCAAAGAAACAGTCCAAATCCAGATGCACCTGCTATACAAGAAGGGCGCTTTTTTGGAGTGGGAGGAAACCTGGTGGGAAGATAAAAATAAAGACACAGAACAAAAGCAGTCCTTGCATTATTCAAACATGTCCTATTAGATGGCTCAGCCACTCCTGAATTTTTATTTCTTCTTCTATCATTCTTACTCTCCAAGCTGCACACGAAGACGTTTCCAGGAAGAAAGACGTTGTAGCAGCACGTTAACATATTTTCACTCAGAAGGATGACGCAGATTTGCTTGTATTACAAGTGTGAAGACATAACACTAACTAGCATCTTTCTGCCTTCATTTCAAATTGCAACCACTAATTAAGTGAACTGTAGAATCTTCAGTCAAATTTCAATTGCAACTTACACAAGCAGTCTGCAAATGACATGATAATTGAACAGTCTAAATGAAATACAGAGCTTTCTGTGTTTTGGCATACATTATTTCATATGAGAACAGCCTTTTGCACACCCTACATAACAGAAAACACTGACTAAATTCACTCCAGTATTTGCCACTTGTGAATTATACAGTCTTCATCACTAACTTGAGGATTCATTCATCTTCTGCATGACCAATACTTCATCATTTTGAAGCGAGCCCTTTCTACACACAGCAACAGCTGACTAAATTTACCTATGACTATATTTACCCAAGACATAAATAACCCTCAGTATGAGGGCTGTTCGTGGATACCACCTTTACATATGTTTTGTTGCTTTTGTTCTTAGTTCTGTGCTTGGCTTTCTGGGAATATTGGCAGAACATGGCCATCTGGCACAATGTAAGTACAAATAAATTATTGATCGCATTCCATTTTTCTGATTGGCAAAAAGTTTCAATTTTACTTACACACTAGGACGAGTTTGTGGTCGTAAATGTGTCATTTGGTCATTTGATCCTGATGTAGGCCTTTGTATCACACCTGACTGAGGTCCAGAAGAGGCTGATGCAATGATTGCAGCAGACAAGACAGGTGGTGGTGGAAGTGGGGGATTCATATTCTGATTTTAAGAGAACACAAGAAATAGCAACAGATGATCAATACTGTTTGATGAATTGAATTGACTGGAAAGAAAAGTGTAATATTCTAAAGAAACATGGAAAAAACCCTAGCCAAGTTCAGTATTGCTTTACCTACTGGTACCATGTAACTGGAGAGGTAGATTTATCTGTATTTCTCTTTTTCCATTTTACAATCTCGAAATCTTGGCAGCTAATTAAGCAAATGACAAGCAATTTCTCAGCACAGGAAAAACGGAAAGCGTTGTTTCTAATTATAACATCTTTAGGATAGGGCTTGACAAAAATTCAGAAGCCTTCCAGGAGGTAGATTTTGCACCCTACTGTTGACTGTACTTGAAAACATGATTGTTTTTGTAACCCGAAGCTGAAACATAATTTACAATTCAGCAGTAGTGCACCCAAACCCACCCCTTCTGGGGGAAATTTTCTTTTGATGCATGGGTTACAAAAGCAAGCACGATATGAGACCATAGTCACTGAGCTATTGTTACCACTTTCTACCATTCTTCTAGCTCAAAGAGCTAGCTTTTGAAATGCAGTATTATCAAGACTGGTAATCTTTAACAAACACCCTAGTAAAAAAGGCACAGTTCCTTTTTAGGCAGATCGTAATAGGGGTCCTGCCTACAGGCTTCTATGGCTTTTGAGAATCAATGGAGCAATTGTTACCTTCTGCTCTGTAAAGCCTCAGACAATTCTTTAGGACTTTGTGTACTGACACTCCTGGGAAAAGTCTCTCACAAAAGGAGAAATTTTTCTTCCTCCTTTCCAAAAAAAATTATTTGTGTTATCATGCACACAAGAAGAGTAATAAAAAACCTCTAGCATTTGAAAACATAAACCCAAATTTCAAATGCAGTCTTCAACAGAATCCTTTGATACTGAAACAAAGCTCTAAACCGTGCCACTTCAGGTTTAAAAACCACCTAACAAAAATACAAGTTAACAAAATGCACAGCATTGCATTATCAGTTTGGAAAGTGTACAACTAAAAGTCATTTTAATTACTCTCACACAGACTACTTAAAAGATTTTTTGTTTATTTGTTTTTCTAAACAAAATCTATAAGGAAACTAAGCTTTAGCTCTGTGCTGTGTGATTGTTACCTTGCTGAATTTGGTGAAAGTGTTAATGAAACGACAGCTTTCTGAACTAGTCTTACATTGTCAAGACACAGTAAAGAACTGCATGACTGAAAGCTTTCAAATCTAGAGAAAATTAGTAACTCTTAAGAGTGTTTCAGTCAAAATTCTTACACCTAGTTATAAGCTGCATGGTATATTGGGAAATATTCCTCTTTTATTTAAAATATGTTTTCTGATTGGATATTAACAGTTATGTAGAGTCAAACAGGTCTCCTGTATCCAACACAAAGCAGACTTGACCTGTTGAACAAACAACTCCGAGCTCTCATACAAATAGTTTAGTTATTTACAAGAAAGACAATCACATTTGCTTCACAACCTAGATCCCCATTCATTCAACTATCTTTTTCAAGTATCTTGGTAATTCTCACTAAAATATCAACGTTTTTCCTTTCAGTTGCTTTACTGCAGAAGTCACTTCCCACTCCCAGTCAGCTTCAACAGTGTCATAGGCTGAATACAAGCTGAACATGAGCATTTAACTTTTGGGTAACCTGCTTATAGAATATGAATTCAAACCTTTTTATAAGCATCTAAATTCCTTTGTACGTGGTAGAACCAGTAAATTCACATTAGGAGATGATCAGCTGGACAACTTTGAAATTAAACCTATTCACGCACAGTAACAAAGTTGTCACGATTCCACCTCTCTAAAGATATAGAGATTTATATGTCTAAAGATATAAATGCTGGGTGCTGTATTTTATTCATTTGAACACACAATACACACTGAAGTTTTAGCTGCAATAAAGGCACCTTCCCAGCTTTATTTTATTCAGCTTTATTCAGGTTCTGTTCCCCTTCCTGTGTCTATTACTATGGTAATGAAACCTGCAGTGAGCCACAGCCCAATTAAACTCCTAAAGACTTGGCAAGTATTTAGAAATCTAAGCAAACTACCTGACAGGCTTTAGAGGACTAATGCTCCAACTTGATAAAATAGATCCAAATGCTGTAGCCAAGTCCTCAAGAACTTTTCTGGCATGTAATCATTTTTCTAGCTATTGCGAAACACACCTACCTCCAGAGCACAAGCTAGTTTTGTCAGTTCCCATACTCAACACCCTGTGAAAGAATATATGCAAACCCCATGTGATATAACAAAATATGTCTATTGAAAAAATTACAAATATTTCTATTCCATGTAGTCGATGGGGAAAATTTGAAAGTTTCTCCAACTGCTTTTCAGACACGTGTGCTTTCAAGCACATAACACTGCAAACAAACCATATCTTTTTTAATAAGATGAATAATTTGATACTTAATAAATGTTAAAAATTCAAATAGTACCTCTACTCATGCTCTAAAAACACACAGATTTTACTAAGTTAAAATATAATTAGGCTACATTCCTGTATCAGTCAACCAAAGATCAATAATCAGCTCACCCAAAGAAGGAACAAAAGGCACAGAGTAGTGGATAAAAGTGGATAAAAGCCTATCTCTCTTAGCTCTCCCCTGGCCCTGCCGCCCCTAACATCTAGGAAAAAATATATGACTTGCAAAATCCCCTGAGGGCTAACAAATTAAAGCTCATGTTCAACAAAATTCCTAAACTATAAATATATGTTATCAAGAGCCAGGCTTCTCACAAAAAAAACCTCGTTTGTTTCAGTTGCTTCTTTTTTGTTTTTTTTCCCAACAAACAATGATTTGAATTTTTGGTTGGTTAAAAGACAGATAGTTCTTATTTAAACCTACTCCTGGCTGATTGACACTATAGAATGAGCGGCAACTACATGAAAGAGAGCTAAATTTCATCAGTATATGATAACGCTCACAGCCTATGCCTCATTATTAGTAATTCAGACTACCGTAACATACTTTAACACAGAGAGACAATTTTTGTGTTTGTGAAGGAAAGAAAATAGGATCAGAAAAAAAACAATGATTATTAATCTTTGAAACCTTCACCACGTATTAGAATGTAAACCATCCATATAGACTACCTAGTTCTGCTTGTTAAGTATACATACCAAAGTCAACACATTTAATCTGCTGAAGCAAGAATACAGATACCTAGACTGACTGCAGTTCAAAATACTTTTGATTTCTCAAGAGACTGTAAAGGTAGAATGAAAGGAACAGAAGTTATCTGTTGTTGCTACACTCTGGATTTCTGCTGCTGCTTTTGAATGTAATTCTAACTTTGCAGTGGTATATTTTGCCTCTGTTTTTCTCATAGCATGGTTTCAAATCACATACTTCCTTAAGAGGGGTTTTTTTTTCAGCAAAATCTATGGCAACTAGATTTGCTCCACTAGATAACTACCTTATAAATTACATCAAATAATTTCCTCCCAAGTAAATGAGCCTTACATAATTAAATGTACATGCATATTTTCACCCAACAACTACTGAACTTGACATCTGCTATCTGTATTTTATAAAGAACTTAAAATATACTAAGCACCTACAAGGTTAAAAAATGTCTGCAGCCAAGAAGAACAGACCAATTAATGCCCCCATTAAGGGAAAGTTGTGGTTTGAAGTCACAGAGAACAGTGTAAGTGATAATATCACAATCAAATGCCTCAGCTGTGAAAAGTTTGTCTCAGTTCATAGGTTCTTCAATTTCAAAGAGTCAAACCTCAAAACAAGAATTAAAGCTGCTGGCTACAGAACTAGACTAAAGAACTGTTGCTGTAAAACAAAACTTTTATATAAATTATCATGGATTTTCTGAACACAAATGAAAATTCGCTTAAGTGATACAAGCAACAGATACTGTATATTGTCATTTGACTAGAGCACTCTTGTTCTTAAGCCTTGTATTTCTCAATTTTTGCTGCAAATTTGTTAATTACTTCATACAATCTTTGGTATCAAATGCACCTACAAAGGATTATTATGGACAAAACAAAATTAATACTATTGTCACTTTCTGAACCACCATAATATTTCCCACAATAAACATATAACAAACTGTGATCTTTTATATGTACACAGATAAAAGAGTCACATGCTCCTCTGGATTAGGAATTAATCTCAGCTATCTTAAAAAAAAACCTTACGAAACAGCTCAAAATTTGTCCTCTTAATAATAAAAAAAGCCATATCTCTTACAGAAGATCTGACACAAGTTTTTCTTTGCTTCTAGATTCAGGATAGATAAATGTAGCAAAGACATGTAAATATCCAGGACTACTGTAAAGGTATATATCCTCCTCTTCTTCACTGAAGAGCAATAATGTTCATACTTTCCAATTTTTTTCTTTCTCTCTTAATCTGAGTTTAGTGTGAAGTAAAAGAAGTTGTATAAGGGCTTGCTCTCAAAGAGCAATCAATTACTTTAAATAGTGTTATAAACATCAGAATGATTGATAGGAAGAAGATCAAACCAAACCATCTTCCTGCTAATGAGAAACTCTCCCTGTTCCTGTCTATCTCCCTTGTCATTTGGTTAGCATTCAGAAACTAAGAAGCAGCAGCTTAGAGAAATGCAGGAGCTTTTACTTATAATAGTAAAAAGTACAAAAGCAAAAGGCCTCAACCTAACCACTTCTGATGTATTAAATCATACAATTGCAATTGTTCTGCAGCTTAAAGTTAATGCTTAGAATGTCAGGGAGGGTATTTCCACATGAGAAAATCTAGAGACAAGAATATAACTCTCTCTCTTTCAACTAGTTAGAACTGTTTTACTCATTTCCAAAATTAAAACAAAAAATCACAGGACAAAAGGGAAAGTGGACACAAAAGACAATCTTCACAATCTTTGATTATAAACTGCATCATCATCTAATATCATCCATAGTAAAAAAGCACAGGAATGACCTGACTGTATGCAGCTTGAGCTGCCAGCTTCTATTTCAGTCATGCTGAACGCAAGTCAAGAAGAAACAGAACATTATGTACAGAAGGTTATTGACTTTTAAAGAGGGTGGCAGAGAAGAATTCAGATTCTCAATGGGAATTATATGTCTAATTGGAAACATAACCAGGAACATGGTTATCACAAAGAAAAAGTAGCACTCCAGGATACAGGATGATCATGTGGCAGGAGTTTCACTCCATGCTGCATTTAGCACTGTAATTTAACTCCTGTGGGTATCAATGGTGAGATTACTTTTGAGCAAGCTTATGCAACTAAAGTACCCAAGGGGGTTTAATGACTTTGCACCAGCACCAAAATAAAGTATTTTTCAGTGTTGGCACTGAAAGAACTACCAGTTGTTAATAACAAATAAGAGTGTTTGTTATTGAAAGGGGAAGGAAAAAAAAAAAAAAAGACCTTCTGGCAGAACTTTTGACATTTTGCTTTGAGTCCTGCCTACTTCACCCTCTCTAATATGCATCTCAGCTACAAATCAACTAAAGCATCCAATGTGCTTTAGTGACTTTGCATCAGCAAATTAATTACTCAATGTTTGCAGCACGTATGTTATCTAGAAGTGTATTCTGACAGTACAAATGATACAGAAACTAAATTTGTTAGCTCAGTTCTCACAGATATTTTCTGAAAACCAGAATGATTGAAGTATAAAAGATTACATGGATTATTATATAAGTAACTAATTGTTTCTTGGATTAGATGAACACTTCATATGCAAAAAAAAGACCTGGGAGTCCTTCCTGGTGGTCACTAAGTTGAATGTGAGCCAACAATGTGTCCTTGTGGCAAAGAAGATAAATGGTTTCCTGAGCTTGCTAGCAGGTCAAGGGAGGTGATCCTTCCCTTCTCTTCAGCACTGATGAGGCCAAACCTGGAGTACTCTATCCAGTTTTGAGCTCCCCAGTACAAGACAGACATAGACATACTGGAGAGTCCAGTGAAGGGTCACTAAGTTAAGGGACTGAAGCATTTCTCTTATGAGGAAAGTCTGAGAGAGTGGGATTGTTCAGCCTAAAGAATGCTCAGGAGGATCTCATCAATATATGTGAATATCTAAAGGGAAGATGATAGAATCATAGAATGGTAGGGTTGGAAAGGACCTTTAGAGATCATCTAGTCCAATCTCCCTGCTAGATCAGGTCGCACAGGAACGTGTTCTGGCAAGTCTTGAAGACCTCCAAGGAAGGAGACTCCACACCCTCCCTGGGCAGCCTGTACCAGGGCTCCATCACTCTCACAGTGAAATAGTTTTTTCTTAAGTTTAAATGGAAGTTTTTGTGCTCCGGCTTCATCCCATTACCCCTTGTCCTGTTGCTAGCTACTATAGAAAAAAGGGATAGCCCAGCCATGTTCTCTTCACTAGTTCACAGCAAAACACTATAACTCAAACACAGAATGTTCTGTCTGAATATCAAGAAATGGTTTTTCACTGTGAGGATGCCTGAGCACTCGTACAGGTTGCCCAGAGAGGTGGTAGACTCTACATCCTTAAAGATATTTAAAAAACCCATCTGAACATCATCCTGGGCAACTGGCTCTCAGTGATCCTTGTTGACCAGAGTCATTAGACTAGATGATCTCCAGAGATGCCTTCCAACCTCAATTGCTCTGTGACACTAAAATATTAATCTAAATGTAAGGACATGAGTAATAGTTTCCAGGTTAGCACACGTTTAACAGCAGGACTACACAAATGATCCAGACTGAGGAGTTGCTAACAATAGAAGGACACTGCATTGCTACAGCACATCCTGCATTGTAAGGCAGGGCAAAAGCACATTATCTGTATAATTGTCAATAAGAACTTCATCTGTTTGAAGAATAAACAACGTGAAATACAGTTACTTGAATGACAGTAATTACTACATCACTAATGACAATGACAATTTGTGGGATCGTGGGGGATATTCAGATACACTCGGGACACGTGAATAGGTGTAAAGTCTCAAGATACAAAGATCAGATTAACAGCATAAAAGTAAAATGGTCACAGTATCAATATTTACATCACTGAAAAAGACTGTGCAATGCTGTACCCTCTTCTGGAATGTGCTTTACCATGTGTTTACCATGCCTGAAGGAAATACTGGAGATAATTGAGCAACTAAGACCATCATAATTTTAAGGACTGAAAAACATAACCTAGAGTCCCAAAGAATGACATCAAAATACAGTCTCTAGGCTGCAACCAAGCCACACCTAAGCACTGAATCACACTAAAGTACATAATGTTGATAATAGAAGACAGAGAATTCTGCCTTCAATTTTGCAGACAAATGTGTAAAGTGATCCAAGTGTCCAAAGTTGGAAAACTAGTTAAACTAAACACATTCAGCAGTAAAGCATTTCACCATGATTTACTTGCTTTGAAGACTGTAAGGATAATTACACGTCTAAATAAGAAGTCTTATTTTGTTGTTGTTTGCTTTGTTTTGGTTTTTAAACTAAGTGGAGAGTTATAATTCAATTGTGTCACCTTCTCCCCATTAAGAGCAGATCTTTTTGACTCGAAACAAGATTTACTTTTTGAGAATTCCTATCATCAAAATAAAGGCCTATTAAGTTCCCTTGAAGATCTCTGAAAACTGGTATCCGCAATCTTTACTGCAGTTAAAGTCAGGCTCTGATAAGCATGGTATGATATAAAACATTCCAGAACTTCTCCACCATAAGCATAACAAAATAAAGAATTTCACTTGGTTTTGGAATGAAAACCTGCACTTTTTGACAACACTGTTATTTTCTTTTCAGCATTACAATGTATTCTTTCCTTTAAAAGGTGGCCATTTTCAACAGTTTTTCATACTAATCTCCAAGAAATTTCATAGACATGCTAGACACATTCTGCATCTGCCACAGGTGTATACACAACTAAAATAACCATTGTCTATAACACAGAAAATCATCATAAAATCATCATTTCAAATAAACGTCTCAGAACTCAAGACAAAAATAATCACTGTACAGACCTAAGATAAATAGTAAAGCTCAGTTTTCTTAAATACTACTTACACCAAGAGCAGCTTGGTAGGTAACTTCTGATGGGAAAGTAAAAGAAGGCCCCGTCGTGACTGGGCTGCTAGGAGGTGGAGTCACAATTAGCCCTGTAGTACCAATATGAACCTGTTAAAGAAAAAAAATCCACAACACTAGGGTCAGTTTTGAGTATCATAGAAGCACAGAATGTTAGAGGTTGGAAGGCACCTCTAAAGATCCAACTCAAAGATCTAAAGGTCATCCACCCCAAACCCCCTGCTCAAGCAGGTCCACCTAGATCAGGTCACATAGGAACATGTCCAGGCAGGTTCTAAAAACCTCCAGAGTAGGAGATACCGCAGCTTCTCTGGGCAGCCTGTGCCAGGGCTCCTTTATCCTCACAGTGAAACAGTTTTTCCTTATGTTTAAATGGAACTTTTTGTGTTCCAGTTTCTTTCCATTACTCTTTGTCCTGACACCAAAAGAAGAGATGTCCCAACCTCCTGACACCCACCATTTAGATATCTGTAAACATTAATAAGATCTGTCCNTGAACAAGACTGGCCCCAGAACTGATCCCTCTGGAACTCCACTGGCCACAGGCCTCCAACTCGATTCTGTGCCATTGATCACCACCCTCTGGGCCCTGTCATTCAGCCAGCTCTCCATCCACCTCACCATTCACTCATCCAAGCCACACTGCCTGAGCTTTCTGATGAGGGTGTAATGGGAGACAGTGTCAAAAGCCTTGCTGAAGTGAAGGGAGATGACATCTGCTGCTCTCCCGTCATCTAGCCAGCTAGTTATGCACTCATAGGAGGCTATCAGGTTGGTCAAACAGGATTTCCCCTTGGTGAATCCATGCTGACTCCCCTTGATAACTATCTTTTCCTTCATATGTTTTGTGATGAAATTCAGGATGAGCTGTTCCATCACCTTTCCATGGATGGAGGTGAGGCTTATGAATCAAAAATAATTGATATCGTTGTGTAAGAAGTGTTATAAAATGTTTTCCTTAATTAAGTGCTCTCATGTTGGGTAATAAATGCAAATGCATACAATAATTTTAATCACATATAATCAATTAAGTAGTCCGACAAGATCAGAAGCTTTTATAATTGTTTTTACAAACTAATACACATGTCTTATTTGACTTCATGTAAATTACCTGAGAAGGGGCACTACAGGAAAGTCCCGTCAGCTCACTTATGCGGGCTGCTGCAGTTGGGTTGCTGGAGCTGATGAGGACAGGAGGACTAATTTCCATTGAGTGGCGATTCTGAGAAGACTGTGAAGACTTGTTGGACATAGTGAGGGAGGTAAAAGAGTGACGTTTTTTGGTGTTTTTCTTCGTATCGGTGTGCTTTTGGGTTGAATTGTGGGCTGCCCCAGAGGTACCTTCTCCAGAGTCAACAGCAGAACCTGAGGGCTTATCCAATTCTATCAGCTGTTTGGCTGCTGTGTTAAACTATTAAAGACAGTCACACATTAGTATTTTTTTTAATTTAGAAAAAGGATTTAAATAAAACAAAAATGCTATTTTCCTTTTATTTGTAATCTACTAGAATTTAAACAATGCAACTTATAACTGTGACATGCTGATCCACTCTACAAATTAGTCATTACTGTTGAGCTGGTGTGGACTTTTTATTCTCAATGAAATTCTCTATTTGTGAATTTGTTACAACAATATTATGTTAAATGCAAACAAATCTTTGCTTTCCAATGAAGAAATATAAAATCTCACATATTTTATTCCTAGAATGAAATGTAAGCTATGCAAGCAGGAAGGACACCACACCAACTCACCTACATTTTTCACACACCTTTTATAGAGTATTAAAGCAATATTTTACCCACTCAAACTTTACTAGACAAATAACCTATCGTTAATCGTGACAGCTCAAACAGTGGTTTAAATACAGCTCCCATAAATGACAACAGCTTACACTCTGAACACTTTCCTATCTCTGAGGACAAGTACATTATACATAAAGTGGTATAAATGAATACAGGTTTTTTTTTAACATTGAAGCAGTTTGAGTGGTATTTGAGAGATGATATCTGGAAGAAAATTCCATGCACATACAGTAAAAACAAAGTTCAAAACTGGAACTACTGAAACAATGAGGAGTTGACATCCTACTAGGACGTAACAACAGGAACATCAAAATTCCTGAAAAAGCTTGAAGCGGAAGAACGACTTAGAACATTCTGCAGTGGAGGAGGGGCATAACACGAGATTTGAAAAAAGGATATGAAAATGGGGATGTATAATTAATGTTCTTATTGATGGCCTTTAGGAGGCAGCTGAAGACAACAGAAATGATAGGAGAAGACAATGTCACAGTAATAAACACTCCTCAGAAAATGGTGGATGCTAGATTTTTCTGGAGAAAAACTAGCTAATTTGCTAATACTGGAGATGGATCACATGGACAAAATAATTTTATATCACTTGTGTAGTACAGAAGACACAACCATACAGCTCTCTCCAATTAACTTGCAAGCACATTATTTAGATTTTTTTTTTTATTTACTACATTTTAAATTTAGAGCAAACATACTTTTAAAAGATTTGTGAAAACTTTATCACAGAACACTGGTAAGAGGCTCAGGGATATCAAAAAAGTGGAAAGTAAGACCAAAAAAAAGCCTATGGAGGAACATGCAGGTTTTGCAAACACTAATCATCGTGTATATTTTGCACATTTTGTATTTTCCAACTCAGACTGAAATTCTTCATGTGCTTCCTGAGAATCTGTATTTTTCATATCGCCTAATACAATGTCTGCAACCACTTCTTATATTGCCTTATCTAGCTAAGACTCTGTTCCCAAATTATACAGATCAGAGAAACAGTACTCATTTCCCGCATTTCAGAATCTGATTATTCTATACAGTGACCTACGTACCAAGGAACAATTAAAGCTTGCCCATGAGACTGAATCAAGACTTATTCAAATACAAGCAACATGCTGAGCTTTCTTATGTAAAGAAGCAAGCACAGGACAGTACCATCAACCTAAATATGGAAGTAAACTAATTACTGGCCTTCTCTTAAAAGTGACCTGAGCACAGCAACAGTTGCAGAATATTTTGCAGAGGGAAGTTTACTTCTTCCTTGAGAAGAATTTGCATGCATTCTCCAATGAAATGGCTAGCAACCATGCAAGGTCACCATGGGGATGCGTCCCACTCGTGCTACGAACTGTTTCACTACAGCATTCCTTTCTGCAACCAACACCCCTGTATCTACTCCCATATTTTCTATGTCACTTTTTTTCCTGGACATATTTGAACCAAAACTTCTTTAACTTTTACAATTGTTTTTTTCCATTCAACATTTTTTTTTCCCTCTAACAGGCAGCTTCACAAAATCTAGGAAAATCCAGGAGAAAGAACAACTTTCAAAATGGGCAAGAGAGATGGACAGCTGAGCTGCATCTCAGTGCTGTGGTAGGGGCTGAGGCTAGCAGATAGCCTTCTACCTGCTTGCAGCTGTCTGGAGCAATTATCAAGTGGACTACCAAGCAAGACATATTTCAAGATCTCTTTACTTAGTTTACATATTAATTGAGGCATTCTTCACTCACATAGTTAGAATTCAAATACCATCACTTTCTGAATCACAGTGAAAACACCATCTGCCCCAAATCATCTTTCTATTCACATTCATCCTAAACCTTATTTACATTATTTTACTACAACACCATACATCAAGGAGTTATTTTTCCACATTACCAACACTGTTATTAGCAGCTGTATTTTTGTAGTTGTTCTGTACAAATGCTGAAAAACTTGAAAAAATTTAAATACTTTTTAGATTTGGAGTGTGTTTACTGACTGTTCAACCACATCCAAACGTCAAATTTGAAGTCTTTCTAAGGAATGTATATTATATCCAGAACTGTAGTCTACGTAGAAAAACTCTAATAATATCTGTTTAGTTCTGCTAAGTCTTTCTTTTTGGAAGAGACAAACAAAAGTGTTAAGAACTTAACCATACAGATTCTAGACTCAATGCATTTTATTTCGTCACTGTGCAGGAAGCTGGTTAACCGGCTTTCAATGCAAGCACACTGAAATTTCAACAGTCAAAAGTTTACTAATTTACTTTACTAATTTACTTAACTTTACTGTTAATCAGGTCTTACTCTAGTCAAATTAGAGGGTTTGGTTTTAGCACTACTTAGAACATAAAATTTCATTCTTTGCAATGTTTGCATAATTTATTTTTCATTTGCAGATATTATTTCACAGTGCTAAGTGTCTACAGATAAACACATAATGTTTTGTGAGTCAGTTCTCATACTTTTAAAGGAATCACCATTTAAATTTCTCTCAAATTTTTTTTCAGCTTTAGCAAACAATGAACTGTAAAGTGTTCCTCCAGGTAAAAGGTTTTCTTCAAATATAGCAAGAGTTCATGGACTTCAACATATCTAATATTTTATCCAGAGACCTCACTGTACCAGAAATATCAAAGGCATCCGACCTAGACTACAGAATAAACATCACAGACCACATTCATTTTAAAGTTAACAACTTCAGAAAGTCTCCAATAAATGCAGCTACTAATTCACATATTTTTAAAAAAAAAAAAAAAAAAAGACAGAGACTAACATACATAAGGCAAAGATATATCTGTCCATGACAAAAACAGTCAATACTTACAAGATTGGGAAATATTACTAAAAATATGATATAAAAATACTTTAGAAATATTATTTCTCATATTTGGTGCCTTTAATAATAATAACATAGGTAAGAATGGTTTGGTATACTTGTTCGTATCAACCGTCTATGTATGTTCTATTTTAACAACAGTTATATAATCTTAGAAAACAGGTATTTCAAAATTCAAATTGATAGTTTTCTGTGTATCTCACTGCTCTTCACCATGACATGTGTTTTAGTTTAGAATATACTGGAAAAAAAAAATACCAATCTCAACCTAAGTATCTCTTTAGGCATTATTTATCATTCTAGATTCTCCGCATCATTTTAGGGAGGATTTGCGAGTGTGTACAGAAGTGCTCCTGCCTGTTCTAAAAGGGTTATTTAAAGAGGCATTTCATTACTTGACGGAATCTGTCTGAAAACATTAACAGTTAAATACATTTTTGTGATTGAATATCATAGAATCATTATGGTTGGAAAAGATCTGTAAGATCATAGAGTCCAACCACTAACCTCACGCTGCCAAGCCCATCACTAAACCATGTCCCTCAGCACCTCATCTACTCCGCTTTTGAGTATCTCCAGGGAAGCTGACTCCACTAGTTACCTGGGCAGCCTGTTCCAATGCTTAATAACCCTCTCAGTGAAAAAGTTCTTCCTAATCTCCAATCTAAACCCCCTGGTGCAACTTGAACCCATTTTCCTCATGTTCTAACACTCATTACTGGAAAGATCAACCCCCACCTCACTACATCTCCTTTTTTACATAATTTTTTTCAAAAGTATATCTCCATTTTGCAAAATTTTATAAGAGATGGAAATGGAGTTCTTAGCTAAATAGTTAGCCCAAGTAGTAGCTCTAGAAAAGGGTTCTTTCTAACTAAGTTATTTAATTTTTCAAAGCACCACAGCAAGCTCTTCTGGCTGAACTAAAGGGGCAGTTAATTCCAAGGAGCTTGGAATGAATAGCCATGGGCAAGAACTTCTTAAATTGGCTTTTAAAAATTCTTAAACTGAAGCCAGAATTGCACTAAGCATGTTGAAACCCTCTTGGGTTTTGTTGTCTGTGCTTTTAGTCCTGTGAAGTTTTCTATCCCCAAACATACAGATCCTTGCATCATCACGTACAAATTAATATATCTGTATTTTCCGTTTTAAAAGTAAAAAATTCTATGTTGCTTGAACACAGTTATTTATTAAGAAGTTTCCACTTCATTGGGGCATTCAGAAATTGAATCAATAAAACCTGACTTGACCTTAGTACGGTTACACATTTCTTCTGTGACCCGAGGTATGTATTTCTGATCCCATGGGTAATGTGAAAATACTTTTTTCTTTCATCCATCTGCCTCACATTAGTGCAAGAAGTGTATCTTACCAAGTATCCACAGCATACCTACCAGAAAGAGACAAACAGTATTCCAAACCTCTGCATCTTTCTGTAATGCCAATTTTAATAATCATTGTTGTGGCTGTACCCACCATTCCTAATCACCCACGTCTTTCTGTATAGGAGATTTAGCTTTCAACTATTAAACCTTAAAAGGTCGAGAGAACCTTCTCAGCTGCTACCTCTCACATATGAAAAATGCAGGAAGATATAGAACATTTTATATAAGGGCCTGTTGGATGTAGAAGCTAATGCTTTACCTGCTTAACAACAGCCTATATTCTTTGACTTTCTAGTTGTGCTAATTTGGTTTTGAGAGGTAGGTATTAGGGACTATACAAAGCTTACTATTTCTCTGACTTGGTGATTGCTTTCATTTTGTGGTTAAGCGTGGTTTGTGACTGACTGCACGACTCCAGTATTAACAAGAAAATACAGTGACTGCCTCCAAGTACTCTCATTCCAATTCCGTGCAATGAAAATAGGTATCAAATAGCCAAGTAAAAATCACTGGTTCGACTGCTGGTTGTTAACTTTCGCAAACAAAGCACAGCGATTTTAGATTATTTTAGGTCTAAGAGTATTTATATCTGAGGTTATTTTAGAACCATCACGAGTACTGATTGTTTCTCCCTTTAAAAAATAAAATACATAGGGGGCATGACCTCGCTGAGAGTGTAACTTACTCACCTCAACATACGAAATTGGAAATATTCCTATCTTGTCAGCCAGCATTCCTTCTGCCCAGTTTTCATCCACACGGCGAATTACAGTCAGAACATCATCCTGTGTGAACATGCAGTAATTATGTCTCCCAGCTCTAATTAAACTTGTAATTTAATTTCCCTCCATAATGCACAAGTAATCAGAGAAGGTGGCACATGGACAAGAATCACAGAGAAGGCACAGGAACACACTGCTTTGGGGGCTGAAGGCTGTTCCACGCGTTCTTTCTCCTATTTTGTGAGTTCAGCTAACTGCTCGTATCTAATCTCAGCCATCTGACCTTGTCCTTAGTGCCAGACTTCCTGTCATGTTCAGTCCATGGTATTCATCTTTTCCTTCTCAACTGACTCATTACCTAACCTTGCCTAGATGTTGCTTTTTTTCTTAAGTACTTAAGAACACTGGTAAGTGATGTATGATTTCTTTCACATCTACATGGTGCATTTGGATTAGACAGTTTTGAGAAAACGTAACATAAAAAAGGATTGACGTGTACATTAAACATTGCTCTTGCTTACATTGAGATAGGTGTTGCATATGCAAGTTCAAATATTTGGGAACACATATGCCTACTTCAAGCAAGACTGCAGATTCAAAGAAACCAAACTCATAAGCAAAGCACTTTGCCAACAAGTTAATCAACATATGCAAGATAATGCCAATCATCTTCAACAGCATTGACGCTCTGTGTTGTAGCAACTATTGCCTGGCCACATGTTGTATTTCCTTTCTAGAATTTCAGCCATCCTTTCATTTTTAAGAGGTAAGGTTAGAAAAGTTATTATCTCACATTTGATCTTGCAACATCTTTGTGCAAATTCATAAACTAAAGAATCATAAACTGAAAAAAAGAAACAGATTTGATTCCTGTTAAAACTCTGTATCAGTACGTGCCTTGCAAGACAGAAAGTTAATTACAATAGAAACGTCTTGTTTTCCACAAGACAACTATTAATATCATAGAATGACACAGTTTAGTAGCACTGTGTCTAGTGTATAAATGCCCAAAACGCTGTTTACTAAATGCAGGGCTGAAAACAGTACCAATTTCAACAATTTTAAATGAGTGTTTCATTAGAAGATGAACACTTTTAATTCACAACATAGGTTATTTCTCATTCTTACTGCAATTTTGAAAAAAAAAAAGCATTCTCAAAAATAAAACCTCAGAGAAATTATACATAATTTAGGAAGAGAAGGAAAACCTAATCAACATAGGAGAAATACCTGCAGAATTATTTGCCCTTTTGATATTTGTGCAGCTTCATTAAAAAAATGCAGACAAGATTACAGAACAGTCATCTTGTTATCCAAGTCACTGAAGTTATTAAAAGAAAAAAATAATTCTATGCTGGTTTTACCTTAGCAAATGGTAAACAGTCTTTATCTGCTTCCTTGTCTTTTACTTCGAAGTCATAAAGTGCTTTGCACTGAGGCGGAGGTTGAGGTAAAGGTTTGATAATCTGAACAAAATTGGTAGGAAAAAAGCCATGGATGCCATTGACTTCTCCATGATACCAATTTTCATCCACCTGTCGACGCAAAATGATGATGTCTCCTTTATTGAATTTAAGATCTCCAGGTTCTTTTCCCTCGTAGTTATACAATGCTTTGGCACATGGTAACTGAGGTACACCCTAAAGAAGAAGAAGAATCACTAGAATTAGATGAGCATTACTAAATAGAATTCATGTTACATTCTTTTGGAAACTATGAATGAAACTATGTAAAACGGCAAAGTAAAATTATACACAGTATTTTATTGCAATGAGTGTACTGACTTTACGCAAACATGTTGAAGAGCTTCAGTTCTGCACAGTTGGAATATTGCCCTAAACTTCATGGTGATTTTCAGTAACGCTACAATGTTGCTAGACACAAGAGTGCCAAAAAAAAGGTAATACTTTAACCTTCAGGTACTAATTCACTAAGCTCAAATATTAAAAAACCAAAACAAACAAACTGGAAAGTATCCTGACCACTTGAGTGATTTGACAGAAAAATGCTGCAAGAAAATACAGAACTAGAATAACAAATTCACTGTTAGGCCTTTAAGGCATATTTTCTGCCTGACTTTCTTATTATTTTCCTCTCATTTATTTTGCAGCCACAGAATGCTTAGGAAAAGGACATAAGGGAGGTGTTTTCCAGCTTTAAAACAAATTGCACTTTATTAAAGGTATTAAAGACATTTCATACTAGAACAACAGTTTTAATTATTTCTTTAAAAACAGAGCTAAAAATAACTACTGGGAAAAAAACAGTTGAAAATGTATGTCTTTGCGTTTTCTTCATTTGATTTCAACATAATATCTGAAAACTACAGATCATTGGTGCTGCTCTTGAATGAATGCCATAAGGATTACAATGTAATCATATATTGTAAATTATTACAATCGGATAAATATAAAACGTTTCATCCTCCTTTATATATAGTGCAAGTATTACTTTTTAATTGCTCAGTCTGCACCTCTGCATTCTGCAAGAGTGACCCTTAAAACTGTACAACTCTAGTACTAGGACTAATGTCTTCAAAACTCTCTCTTCAATTTTAAATATCTAGAGGGGAACTCACACCCTAAATGGTATAAACAGTAATAACTTGTATTACTAAGACAATCTTTCCATAGCAAAGACAGCATTTATAATCAACTGAAGGGCAGTACTTCACATCTTTAATGCTATCCTTTGTGGAAAAGGCAAATTTCAATGAAATTCAGTGTTGGTGGTATTATTCACCACATCTATCCCATGGTACATTTCTCCTCTCAAGTCTTCTACCAGATGAAACTGTAAACTGGAGTTGCACTGGTAATATATCTCAAGAGGTACACATATAATGCAAAGAAATTATCAGAAGAAATTATCGCTTCAAATCCCTCTTATTGGTCAGAAGACAGAGTGCTTGATAATTTATTTCACATTAACACTTAAAACTATGTCTGTCAACATAATCCAATTTGTTTGGACATCTTTAATTGTTGTGTATGATTTTATAAACAGGCTAATAATTTTATCAATGTGTAAATAGTATCTTGAAGATTTGCTTATTTGTTTTCTCTCTATATCAGCCTAAGGAAAACCATATTTATATAGATTGGTACAGATCAGTATGATTTATATGAATACAGGAAAATCACAGTTCATTCTATTGCATCTGGGATAGGTACTAGAACTATCTTATTAGCAGGATCCATGCAATTGTTCACAAAACTAGTGACCTTCAGACTTAAGCAAACTATTTTTCTTCCTGTCACACTTAATTGCGTCAGCACAGAATGTAAACCCCACCGGCATACTCTGTACAAAACTGCATAGCGAAAAAGACTAACATATCAACTAGAGAGCTTGTGGGTCCCAGCTGATTGTGGGGAAACTCATGGCCACAGAAGAAAAAAATTAAAGATACTCTGTGTGCGTGTGTATATATATATATATATAGCCTTATGTGCTCTCTGCAGAATAAAAAGACAGCATGAAGGAAGCAGTTGGTGTTGCTGTATAAAGGACAAGAGTAGACAGAGAACTGGGAGCCAGACTGTAAGCAAACAAATACACATATCTACACCAGAGAGGAAACTGCTGGTTTGTCCATTTCCATCCCAGTAAAAATAAACAAAGAAAATGACAGGCCTTCAGTGATTACCATTTGAAGAATTATTTGGTAGAAAAAGGGCCACAAACAATTATGGCTACCACAAGACACAGGTATCTCTCTTGCACTGGAGTTCTCCCAGGAACCACCCTGTTGTCCTGGGAGAAAGCTTTCTCTGTCCCTGCCCAGAGCTGTGCATATAAAATAACGAGTTGGGAAAAAAAAAATCTTGTTAAAAATGAACAAAATCAAAACAAACCAGGAGTGCCAGCACAGCAGATCATGTCAAAGTGACCTAACTCAACAATTAGTTATCATTTAATTGTTAGAACTCAACCTTGCATTTATGCAGTTTTATCACAAAGCCTCCCACAACTCAAAAGTACAAACATCTGTGTATATTTTACAGGGAGTTCCTTCCTCAGCATACAGGTTGAGTTTCTGCAAAGCTTGTTTCCCACGTTAAATAAAAGTGGTTCCAGTCCATAATTTCAAACAGAACAAAGTTCAACAAAACAGACACTTAGTTCTCAGTCAGACTGCCAGGGATTAAAGAGGAACAGTTAAACCACTCGGAAGAGAAGGAAAGTGAATGTTTTTTCCTTACATCCCAGTGGGAGCATGACGTGAGGAAGAGCGGGTGCAACAGGGAGCACCATTCTCAGGGGTACAGTATCAAGAGCCTTTGGCTACCACATTCCTCCTTCGCTGAGCAACCTGGGAGCCGCAGCTGACAGCTGGTGCCTTGCAGGCCAGAGTGGTTAGCAGCTTTGGTCCCTCTTCTGCCCCTCCAGCTGCTCACCAGGAGAGAAGGCCACGAGGATACACCAAGCTGGCGTTTACATTTCACCCTGTGTCTCTCACTTGGCTAAACATGAAAGGAAGGCTTTGGAAGAAAAGCTTTGCAGCCTACCCTTAGGTTTACAGCTGCCAGTTACCCTGCCAGCACTTAGAGAAATCAACTGGAAAAAAAAACCCCACAAACAACAAAACACAACCAAAAAACCTCAGACAAAAACAATTTTAGGAAATTAAAATATAAAATTTAGAAAGACTCCACACAAAACAGGCTTCTTAGAATTATATCCTGAGACTGTATGCAAAATCCTTATGCAAAAATAGTTGGACTTCTAATGCTACCGCTGATGTATAAACTGTTTAAATTCCTTTTTAGCTAAGGCACGGATGTACATACATTTCACATGCCAGACTCCTTTAAAGGAAAAAAAATTAATAAAAATATTATGACATCAAACTGTTTAATAAGGAAAAATGCATATGGATTCATACACATGAAGCTCTGGTCCCTCGGATTTATTCTCCCAACCCAGATATTTTGTCTTGGAAATCTACAGAATTTGCTTACAACTTGCCTCTTTGGATTTATACCCAATCCCTTTATTTCAAAGGACAATTTTAAGGGACAATATGCAACTGTGTTTTTCATGAGCTTAAGCCAAGAGAAACTCAGGTCTGCAAAGAAAGATGAGATCTGATTTCCTTTTAAAAATGAGCTTCTTTCTGTGGCATTAGCCCAAATGTAAATATGCTTACCAGTGTTCGTTGTATAGCTTACCTTACTTAAGAAAAACAGCATAAGCTAAAGTAGCAAAACTAGTAAATCCCAAGGAAATCAATGGAACAGATACCGAGTCATGTGTATCTCTGTATCCTTCCAGACCTCCTGTGGTGTCGCTAGCTGTCACTCTTCCAGGAAAGCAAGGGATTCCCTGTTCTCCAGCTGTGAGACCTGGATGTGGCCTAGGCTTCCCTGTAAATCAACGGAATTTATCCACAATATCTATGTCATTTTCACCTGTTTGAGGTTCCCAGACACCAAGTATCTTTAAGTGGCCAGGAAGTTTTCTTTTTTAAAAGGATTATCTATTAGTAGCAGGACAACAAAAAAAGATTTCTGAAACAACGTGCAGAACCGAAATGCCATCATTCTCCAAAAAAGCTGGCTTGCTCGGACACCTCAGAAGCAGATTCTGTGCCTTGCTTTCCTAAATAACTTCTGCCTTTCTTTACAGATAAATCTAAAATCTGAAGTTACTATCATTTAAATCCATTTTATTACAGGATCTTTAATAATTATTGGTTACTCGCAATTTTTGTTAAGTTATAAAAATTCTTTTTCTTTAGCTTTTCATTTTCTTTCCATGCAGGTCCTAAATCAAACCAACAGTCACAATAACCAGAACAAGGTGAAAAACCATTACAAAAAAACCTCAAATTACACAGCAATTGTAAATACAGTAAGTCTAGTGCGACAGAAGTGCTTTTAACAGTCTAATTTCTTCTAACCCCAAAGAAGCAGTATTGTAATACATACTTGGCTGCCAATAAAAGTTGCCGTTACGTAAGGAAAGGAGCTTGTTTTTGAGAAGTGGAGTCAATGTTTGCAAGGCAGATTTGGATTGAGTGAATTCTTTACACGTACGTTCTCCAGTAGGTACTGGTATACTCAATATTCCCTCTTCAGACTCCCAGGCATTTGAACCTTTTGAATAACAATATAGCTTCTTTTAACCTTCTAGTCCATTCTCTTTCATACTATTGTCTTCTTGACTCAAATCTTTCCAATATATCCTTTTCCTTATTTTTTTTAATGTGTCATTTTGCCAAGCTGTCCAGTATTAAATGCAAGAAAGTTCCATTTTGCACCTAGTTTTTTCATATATTTCTCATGTTACTGGTTCCAATATCTGTTTTAAAGTTTTAATTTAGAGCTATCTGATCTGTCTAGTCATAATTTCTTCGTTTCAGTCTCTTGTGTTCTTTCTGTACCTGCATTTAAATTTTTATGTATTTTGAGACAGAAGAAATTTCAATGAAGACCTTCGTAAACTGCTAATAATTAAGACATACTTCCTTCACCAGGGTTTCCTTCTAAAGGAAGGAAACACACTCCCTACGTGAAGCTATAGGTATGCTGCTTTCACTTGAACAAATTAAATACTCAGTTTTGCAGAACACACCAATCTAGAGGCTTGAAACTAAAACTCCCCATTTCTCTTGACTTTTAGAACACAAAGCATCTCCATACTCCAACAATGTTAAAGCATGTCTGCCTGCATTTATTTTTCTCACCTAAATAACAATCCAAATGAGGTCAGATATGCTCAAAGAAAGCCTAACTCAAGCACTATTTATCTGTATCTGACAGTAAATTGTTAGCGGAATCAATTTTACTTACTGCTACCATCAGAACCATCTTGGAAGACTACAGAGGTATTCAGTACAAATGGAATTATTTCAAGTTGAAGCACCTCTGAGGTTCCTGCTATATCTGAGTGATAAAAAATGTAAGATAGTCTGTCAGGAAGCTGTATCAAGTTCACAGTATGCTGTACTAGCCATAAAACCAAACCTTTGGCATCATGTGATATGAATTACTATTGCTGTACTGAAAACAATGAAACGATTTATGATAGTTCACTAGATTAAGGAAGTGAGCAACATTAAACTGGTAAGTACATTAATTTCTACTAGTTTCTAATGCTATAGGTGTACTAAATCTCTTTTTTATCATATATAAAATATCAGAATACTTGACTTGAAACAGTAAAAAATTGGTAGTTGTTTTGAAATGCCATATTCAAATATGGGTAGTTGCAGCCTGGTACAGTTTTTTATTTAATACAAGTAGGAGAAGTTGTGCCTCAAGAGGAGCCTAGCTATCCATGTTACCCTGATTAAAGAGATCAGGTTTGAAACCCATTTGTGTGTAACTTAATCGTGACCTGCTAATAACCTTGAAGAAAGATTACTTTAGGAAAAAACTAAGATACAGGATAAAAAAACCAAAAAAGATGACATATTAGAAAAGCTGAAAAAGTGCAACTAGTAAAAATTTTATGCTCTTGACAAATAAGAAAGGGGTTGATATTTTTACAATTATTTAATTCCATCACAAAGTTAAAATGTAGTAGATCTGCAAAGCTTCTCTGCTACTAGCTAACTATTTCAGAGTATGGTAAACTTTCTCCAATGCTTATACATGATAACTAACACCAATACTAGCTCTAGATGTAACTGTGAGATACATGGAACACTACTAATTTCTGCATTGGAGCCGTCTAATGCCAAGTACTTCTACGGCCCTTTGCCTGACACTGCTGAGGAATTCACAGGTTAACTTTCTTCTTGGTAAAAAGAACTTCACAGCACAGGCTCAGAGAAACCTTACATTTTGTAACAAAAGGATAGCTTGTCTCTTCATGTAAATGATTTTTACAATGACCTACTTAAAGCAGCCACTTTATCAAAGTCCTTTTTGCTTTCTCTGTCCTAGCAGCTTTTAGAAGAAAACATTTTGGTATTTTTTCTTCTGTGATGTCAAGAAGTAAATAGAAGGCTGTTTAATGTAAGTATGAGCAACTCTCTCCCACAAAGTTGTTATGAAATTAAAAGCTGGAATACAGAAGAATGAAAGGAATTTTAAAATGTTGCCTTAAGGCCTAAGTAATCAAACCAATAATATGTAAGGTTAGAAAGGGACATCCACAAAGCTTTCCAAAGGCACTTAACCCAATTTCTTTCTGAGCAATACCTGTGGTTTTTGAAAACTTCTTTTACAAATGCAAAAATTAGCATCTTCAGAATGCTGTCTTCCTTCACCTATCCAAAACGCAAAGTTCTCAGCTACTTACTTCTCCAAGGTTTGTTAAGTAAAGAATATCTTGAGTGCTTTCCACTAAACTGACCAAATAAGTAAGTAAAAACTAGGAAGAAGTAGATAAAATAATTCTATCCTGCACACTGCATGTCTCCAATTGTATGCACTGTATGCACTCAACAGGTTGAGGATTGCAGACAACTACAAAACCCAAAAAAAAAAGGAATGTAAAGAAACTGCTCTGCACAGGAAAGTCTGACAGGGTAACTTTCAAGATGCAGAAGAGAATTTGTGTCTGTATGCCCATTGATTTGGAAAAGCCAATGCACACCAAAAAATTTTATTCCAAGTCTTTAAAAAACTTTTTATCAATTGTTTACTACACAAGCATTTTGCTTTGAAAAAAACTCAGATCCTTGTAAGAATCTAGACAAAACTTTAAAGCATGGACTATGTAGAGCTAAGATGTTTATATAAAACCATTCTTTCCAAAAGCAACAGTAGCTTTTAAAGATCTATTTATCAATCTCACCGGCCCATCTGAAAAGGCTACTATCACTGCCAGTTTCCTCTGGGTGTGTTACAACTCACTCCTGTTTGAGGTCTCCATCAAACTGTTACTTTTCTTGCATCAGTGCTATTCTAGAGTGGTGTGGACCTCCTAATCTCTTTAAGTACTTCAAGCCAATCCACTTCTACCAGTTTATCTTTCAGTGCATTCTGTTTTTTGATGTAGTATCACCTATGCCTTCTGAGACCAGAATACTGCACAATCCAAGAAGGAAAGTCACCAGCCCTCTTTGGCAAGAATGCATCTTGAGGAGCCGTACATTTGTGAGATTAGGTAGTGAGACTTGCTAATCCTACTCCAAACTGACACTAACTACTGTGTATTCTTGAAGAAGTCTCAGAGGAGGGTGTGATGTTAAAACGCATCTAGTGTTCCCAAATCATATCCAATTTGTCAACACTAAAAACCCTATGAACATCTAAAGTTACGAAAGGAAGTCAACGCTAAGTGCTCTGGAAAGTCTTCCTGTTTCTGCTGGTCTTCTATTTTCTCTACATACATCTATAAACACGCAAGAAACTTACCTTGCAGCTACTAACTTTCTTTTGAAGAACACTTTGGAGAATAAAAAATAGATGCAGTAAATGCTTGATCCACAGCTGCACTTCTACGCTTCTAGCCAGACTGAGAAAAGTGACTTATCTTTACAATCATAAGGCAAAGACATTGCTGTAGTCTATACAGTCAGTATGGCAGATATACCATACGTATCAGTTGGTGAGAATTTCTGCAGTATATGTAGTAGCTAAGGAATATACTGGGACACAGTCAATAGTAATCTCAGAGAAAAGAACCATCTTGCAATGCTATGAAACATTCCCCTTCTTCTCCTGAATATGTTCTCTTTTATTTTTTTTAATATATTAACACAAAACCTCACTGCATTAGAAAGAAATGAAAGGGATTCTACATAACCCCATAAGGTATTGCTAACACCTAGGAATTATTTTACTATGAACATGGAACCACTAGGTTGTGCTATGCTAGAGTAGTGGTAAGAAAGAAACAGAAATATCTGTATTGTCTACCAGTCTTAACATGGCTAATTAGCATACATATCTTCTCTCATTTTTGCATTAAACATATTGGAAAAGCTGATCTATTTTACTGACCACATTTAAATTTCTCTCACAAATCTGCACCATTTACCATCACTTTACAAATTGCTTTACAAAACACATTGTTTGCTCACTTGTTTTTTTAAAGTTAATCTACTTAGTGCAGAAGATTGGAACATTTAACTTCATCCATGAAGCACTGGAACACAGGAAGCCTTGTCCCTGCTTCAGGGAGCTCATATTTTAATGCAAGCATCAAAAGCTCCAGAGAGTTTATCAACAACATAAAAATTTAAGAGTAATGTTCTGTATTGTTTTAAAGGCTTTTACACTTTGAAAATGAACATAAACAAGCTTACCTCACTGTGATGTGAAAATGAGTATGTTTATTTGTTGCATCAAGAAAAGGAGAGGGAATTCCAGGTGAGAAGACAGATTGAAAAAAAATTTAAAAGAATAAAGGAGAAGTGAGATTGCCAAGAGCAAACTCTTAGCGTGCTTTGAAGGTGAGGAGTTTGAACATGATATAGAGGGAGCAAAGCCAGCAAATGTCTCTGAACAAGGGAGTGACTTAGTAAGATTACTCTTGGTGAGATCAGTCTGAAGAAATGTTCCTTTAATCTCTCAAATACTTTGCTGCCAGAAATTGGGCAATGGGAAAATAGAGTTGCAAATTAAGAGGTTACTGCATTTTTTGATGAAAATATATCAAGGTTGACAGGCATGACTTTTTATCCGACTGTGCTTTGCTTTACATTACGGTCAAGTGTTAATATATATCCCACCAAATGAGTGCAAAGTCTAAAATTGAAACAACTCTGTCAACGACATTTACAAACGAGAGTACCCACACATAGCTCTCCTATCTGAATTTGATTTTAAAAACCTGAGATACCATCTCAGATTCTACTATCTGCTGAGAAAGAGTTTTTAGGTCTACTTTCCATCACTTCCACTACTTTGGCAAATGTTCAGGTGCTTGACCAACCTTCTGGATGACATGACATCACTGTCACACATTCTTCTCAGGCATTCCCTGAAAACTCTTGATGTCAGGATCTGGAGGGACTTTCACTCAGGTTGACTTAGGACTGGTACTGTGCCCTCCTCCTCCTGAACATTCCCTCAATCCCTTTAAATTCTTTTATAATCAATTTAATCCCTTCATCCTGGCTTCAAACAGTCCCATGCCTATCATGGGAAAGAAAAGCTGTTAATTTTAGCTGTCACTCTAGTATACACAAACATACATCTGCTGCATGCAAAGAGTAAATGACAAACTCCATTTCCATTCATTTTTACTTATCCTTTAAATTTTTCATGCCTCAAAGCTTACTGGAATATTTTTACTTTTTCCAAAACATTTCTATGGTATTCTACTTGAAGCAGCTGGTCAGCCTTTTGAAAAGCAACTAATCCTAGATGAAATTACACTTTTTTTTTGCAAGATAAATGCTCCTGCATGCACTTTGCTGCAACGAAAGAGCTGAGTGAGACAGAAGAATGCTACATTAACAACCATCTCTTCCACATTGACAAGCTAAAGGTTGCATCTCCAGGTTATTTCAGACAGACTGTAAAAAGTAGACAAACAGCCTGACACAAATGAGCCTTCTGTTGTGTGGTACTGTTAGAACAGACATGAACCCATAATGTCTAAAGAGAGTACTATGCTTCACATTTCATGTTGCTTAAATTAATATACTGCAACATAAAAGCATTAGTGTAGAAAACAAAACCAATCTGCATGTCTTGACTTCATCAGGTCTGAACTGGCACGTAGGCACTTCCTAGCCATGCCTTGTTATCACCATGCTCCCCTCTGCTGCCACTGCACTTCTACAAGCTGTTCCTGCCGCTCCTTATCACCTTCCCAGCCTCTGTTCTGCCTAAGCTTCGCCTTTCTTAATTCCCTATATACATGTTCAGTGTTTCTAAGTTCCTCCAGTGTCAGCCATCTCCACTTCCAACTTCCCTACACTCCCCTTCTGAAGCAAGCTCAGTGAGGAGCAACCCACCGGACCTATCTCCACTACCTGCACCCCACACTGCCCTGACTCTGAAGACAAATGGGCTCTCCTGGGGCCTGACATTATTCTGCTCCTTAACCAGCAAACAAATTACCATCAATATGTGACTGCTTCTCTGAAAACTAGTGCACAAAACCATATTCCGTCTGTTAATGTTAATAAACTCCTTATTCCACTAAGAGTTACCACTGGTTTTAGGCGAGAGCTAATACTTAAGCAAGGTGTCACATTCAGTTACTCCAGCAGATCTTGGCCAAATTTTCTCTGAAGATGCACACTTCCAGATTGTCCTTCATTGTACAAGAGTGTCTAATCTTTATGAAAAACTATCATCTCAAATACAGCAAAATCTCTCATTGTAATTCCTGCAGAGGATTTCCCATTTTGCTTCCAAGTGCAGCTGTTAATCCAAGAGGTTTGGTCTGGTTTGCTTTTAAACAAGACAGGTGAACAAGCGTTATAAGTGCTAGGCAATAAGGCTTTCACTGAAAGGATAATAGGTTTGCCTTTCAGTTTTTTACCACAGAAAAACTACCAGAACTTATGTTCAGGGAGGCAAAGTCAGCCTGTGTTTGCTTACTTGCACTGTTGACATATTATTGGTTCGTTACAATAATCTGAACAGATTTCACCGTGCCACAGAAACTAGAAGCATTCACCTTCTTAAATGAATGGTCATTCACATTCACTGGGGTAAGAAGAGAAAGTAGCAAGTTGATCATCACTATGCTGTCATAATGCAGATTAAATCTGTTTACAGATTATTTTACCAGGAAATCTTCACTCATCTTTTTCATATTTGGTAGACACTGCCTTAAAATGGTAGGCTTTGAGTATTACATGCATAAAGATGCTTCTTGAAAGTAGGATATGTACGTTTTAAATAGAAGATTATCTACTTCAAACAACAATTTAATACTAATTCTACCCTGTTGTCATATGCATTCCTCTAAAAGCTCTTTGCCTCTCCAAATGTTATGAGAACTTTGTAGTTATTTTGCAAAACAGTATCTAAATATCTCTTGGACTTGTACCACAGTTTACCAGTCTTCATACCTATGAAAAACAAATTCATGCCAAGGGTTTTTTCCTTACTTTCAAGTATTTAGAAAAGTTAAGGATGGTAATTTTTTTCCCCTTGTCTATCATACAAACACAGAACAAACAACTTATTTTATCCAGTTCAATGAAAAGAAACACTTTCCTTCCCCAACAAAGGGGGATTATTTATATATCATACCATTAACTTTCCCAGATCTACTCATCATTTTCAGTTATACATTCATACCATAAATTACAATACATACTTCTATATAATTATTTTAAACAAGTAGTTATATGTATGACAAACTTTAGTAAGTAGTGTACCACTCTGGCATGGAGTCTCCCATGCAGGCAGCTCCACACACCCTGCCCCAATGTGGGTCATCCACCGGGATGGCCTTCAGGTACCAACTGCTGCAGCCTGAGTCCTTCACAGGATCACAAGTACTGACAGCAAACCTGTTCTGGCATGGGCTCCTCTCTCCCCACAGGCTCCAAGGTCCTGCCAGGACCTTGCTCCAATATGGGCTTCTCACAGAGTCACAGCCTCCTTCAGGCATCCCCCCGGCTCCAGTGTGGGGTCTTCCACAGGCTGCGAGTGGATCTCTGCTCCCCGGTGGTCCTCCATGGACTGCAGGGGGACAACCTGCTTCACCATGGTCCTCACCACAGGGGAGTCTTTCTTCCAGGGCTTAAGCACCCTCCTCCACGTCCTTCTCCACTGACCTTGGTGTCTGCAGAGTTGTTTTCACATTCTCATTCCCTGTTGCTGCTGAAGTTTAGCAGCTGCCCAAAAACTTCTTCTCCTTCTCAAATACGTTATTCACAGAAACATTACCTCCACCACTAATTGGCCAGGCCTGGGTCAGGTGCAGGGTCCATCTTAAAATTGACTGGTTCTAACCCTATGAGCTACAGGGGAAGCTTCTGGCAGATCTTTGTTTAAAGAAGCCACCCCTGTAGCTCCTCCTGCTACCAAGAAAAAACTGGTCCAGGCAAAACCACTACAGTGATTTACTGTTTCAACATTTCCTGGAATCAGAATAGAGTCCACTCCAAAGTATTGTATCTGGAAAAAAATACCAGCTGTGGCCACCAATTCCTCAGCATCCACTGTTTTTCTTCTATGGATACACTCCCACTGCAGATCACTTGCTAAAATAGATAAAAAGTTTTCCCAACCTAAAGAAATGTTTAGTCCTCTGATTGCAAAATGTGATACAAGCCATGATCTCAATGTTTTTCTTTAAATCATTAGAACAGTTCTTACTCCAGCCAAGTTAATTCCAGTAAAAGTTAATTCCATAATATCCAGACAGATTTTTTTCCCCAAACCTGCCTCCAAAGGATAGTAAAACTGCTCAGATAAATCACTAACAAGAAGGGACTATATATCAGAAACTCTTTTGTAGGAGATAGTAAGCTCTTCCATGGGGCTGAGACCATGCACTTCTTGACCAATTTTAACTTCTGAAACTTTAAGAAGCCTGTAACTCCTACTGCATAAAGTCCTCCTGCCCTTGAGACTCCACAGTAAGCAAATTAATAACCACCTACTTACATTAACAGGGAATGTACAGAATAATTATGTTCCACAAATAAATTCTCAAGAGCAACCTACAAGAAGTACAACTTTCTCATTTAGATAAAAAGTATTTTAATTATGTGGTTCAATCGTAATGCATTATTATGGGAAAGCACTGCTTCAGAGCCAAGAGTTAAGAATCAGATTGAATAATGAAAGGCTGACGGCTTTTTAATTCTCTTTTAACTATTCATGCTACTAAACTGGTTGAGATATATTTAGAAAGCAGAACTCAGCTGTGGTGCTTCAGAGATCTCCAATTCAGAGTCCAGCAAAGCCTGATGGAAGAACAGCTCCTCAAGCAGGAGACTAAACTGAAGCTCCATGAGTTTTTGTCACCTCATTAGGACAGCCTGTACCATAAGGCCTACCACTAACGGAGCTGCTATTGCTCGACTGTTGAATGACATTGTATCTTATTTACACAGAATCAAATTGATCAACTACTCTTAGAAGAAACACAAAAGCATAGTAAAACCTCCATGAACAATCACTGCATTAACATGGCCTTCAGCTTTGCAATTGTTCCACTCAGAACATGTGTGAATTGATGCTGACACAGAAATCCTGTCCTGAATAAAACACCTTAAAAGTATATTTATGTAGGTACAGAACTCCCATGTGGTATGAAAACATTGATACTAGGCCAACATGCTATTGTCACACACATTCCATTTTCCTGCAAGTTAAACACTCTTCAACTCATTCACTTGAGCTTAAAGCTCCAAACACATCATCTTGTAAGTAACAACCCCCTCATGTTTCTTATAACTGTCCTTCCTGTCAAGTTTTCTAGACATTCCACTTCTTCTCTTTATTCATTCAATACTGTTCCTTCTTTGTAGGATGGATGAGGTTTAGGATTTTATGTGACCCCAGACACAGTTTTGGAAAGCACAGCGCAGAAACACATGTAACGTGACACATTCTGTCCAAAATTTGATGCCTTCAACAAAGCTGGCTCTTAAGACTGTCTGTACATTGCCTGAAAGCCAGCATTTGAGGTTGTTTCTAAAGAGCCCATTAAGCCTGTGATGAAGAAAATCACTTTATCCAGAAAGGCACCAAGTCTTAAACTGAAAACACTGACAGATGAACAATTTATCCCTAGGAGGTTTATCCCTAGGAGGTTTCCACTGGCTTACCTTGCTGCAAAGATTTAGATGCTTCTTAAAGTACTTTTGTGACTCACGGTAACTTTTGCCCATTATTTACCATCACTCGTCTGGTTACATAAAGCTGTAATTTGTATGAATCACTGTACATATACATTAGAAGTTGCTTACATTGAACAAAATTTACTATATTTCTAAGAAACCAATACTTTGTCCTGGACTTGATAGCCCAAAATTACTGAATTGCTGTAATAGGAAATCACACTTCAACGATATAAAATATGTTTCAATGCATTCTTTTAAGTAAAATAATGGTAGTTTCCAAAAATATAGAGAATTATGTTAATGTATATGATATGCAGAGTAAGACTACTGTACTGAAAAATTTTAAGACACTTCTTCCTTTATATTACATTCAATACTTAAGAAGTAATTATTTCTCTTTCAAGCATTAAAAAAAAATTACTTAAACAGTTGACAGCTAATTACACATAATCTCTCTTTGCTGTCTTCTCCCTTCCAATAGAATTTAAGGTCTTCTCACATTTTGCAATAGATTAACTTCTCTCAAGTATAAAGTCACACTAATCTTATTTCATCATCTGTATTAGTTATGAATCCTGGAGGAGCCAGAAGCCAGACTGTAAGAATAAATATAGAGAGTCTGTGAAGGTCTATTCCTAAATTCATTTTAAAACCCTTCCAATATAACAAGCTGTTGTTCACAGCAATCGGCAGGTGACTCCAGTTAAAGAAACATATTTCCACCATTCTCTGAACTGGAAGCAAATTCTGAGAAGGTATTTTAAAATTTGGGATTTGCAAACCAAAGTAGTTACACTAATGTTATCATTAATGTCACTGCGCTGCATCAAAGTCAGATCTCCTCAATACCAAAGGATCAAGCCACATGAGCACAAGTTCTGCAGCTTTGCAACATTTACACAGAACTGGCACAGATAGTATTAGACCTGCGCGAATTTCTGTGTGCTTCCATAATTCAGTCACATTATTCCAGTTCCTGTGACTTTCAATCTTCTGATTTTAGTACTTATTTAAAATTTATAGGTTTTACAGTTACTTACATACAGACTCTGATATATTCACAGATAAATTGAAAATTCTTCTAGCTACATAAAAAGGCCAAAAAGGTAATGCTGCAATTTCAAAATCTGAAAGTTTTAGTTACCTACAATTTTGACCTTTTTTCTTTTCATTAAACCTGAGTTTCAAAGGTGTCCTCCACCATCCTGAATACTCTTCAGCTGCTGGTAACAAAGCCTAGGTAATCTTTAACATTATTTGTAACACCTGGAGTACAAGAAAGAAACAAGCAAACCACATATTGCCACATACCTTTCAAAGTATGCTTTGTCCCTTCTACAGTTAAATATTGCCTATTAATAGACTTGTGTGAAGTTTTCTTTGGATCCCTTAACAGTCTTTGTATCAAAGGACAAAGGAACAACTTTCTGTGATAGTGATCATAACAGGAATCCTTATTTACCAAAGTTGTGAGACTCTCCACATGAAACCCCTTTTTTCTGCTCCCTGGATTGTACTCACAAGGTTTGCAGACTGAGGAGGAAATCTAAAATCTAAACACAAAAAAAAAAAATCCAGCCATGGATTTTCTATTTAAATACAGCTGAAGATGAAAAAGCAAGGCTACTACAGCTCTTTTTGTAAAGTATCAAAGAAAACACAAAGAAACAGGAAATTGGTTTTAACAGTATATTATCTATCATAAATTCTTGACAACATAAAAAATCCCAATATATAAGGACCATATAGAATAAAACTAAAATAATGTCTAAAACATGTCTTCACTTTTTATTTACAGATTTTTGGAAACCCCAAGGAAAATCTTCTGTGGTACATAACAGGGTACTTTCCAATAGGTCTCCATTTTGGTTAGGCATTAGTGTGATCATCCTGCAGTTCACACAAAACACTCCCCTTCAGAAAACCTGAGCATGACACAATGCTGCTTTTAAGTATTCTGCTGTGTTGCATGCACACACTTCTGCAAACTTCATTTATCATCCATGCATCAGACAAAATATGTTGCAAATTTATTACATTGCCTAAAGGAAATCAAACCTATTATCTCATTACTCAAGTGTTGAGATTTAATTTCCTTATAGTTTTTAAGTCTACATTAGCCACTTGTATTTAGTTTAAACTTCTAGATGAACAGTAAATAATTAGCTCCACATAAAAACAGCCAACCGTGGCAAGATAGTGTCTCCAGTACTCCTTACATCACACGATTTTTGTGTTTCCCAGACTTTCAGATGGGAATGCTAAAGATATGTTTCCATACATTGAGCAGTATATCTCTGCAAAAGCAGTTTTGAACCATAAGGTTTGACAGCTGACTTTTCCAATTAAGTTATTTAGATGTTATGACAGGTCAGACATTGCCTCTCCTGTGCTCAAAACAAAAACAAACAAACAAACGAAAAAAAACAAATTAAAAAAAAGAGAGAGATTTCTAGGAAGGTACTTGAATTGTTTTGCATGGACAAATACAGCACTGGCTTAAGTTGCATCTGCAAATACAACACCAACTAGTTACAAACAAAAAGCTTCTCCAGATGCGTAAAACACGGGTCAGTTTAGTTTCCTAAATTCTTTTTGCAGCTCATGAAACATCTTTGTGAAATTCTATTTAAATATAAGGAAAAAAATATTCCTTTGCAATTCAACCAACATTTGCCTCTAAAATTAACTATACACAGAAGTCTTCTGTTTAAATTCAACATGAGCCTTTGAACATTGTACAGAAAAGCTTAACATAAAAACATATCAGAAGGAACTGTATTTTACAATCAGTATTGTCATCAGCATTGTCATCATTACAAATCAGCATGTTTTTAAAAGCATGTCACTTATGTTCTTTTAAAATATTAAAGGCAGCAATAATAAAAATCACACATACTTTGGAAACTTGTTCTAAGGAATAATGGTTATTGTTAACATCTGGTCTAAACATGAGCTAGAATATAAACTTTCATAATGTGGATGAAAATTCCAAGATTCCATCATGACTTTACAAAAAAAAATCCAATTTGTATGAAATGTTCCATGTCTGCTATCGAGCCAAAGGCAATTTTTAGCTTGGTTACATTTGAAAAGGAATCCCAGCAGTCTTGGCCAGCTCCACTCCCCTCTCTATCAAGCTGCATTAAAACCAGCAGGCACATAAAAAGGCACAGTGTCACATTGGTGCCATCCTCCACTTGGTTTCCTGTGGCTGCTGGCCGCTTATTCAGGACATATAATTTGACACCAGCTACAGGCATCTCTTTTCCAGCTGGCTGGTAGGAGGCACAAGAGCAGTAAGGGACACCAGCAAACCCCCAGTACTGTGGGACCGGTTAACACAGAGGACATGAAGGGGCATCAAAGGCTGCTACAGTGTTGGCACAGGCCTAAATCTTAGTCTAGTGGAAATAAGCAGCCTTCTTAACTGGAATAGACTTAAAGTTTAAATGCCTTTCAAGAAAGTTATATATACACAACCTAGAGAAATAATGTAGGTTGTCTTCTACTCTTCCCATGCCAAATGAGCAAAGGAACAAAACCACTTCTTTCTTTCACTTAGGCCCAGCGGTTTGACTGTTAAAGCTTATAATTAGCTAATATTCAACATATTGAACAAAGACCAATTAGCCAGTAAAGGGAAAATTGCTATAAAGCAAACATTCAGGCAGTGTACTCCGCTAACAATTACAGCATAACCACAGCTCCAGCAACGCACAAACTAAAGCAATGGGATTTACCAGGCCTTTCTAGGAAAAAAAAAAAAAAAAAAGACTCATCCTTCCACATAACCCAAGCACACAATGACCACTTAATTCACTGACGAATGTCCTTTATCTTATACTCGCTTTATTCTATAAAGTTATCTGCCTTGGTAGGGAGCTACAAATCCAGACTCCCTAGTTGAGACAAGAAGAGGACGGTAACAGACAGATCCAGGCTGCAGCAGCCCTGCAGCTCTCACAGCAATGACTGACTGCTTCATTTCGCCACAAAGCCGATAAAAGACGTGTCTCCTATCTTAAAACATAACTTGCTTACTACACAAAAATAAGCAAGTTGCAGTTTCTGAAACATTTTACAGGCTGACCGTTGAACATAAGGACTCCTGACAGGCTGCTCAGACTAGTAGATGAGATTTCAAATCTCATTCTGCACAATGCCAGGGAGCCTCACCACCCCTGCAGGTGAGAAAGACTAGGAGAAACTCATTATTTGTCCAGCTCTTAGTGAGGACCAAGACCACACACATACTGCCACGGACTGCTTGGTCCGTGTTCTCATGCTGTATTTAAAGACTTTAAATTTGTCAGTCATTCACCTGAAATAATTTACTGCAGCTTTTGAATTGTTATTTTCTAGTCCATCAGAGGGGCTTCACGGTCACTGAAGCAGACTTAGGTCCTAAAAACACCCAACTACAATGGCTGCTTGTAGAATATCACGTCTTACCATGCTAATGAATTTAAAGAACAACGGCAGAAAAATCTGTCTTACATATAAGATACGCTTAGAAGAATCGACTGTTTTCTACCACTCAAAATGTCCCTTTAGAGAAAGATCTCATATCAAGAAGAGGAAGGCAAAGTATACCAGTCTTGTTTCTCTTCAAAGAGAGCACCACATTGCAAATTGTAGATCTTCAAAAAAAGCAACTGATACTTTGAAAGACAGAATGTACTACATTACTTGCTTTACATAACCACAGACAGATTATTCTTCCATTATGTCCATCCCCAAAAGGTCATTTTAATGATACTTCTTTATGCTTCATATTACATTAACAAAGGTTTAACTAAAAAAAAAACCCTACTGAAAGTTAGCTTTTTTCCTCTTCAGATGAGATTTTGACACCCTAGTCCAGTAAGTAAAAATTCAAAGTTGAATCACTGAGTCTTGTTTTACTGTATATACAAATGCAATTATACTTACATGCATAATATTAATATATTTTATCAAATTTAATCCTGTAACTTTAAAGTATTTGGACAGTATAAAATAAAACAGAGCATAGTTCTACCTCTCTTCAGCCAGTTTATCAGCATGGTTTTTTTTTAATATTTACACATATGGAGAGGTCATAAAACAAAAATATTTGCTTGAAAATCTGAATGGAGTAGTTGAGAAATGAAGTTTTGTCTTTTAACATCAGAAGTTGAAGAAATCTGCTTGAAGAGTTTTAAGCCTTTACAAATTATTTCAAGCAACAAGATCTTTTTGTAGGGCTCTGTGCTGCTTAATAGATGAAAAAAAAAAAATTATATTTATCTGTAACTCCATTTAAGTACCTGTACTATCGCTTTAATTGCAAGTACAAGCCAATCTCTCTCTCCCTCATGCCTGAGCTACAAGTGGTTATCTCTGGTATAGTTAATTACTTTAGAGGTTAAGAGTTTTCTACTTCTCCAGTCTTCAATTTTAACTTCTACTCTCCATAAAATTAATAGCTCTTTCTAAAGTCTTCAAGTAAGAATAACTTTTCTTTATATTCCATCCTGATAAAGGTTCCAAAAATCTGAAACATAATAATTTAAAAACTTCTAAAATTGTTAAGTTTAATCCTCTACATTTTAAGGGTGTGGATTAACTCTTCAATTTCTTTTAGCATTTGCCAAACAAGTTCTTCAAATGATGTTTTGGGTTTGTTTTTTTTACTATACCCAACAATTAGTTCATTCCAGCAAAGACAACAATTTTCCATTATTAACTCTCCAAACATTAGCTGATCCCTACTACCTTGCATTTATTACTACCTACAATCAGTATTTATTTAAATCTCTTGGAATCTCATTTGTTTGCACATATGTAGGTAGATCAAACTAAGTGAAATAGTGAAAGGCTTTGGACAAGTAGTCTGAAACTAGAACAAGAAGCCTCTGAAGAGGTTTTCATAGCACAAATACTCCATATCCATAACTACACCTCCCACATCAACTGAGCAACAGCCAATCTCCTCAAGGAGTTTAGCAATTCCTCTGATAAAGTGAGTGAGAGATACTAGCATGCTCAACCAGTCCCTTCCAGAAGCATCAAAAGCTTGGGTTTGGGTGTTTTGTCTAAAGATGCAGCAGTGATGCCACAGAGCTCCAGAAACTTGCACTATCAAGAGAGAAAGCTTTATACCAAACAACGCATTTTATTAACATATTAACCACAAAAGGATCTTAATCCAGCAACTAAGTAAATAAATGAAAGATGGGAAAGGAAGTATCGAAAATGAGAGGGTGAAGTCAGGAAAGGTATGCCCCATGCAAGTTAAGAGATCCCTCTACAAAGTTAATACATCATTTTTATATTTAAGAGGAAGGGTATTGGTAAACCACATCATAACACAAATTAGTATTTGAATCTAAAGACAAGTTTTCCCATTAGCTTCAGAAAGTTTTAGTATTTTCCTTTGGTTACAGATTGAAATACAAATCATGCAAATGTTTAATAATTTTCATAGACTAGTCTGATAAGATCCCAGATTTCTGACAGCCAAGTAACTGGCTCCACAACTGTCACACATCATGGAGGATTTCAGTAGCTCTCCTCCTCTACTCCCTTTTTGCCCAAGGGATAAAAAAATGCAACACAAATCTGTAGGAGAACATGCTTAACTTCATCCATGAAAGTTAATAACAAAACCCGCCTGGACGCGTTGCTGTGTGACCTGATCTAGGTGAACCTGCTTTAGCAGGGGGGTTGGATTAGATGATCTCTAGAGGTCCCTTCCAACTCCTACCATTCTGTGATTCGGGGTGGGGGGGGAGGAAAAAAGCTCCCTTTCTGGAGATTGATAAAAACCACATAGTGCAGAGATTATATACTTCACCAATTGCTGCTGTATTGGAATCTGATTATGAAAAGATTTTAGTCAGACAACAAAACAACCCCTCCAACAATACAGGAAAGATAATCTCATTAGTTCCTTACTAGAATCAACTTACAATTACATGAAGTAGCTCTTGGACTGTCTCTCCCTTTCAAATACAACTTATGTCGCCAGTCAGTAACATTACATACTATGAGATAGCAAATGCTGAGCTGAGATTGCCAGCAGAACTTTACATTATCCCCCTATATATGCACCTTAACACAGCCTCTAATGATATGATCAGTTTTAACTTTGTAGAGATGAGACTGCCTTACATTGCTTTCTTATCATTAATCAGCAATCACAAGCCTCCTTGTCTTACTCATTTGACCAACCCACAATACTAAATTTTCAGTTTCCTTTACTAAGGTTTTAATTATGTTAAGCACAAGGAAGTTATTGGTAAATACTTGAAATTGCTTCAGTAAGATGAGAGAGAGGTGTAATTTTTGTTTTATAGAGAGAGGTACAAAGTTAACAACCAAAAGTCCTCATTCACTTTAACTGACTTGTTTTGTTCCTTTCTTTCTAGCTGTTGTGGGCCAAGCCCAGCCAACAATGAAACACCATGCAAACACTTGCTCACCTCTTCACACACATACTCCCACCACCTGCAGGATGGTGAAGGCCTCAGGGATATGGGAGGAGAAAAGATAACCAAGGGCCTTGTGAGTTGAGACAAAGGCATGGAGGGCTCACTGCCAGTTATGGTTCCAAGCAAAACAGACTTGACTGCTTGACTTAGGGATGAAAACAAGAACAGTTTAATCCCTCAATAACTAGAAAAATGACAAGCCAGAAAGCAAAACCAGAGTAGGATGATGATAAAGATACAAGTAGCACTTCAAGATAGATCTCCTTCCTCCACCCCTCCCTTCTCCCTGGGCTCATCTCTCTGCTCCCAATAATTCTGTCTTCTCCCCCTGCAGCAGCACAGGGAGGCTGGGAATGGGGTCAGTCCTTCACAGATAGTCTCTCACACTGCTTCCTCCTCAGAGGAGGACAACTCCTCCCATTCTTTCTCTGCTCCAAAATGAAGTCCCTCCCATGGAATACAGTCACTCACAAACTCCTCTGCAGCAGCAGAACTCCAAGCACATTCTGCTCCTATGCTGCCTCCACTGCCTCCCACAGAGTCACAGCCCCTATGGGCACAGCCACTCCCTCTGCCCCAGGGTCCTCCATGAGCTGCCCACGGATTGTCAGATCTCAGCTCCATCGTTGCACTCCANACCCCTCCCTTCTCCCTGGGCTCATCTCTCTGCTCCCAATAATTCTGTCTTCTCCCCCTGCAGCAGCACAGGGAGGCTGGGAATGGGGTCAGTCCTTCACAGATAGTCTCTCACACTGCTTCCTCCTCAGAGGAGGACAACTCCTCCCATTCTTTCTCTGCTCCAAAATGAAGTCCCTCCCATGGAATACAGTCACTCACAAACTCCTCTGCAGCAGCAGAACTCCAAGCACATTCTGCTCCTATGCTGCCTCCACTGCCTCCCACAGAGTCACAGCCCCTATGGGCACAGCCACTCCCTCTGCCCCAGGGTCCTCCATGAGCTGCCCACGGATTGTCAGATCTCAGCTCCATCGTTGCACTCCACACGGGTTGCAGGGGAACAGCTGCCATCTCACCACGGGATGCAGGGGGACTCTGAACCAGCACAACTCCTCCCCTCCTTCCTTGCTGACCTTGGGATCTGCATGGTTGCTTCTCTCTCATCCAAGCCCTTCGCAAACTTTCCAGAAAGAACAATCCTCCTGGCTGCTGCTTCTTAAAAAGCAATCAAAGGCACCCAACTGGCTCAGCCTCAGAGCTGAGCCCCAAGCAGTTTTGAGCAATTTCTTACAGGAGCCAACATTACAACCCCTTCCCCGTTACCAGAAATGGCTCCACACAAACCCAGCGAACTAGCTCTCCTTTCCAGAATACACAATGCTTTGTTTTGTACTTCAGGGATTCATACAATAGGTACCAGTGTCAGCAGCTCAAATATCAATACACACACACACACACTTTTCCATACATACCCATACCTTGTTATGATTTAATACTGAACTTTGATTACCAAGTCTAGGGAAAAGAAAGACATCAGGCAACTACTACTTTAGATACATCACCTGAAGTTCTAGCCAGCCGACAAGGGACCAAATAATGCTACATCCATAGGTGTGTAAGAGCAACACTTTTCAAATATTCAAGAGAAAAAAAGGTGAAGAGAGTAGTTTTTATCTAGAATGCCTGAGACAACACTTTGAAGGAGCCCACACAAAGTATTGCCATATCAGCCTTCGTGTTGTGGTGAACCAGCTATTTGACTCAGTCTTCTTTGACACTAGAGAAGTGCAAGTATTAGCCTTTGTAGGAAAAAAAAAATACAGTCTCTTATCTGTGTTTTTGGTTTGCAGCATTTTCCTGGCCCTGCCTGCCTGAGCGGACCACTTAAACTACCACTTAAACACCTTGGAGAAGGAGGAAAGGCGGCTTACAAGCAACTGCATGATTAAATTAATTCAAGCACAAGCATCAATTATATCCCATAGGTGCATATCATATTAGAGACTTTGTCCCTTGCTTTAAGACTTCCACTCTTTCCTGACTTAAGACTTTATTTTTAGTTAGCTTTAAATAATCTCATCTAAATACATCTGATCCAGGAGAAACCAGATGCGTTATGCAATTTTTACTGACTTAAGATTTTTTTGCTCTTACTCTCTATCCTTCCTTACCTCAGCCAAGCTTCTTCATTTTCTCTCATGAGTAATCATACTCTTTCCTTTCTCAAAATGGACTGAGCTCCACTCCCTCATGTGGGCAACGGAGATTTGGTTGAAATACTGCAATTGATCTTACATGCCATCATTATCTGTATTATCAGTAAAACCCCAGCTGCAACCTAAACTTTAAAGTCTAAACACAAAAAGTCAAAAATTTTATAACTAATACACTTCCTATCTGTTAAAAATAATAATGGCAAAAAAAAAATATTAGCATACGTATTACTGCTACTTTAAGGTGAATATCATTGAAAAACTGTGTTCTACAAATGTATTTTCCAGTGTTGAATAATCAACAAAAATCCAGAAAACTACTGCAGTTAATATTACATATTTTAAAAAGTTCTATTGAACAGACCATTTCAATTCATTCTGTTAAATATTTTCATATTCTGAAAAAGTATTTTGAAGCCTGACTCATTGTCAAGATCAGAGTATTTGGGGCAGGCAACTGAAAACGGAAAAGTTAAAGCCCATCAGCCTAGCTATTTTCTATATACTGTTTGTAGATTAGCATTTCAAAGGATCTATGAATTAGAAATCAGCCATCTCCAGATGTACAGTGAGACTCCAGTTACCCTCAAAACAATGATAAATTATGTCAGAAAACCCAAGAAAAACTAATCAGTACTTAAAAAAATTAATCATGCAACAGTTAATGACTACGCTACTATAGCTTGCAAGGCATTTTTTTTAAATCACCAAGTGTTGATTTAAAAATGCTCATGCACACATTTACACTTACAGCAACACGCACAGACTCATCTTAGAAATTGCTTGTTATTACATGGGTAGTCAGCATCCCCATTACAGCAGATTTTGTGCATTTTATTATACTTCTACTCATAATAACAAAAAAAAGCCCAAAAAACCCTCTTACTCATCTTTTTTCTTACAAGAAGGAAGCAATGCAAGGTCACAGTTTAGAAGTTATCCAGTGTTATCAGAAGCCACACAGAACACTCATTTCTAGGTGAACAAGTGTTAGTACTCATTCATACTTTTGTACAAACTAGTTCATTAGCAGCCTGATAGCAAATGCAGAACAGTAGCTTTCTGCAGTAAAGACTTGCTATGCTATCTAAACACAAAGCACATTTTGGAAACAGTAGAAGAAAATCTTTTAACATATGAGTTAGAAAATGCAAAATTTTCCATTCTGATCCTTCAAAACATGCAGTCAAATACAATACAGAAACAAATTTACACAGTTAAAATGTAACTAACTACCTTGGGAATAGATGCATTAAGAGCTTTGAGTCTTAAAAGGAAGCACTTTGAGAATGCTGAACGTTAGTGTTTGTTTTGTTCGAATATCTGTGGCAAGGAATATGGGCTTTTTAGAAGAGATTTTTTTGTTGTTGTTGTTGGCCTTCATTTTTCCCAGCAGACAATAGCTGCTACTGTCCAGCATTTAAATGACCTTTGCCTTGCCCTCCTACTTTGTTTCCCTTAAGAATGCCATTCATCCTTTTCTAACACATTGCAACTCATTATTGCCTTATTATTTCCTTCCACTTTTGTTCTGGTCTTAAAAAAAAAGAACATGTAAGCTTTTTCAGTCTAAGAAAAAAAAAAAAAAGGAAAAGGAAATAATTAGGACTTGGGAGAATGCTCAGAGACAAAATATTCACATTGTACTCCAATGTGATCTGAAAGAGTTTTTACCCATACACTTACTGAAAGTATTTAGAGACTTAGTGAACTAATAATGACACAATGAAATACCACATTAAAATACAAAATTTAAGGATATTTCTGTTTTCTCCCATTCTTTCTTCTTTCTCATTGCTCCCATATCTTCATCTACATTTCATCATACATTCATAAGAAGAAAGGGATTGCTCTCCCAGCCAACCCAGATCAACCTATATGTGTTGTCATATATTTATATCTTTCTACACTAACAGAGTTTTCACAACATATTTGCACTGTTACTATTGCTACTTCTGATATACTGGCACTGAAGATCAAAAGCAGACCTGCTTCCATAACACAGTGATGCAGCAGAGACAGCATTAGCAGAGACTTTTTTTTTTGATAACCACTCCTCATGTATACAGAGGTACCGTGTTTCTTTGAAATTTTATTTAGGAAAGTATCTAAAAATAATAATTTTAACTTAAGAGTCTAAAATAGAAATGACCTTCAATTTCCTCAACTACTATATAATAACAGCATTTTCAGAGACAGTATTATGGACCAATATAATTTCCCTTGACCACAGTTCTATGCCTAAGAATAGCAAGGACATTAGTAATAAAATACAAAAACATCCAAAGATTAAAGGAGAATGACAGCTGCAAAAGGTCAAAATTTTAAACCTAAAAAATGTTAACCTTAGAAATCCAAAATATTAAAATATACTTTGGTAATAAACTCTTAACTCTCAGAAATACACAGAGTAGGGACACACAGATTAAGTGTCTTGAATAATCCTTTTAGAAAACAAACAGTTGCAAAAAACTTACTGTTATAAAAATTACACAAAAAAACATTATTAACAGTGCTGTTCCCATAGACAGTTCCATTAACCCAGTGAGAAAGGCACAATTGAAAGCTCTGACAAAAACAATAAAAAATAAAAAGGCGTCTAGAGAATGCGGGTGAGGAGACACTGAAACAATTCAAGATTATAACCCTCTACTGTCAACCAGGAACCCTGGAGGGAAAAATGTTTCTTCTCCTTTTCTTTAAGTTCACTAGATATTTCTCCCCATGCCTGTGCTACACCCTAGCAAGAAAAATCAAGTCTTTGTTTCTCCCTTTCCATTTATTTATAGCTCTATGGCTCTAAAAGCTCACAGCTTCATGCAACGAAAACTGCCACTGGAAACATTACAACATCATATCAAATCACACAAGGTACGTTTGTATCACATCAAACTGCTTGCTGTGGAAAACCAGAGGCCTGTCTCATAAAAGATATGTTGAACACAGTATTTCATTCTTTATCCTTTTTCTGTTTTGCTTTTTTTCAATCCCACTTGATAACCCCGCTGCCAGTCACTGTATCAGTCACCGAGAGGATTCCACACAACCATGTCTGCTGGTTCCTGCCACTGAAGATAACATCAGGATTTAAAAGGGCCCACCTGCGATCCATCCCTCAACTGGGAACATATCAACTTTTGCAAACAAACAGGTGCAAAAACAGATCAAATAATTTACCAGCTTTGCCAACTGTCTCCTTATTCCTCAAGCTGAAACCCTTGGCAGTTGAGCAGAGCTTCTCTCCTTGTCTGCCTTCCAGTTGCCTACTAGAGTGAGCAATATTTACTACCTTCCTCTTCAATCAGAGGGCAACAAATACAGCATGAGTTAAAAAGCGACCAATTCCCATTCCAACAGAAGCATTTGAACTACTGTCTTCAGGGGAAAAATTCAAATAGCCTCCTACATACTCACCAAAACTCAATGTCAGAGTAGCTTTAATCTTTAGGTGCAACAGTGAAAAGCTCCAGCCACTTCAGAGGAGAAGCAGTCAGCAGCCTAACAGCTTGCACCTTGTCTATAGCCCAGCAGCTAGCAGCACAGAAACCTGCTCTGCCACAAATTTTATTTCTCTAAAACTGCTCAGCATTTTAGTTCTGTAGCAACAATGTGAGTCACCCTCTTTGAGGACACTGTTTCATTTCAGATTAATAGGAACCAAGGAAAAAATTCATTTTACAATTACGGTCTTAAATTTTTTGTTCATACGTGAACACTTGGGATTGGATGCACGTAGGCCTAAGTACTTGCAAAACAACATAAAGGGTGTGTAGGAGGAAGGCTCAAGGGGTGATTATACCCACTCCTGCAACCAAAGAAAACTCTGCCTAGCTAGTAAAAATTTAAGTTGTAGTCCTTTTTCCAGCATGGAAATTAGGGAGGACTGAATTCCTTTTAAATACTACTGTTTTCTAATGAAACAGAATGAACAGAAATTTCCCAGTGGCAAAGAGAATACTTAAAAACATAGGCAAGTCTTGGCAAAATTGGTTTCTAAACCCGTGTAGATTATAGCATTATAAATAAGACTTTCTTAGCATTAAGTAGATTAACTGTATATGGTGCAATCACCTGCAATCAAAATTATGTCTTAAAAAAAAAAATAATTCTATTCTGCACAACCCCACTTATAAAGTAACATGCACAATCCATCAGACAGCAACTCTAATTGCATTTAGTGTGATTTGAACCACACTACATTTTTAGATTGCCAAAAGTATAAACAATTCATACAGTTTTCTTCTTAAAATTCCATATCTACTCTTACTACCTCAAGCAAAAGGCTTTTGGCTACCATCGGGTGACAAATAATGTCAAGTAAACCCACAAGAATGTCTAATTAAGAAGAACTGGAAAATGACTGAACTCACTTAAATCTGCTTTATTCTTTTACTAAAACAAGTACTTTTTTTAAAGCAAAATACTGGGCAGAAGTAAAAATGAAGTATGTCATGTCAGGCCATTTCACAATAATTAACAAACTAAAACTTAAAGAAACACCCCAAAACCTAAAAAGTCAACCTACTTTAGACATCCCTGCTGGAAGACCCCTGTACTTAGGAAACAAGTCTACTTTTGACGATGATAGCATGACGCATAGATTGACTGTACATTTTTCCCACATTTCAATGTAGAATGAAGAATAAATTTGGGAAAAAAACCCCAAAAAACAACAACCTCTTAACTTTTAAATTTCTTAATTCAAAAGTGAAATGTACCTAAAACAATGCAGTCAAATGTAGGGGTCATTGAAAAGGGTTTCATGGAATACAGACAGATTCTAGCAATTTAGGCAATTCGAGCAGCCACATGCTCAAAAAAATTATGACATTAATTAGGCAGAGAAGTTTAATCCTCTGCAAATACGTATTGTAACATATGGAATACAATGTTAAAACCTTGAGTAATTTTAAATTTTTACTACTGCTGTAAGGTACTATTACTTCATACACAGCATGATCTGCAGATTTCCTGCGTACTTCTCATGTGACTGATCAGGCTTTTCCCAATCTAAGCAGAGTAGATCAAAACACACGTGTATCCAAGGTTTTAAAAACTGTATTATAAGATGTCATAATGCCAGTAATTATGAACTGCAATAGAAAACTCTAAAGATAAGATGGTATGCTAGTTTAATGATTACTTCGAAGTGAGTGCTCAACTGTGCTTTGGTGCCATACAGCTTTGTATGCATACAGCTAGAAAAAGACCACTTTTCTGTTTATTTAATGTATAGTAGAAATACTTTAATGTTAATTAAAAAAAAAAATCAAACACACAGCACCATATACAGTTAATCTACTTTATGCTAAAAAAAAAAAAAATCTTATTTATAATGCTATAATCTACACGGGTTTAGAAACCAATTTTGCCAAGACTTGCCTATGTTTTTAACTATTCTTTTTGCCACTGGGAAATTTCAGTTCATTCTGTTTCATCAGTACAACGATTTCCATTTCAACAAGTGTGCAGATACAATCTTTAAAAACTCAATTATGAGTAAGCAACCTTAATTTTTTGTGTTATGAAGTTCACGAGCAACATATATCATCTGAAAAATACCACGCAATATTCTAGCGTAAACACCATCATATGCAGTACTTCCATGGTTGAGATTTCTTACCTATTGCAGCTACAAAGGAGATCTAAATGTATTAGAAATGATATGTTTTGTAAATACACAAATTCTATGTGCTCATTTCATTAAAAACCAGAAAGACACGTGTCCATGGGTTTTTGAATTAAAAATATCCAATAGAAAACAGATCTGTTCAACTTACTACTTGAAAAAATATTTTTTAAGAACCAAATTAGACCTCAAAATACAGTCAGAAAAATCATATACAGGAACCAGCTCTACTTCTGTTTGCTACACCTAGCTATCTCACAACGCAAGTCTACTACTGCAATGAGTAATTTACATTTTCGTTAATAAATACTGACTTAGATTTAAAACCATACTATTTGTAAGGCTTGTCTAGGCTGCAATATTTTTTGATTAAAATTTTATCATAAAAGACAGCACATTTTATGTGTACAGTGAACAAAAAATAATTTACTTCAGTAAGCATTCTATAAATTACAACATTCGAGAGATTTAGTTGCATAAACTAGAGAAATACATTATTTCTCTTCTAGGAAACCTGGATGTTCCCTCAACCCAATATCTAAGTGCAGCACAAGATGATTTCTGATCTCCATCAATCTTAGAAACATAATAAATAAGCAGTGGATAAAGCTTTTTAAAGAAAGAAAAAGAAAGTATTACATTAATTGCACAGTTCAAGAACTAAAGACTAATTCCTACTCTCTGGAAGACATTACTACAGCATCTAAAACATTATTGCTTTTATTTTCGGATCCACTTCCCTGTCTAAGTTTGTTGTCCATTTGGCAAGGATAACAGGGAAAAACCATGTGCTAGCTCCTCAAGAAGGCGTAGTTCACAAGCTGCCAATGAGCCTAAACTGACTTTGTCAGCAACCTTCAGCAGAAGGCAGAAGTGATAACAGTTTGAATTGCCACAGATAAACCTGTCAAAGATCATGATTCAGCTCTCAGAGACGCTAAGTGATTTGCCCAATGTAATATTCAACTTAAGAGCTGGAACTTAACAGTTTCTCAGAGTCTAAACTACAAGATAGTGTTCATTAATGTATTTTATTTTCTGAATTCATACTATAATTTTCAGATTTTTGTGCTTCCTATCTTTCTTACTTTTCTATAGTGTACAATTCCACCCAAACCAAACACTCCACAGCTTACCTAGAACAGACTCTTTTGAAGATAAAAAATTTTATCCAACTCATGCACTGTCATATTTTCATACAGCTAGGCTAGAGAGCAACCTTGACCACATGAAACTCAACTGGAAGAATACTGCTAGATTAACTCCAGAGCTGTGAAACAAGGTCATGTCATTAAAAAAATTCAATTGAACTTGATTCTTTTTCCCCAAAGTAGTAGGTTTATTTTGCCTTTATTTTCAAAAGTACGAGTCCATCAGCAAAGAAAAAACAATAAATAGAAATGAAAAAAAACACATCAGTAACATTATCTCTGAATAAACAGAACTGTTATTCAAACACCAGAAAAGAGTTTGTGTCATATTGTATTAGACAACGATTAACCTTCCTCAGTATTTTTCTTTTCATCTGCCCATGAAATAGAAAATGTGTGGTTTTCGCCACAGACATACCAAACTATCTAATTTCATGGCATAACGTTTCACCGTTTGCTCAAAAAATAAACCATAGTTATTCAGTGTGGGTACTTGAGCTTACCATAGCAAAAAATATACTGGAGACAGTGATTCATCTATACCGGTTTCTCAAACAGTGAAAGAACCCAAGAAAAAAGCACCCTATACAGAACTTGACCACATGTGTAGCACCAGAAAAGTCTCTACACATATATAAAACCAAAGCAATTTAAGAAAACTGCCAACATGTTAGGAAAGAAAAGCATATAGGGTTGATAAAGTATTAAGAGGTACCTTGTATATGTAACATTGGCTGAACACATAAATATGCCAGTATTTATGAATTTATGACTGATTAAATATAGGAATATACTGATAGTACTGTTGTGATTCCACCTTCCTGCACACAACTTACTAGCACATTATTTGTTTGAATGCAATGGGCAGTAAAATAAACTACTCTGAGAAGAAAGTTTAGCAAAGAAGGAAAGTTAAAAACCAAAGAAGTGGTATGTAAAATGCATTTTAACTAGGGGAAATGGTCTCGTGAATCAGATTCAATCTCTCTTTGTCCATTCCAATGCATTTTTGAAAAATAAGGACCTCATCTTCCTGTCTGCTGGAAACAGGATCTAAATGGTAATCCAATTCATGGAATAAATTTTATAAAGCTTTTTGGTATCATAATGTATCTTTCTACTACGGGCTCAGAATCCAATGGACAATCCAACGGGAAGAAAAGAAACGAAACCTAAAGCCCACCAGAAAAAAATGGTGATTGTTAAAATGCATAATGTTAAATGATATAGTCTTAGATGAAACTAATAGAAGATTACTTCTTGTCACTCTTCTCCACAAAAACCTAGGAATAGTTGCATCACTTCTTTTATAAAGAAATAAGACTTGCAAGTTTATCCACCAAATTACTAATAATATAAAAATTCTTATTTCATAATACCTTATTGTGCCTTTTTAATAGCTATGTACAGAATGTATACACTTTAATTGATTTGCAGTATCTCCACACAAAGAAAAGAAATACTTATTTTGCCACTGCAGAGATTAACAATTAATACTTTCCTACTATTAAAGTCAGAAGTCTAAAAAGTCCAGAAGTTCTCTGTCCCTCTTGAGCTGGGGAGCCCAGAACTGGACACAGGACTCCAGATGAGGCCTCACCAGGGCAGAGTAGAGGGGGAAGAGAATCTCCCTTGACCTTCTGGCCACACTCTTCTCGATGCCATTCGCCTTCCTGGCCATGAGGGCACATTGCTGGCTCATGATCACTTTCTCACCAGCCAGAACTCTCAGGCCTCTCTCTGCAGAGCTGCAGTCTAGCAGGTCTATCCCCAGCCTTGACTGGTACATGAGGTTGTTCCTCCCCAAGATGCAGGACACTGCACTTGTCCTTGTTGAACCTCATGAGGTTCCTCTCTGCCCAAATCTCAACTTAAGGGGAGAATATCATCTCTTGTGCTGATTTGGAGACATTTGTTATCAAAGTAATACTAAATGTACCAGACCTGCTAGAACTGCAGATGTATATATGTCCTGGTCGCACCTTACACCATTGTTCATTTTCCACTGACCTTTTGCAATCAAGTCAATTATTTTTTTTCCTGCCATGACCTAAAGAAGAGAGTGGAGACATCTTACAGCTCTTCAACCTGTAGATGGATGGAAAATGCACACAGTCCAAAAAGGAGTAGAATAGTGTACAGCTCCACAAACCAAGAATAAAAGACCAAGGTGTTCTGGGAAGGAGTCAGGTCACTGAAATACCAGGCAGTATTTTTGCTGTTATTTTAAGTGATTGTCGTATTTCTGGTTGGTTTGGGGTGGTTTTTTTTGTTTTGTTTTGTTTTAAAGAAAAAAATATCTTTCGAAGGAATCATCAGTGTGTCTCACTCTAGAAGAGGATTTCAAACTGTTAATACCAGTGAAACTGTCCTCTACCATTCAGAATTAACTCACTTGGGTGTGGAAAGGCAGGATTTCAGATACGTGCTGCTTTTCAGCGCTACCTAGAGACTACTTGCAGTGGATCCTTTTTGGAATACTGGTAATTGGGAAACTTAAAGCTCAGCTATGTGATCAATAATGGCAGTCTCTAGCATCTTAACAGCCAAGTTTGTGGTCAGTCTAGCAAAGATCATAAGAATATAAACACAATTGAGTCAGAGACCAAATTTGATGTTGACCATCTAACTGCAACTACAGGTTTCTACAGAACAGCATGTGGGATAAACATCTGCCTGCTGCAAAACAACATGTCTAAAATTAGTTTCAGAAAACAGCATTTAAATTAAGATCTCTCACCAATAATTGTCAAGGAAAGCACACTGAATTTCAACAAGAGCAAGTGCCGGCCAAGGCTTCTATTAATAAACTTTATCATTAAATCTACCACTATTAAGTCTGTACTCACAAAGGCTCCACTGCTTATAAGCAGTCCTTTCTCATCCTGGCAACATATGAGATTAAGACAGATGAACTTTTAAAGTGCTAGAGGCTACATTTAGTTTTTAACACTCACAGCAGTTTTGATATGCCTGGTGGCCCATTTCATTGCAGTGTGGTAATTACAAACTCAAAAATCCAAACACTAAAAGCACACACCAGAAAATGCTACTGGATAGACTCAGCATTTAATGGTCTTGTCCATTCCAGGGTGATTCACTTCAGAGAAGCTTCCAGCACAACTCCACTTACAGTAAGCATTTCTTCTAACTTTGCCACCTTTAGTCTAAGCAATATCTAAAGCAGGATACTGGTGTGAGCTAGATGCCAGTGTTTTGAGTTCACCCCAGCCAAGAAGAGCCTGAGTCACACAGTGGCAATAACCTTGGTAGCACACTCCTCTGCTTCTATCATTGCCAATACTAATGAAACAAAAATAGACACCAGAGGTTTTTTACAGACTTGGTGTTAATGCTGCCTGGCTGGAACTATTTGTAATGCTTGTACCATTTATTCCTGGGTACATCAGACTAGAACACCAAGCTAGCCCAGCAGTCCTTTCTGGGCACGCTCTGCTGGGTGACCACGTTTCTAAAATAAAAATTATATGAAATGGTTGACAGCAGCACAAATTGAAACAAAGCTTCGAATTTAAGAATCCTTATAGCTGAAGCATCTCAAATACAAGAGATTAAAAAAAACCACACCAAAACACTCAAGCAATACATAGAAGTAATAAATAAAAAATAAGCAAGCAATATATTTAAAAAGTAGTTTCCTGCAAAGAGGGCAAACAGTAAAATACACTCAAAAAGTCACAGTTTTTCTTATTACTTGAAGTTACTGCACAGAGTAAATGAAGAACATAGAAAGAGAACAAAGGGATGATTTCTACACACCTGCAGTTCAGCTTTCTGATGCCGACATTTTATATAGCACATTACAGTCACTTTTATGCCCTCATCTGCATGCATCAAGTAGAACAGTTAGTCTTCATCTAGAGCCATAATATGAGTATATACTTGTACTTCTCAATAATGCTACATTTGTATGGCTTTAGTTGTTCTCTCTCCTTGGAGGTAGAACATTGTGGTTCTATTTTGCTTTTTTTAAAAAGGAAACAAACAAACATTACACTGCTCAACGATTCTTTTTAAATACAGACTCACTACTCTGGCTTTCAAACACTTTGTGCTGTAACATAAAGCACACAAAAATTAATCATTTTTTCTGCCACCTAGAAAGAACATGCCTGACACTCATTAACAGGAGAACAGTGAATTGGAGAAAAGTGAAAGGCTAGATGCAATGTGCAATGTCATATGAAAAGCTGAAGTCCATATATATCTCAATGCAATTTGGTGGTTATTATTATTTGTGAGGGAATAACACTACACTGAAATTACTATGTTTGTTATTTTTCTTTCAAATTCAATAGCAGGCATATAATACACACCTGATCAGAGATACAGCTAACCTGAAATGTAATATTCAAAGTTCTGTATGCTTTTAAAGCTGTCTTCATAAAAACGATTTAACTTGTGAAAAAAACCCTTAATTTGTGCTTTGGTAAATATCAGTTTCGTTCAAAATAATAATGCTCCAACATCTGAAAGTTTATCCCAAGAGATACTATTTTCTGATTAAAAACAGAAGTCAGAAATTAATTATTTCCTCCTAAATTAATCTCATCTTTACATTACAGAGGAAAATAAGAAGAGAAATATCACAACTAAGCCAACACAAACAACAAATGTTATGTTTCTCTTCTGACAGTCAAAAACTAGAGGAAAAACACACTCTTGTAAAATTAAGAGGAAAATTAAGCCATACTTAATTCTGTGCTTTGCAGACAAAACATACAATCCAAATTATTTTCTCCCACCAAATAATTCATAGGGACAAAAACACAGAGATTAAAAAAGAAAGAAAAAGGCACTACTTCCATTAAAAGTGTCATTAGTACCTGTAACACATGATCTCAACTTGACATGAGATCGAACCAAACCACATATATCTAGGCATGGATTCTTCTTAACCCCTATTACAACATTGAAAGGGACAGCAAAACAATTCTCTAGACAAATCACGCAAGCACTTGCCTGCTATGTTGGCAGTTGGGTTTTAGTTCTTTTTGCAGTGGATATTTTATCTTCATAGAGCAGAACAACTTCAATTTTAGAAAGGGAAGCAAAAGTCTGCATGATTAAGCCACTACAATGACCAGTACCAATCTTCACAGTACGATCCAAAAGCTGAATTAACTTAATTATGGTGTTTTACTTAGGGCAGATTCAGTGCATACTGACAAAATAACAAAACAGAAAAAAAAGGATTTCTGTATAAAATGCTATTTTTTCCAGCATCTTTTGAAAAATGTTGTGTGCAAAGACAAACAAAAAGCACAGAGATAAAATACAAACTTTTGTTAGCCCTTGATCATGGAAGGAAGGGATGGCTACTTGGGACGAATATAAGATTGTCATCAGAGGAAGCAGCTAGGAAAGTTAAAGCCTCGTTGGAGTTGTACGTTGCAAGGGAGATGAAGGAGAGCAAGAAGGGTTTCTTCAAATACACTGTAGATAAAACTAACACTAGAGGCATAGTAGGCCCACTGTTGAATGAGGCAGGTGCTCTGGTGACAGAGGATACAGTGAAGGCAGAGTTACTGAATGCCTTCTTTGCCTCTGCCTGTACTACTGGAGACAGTCCTCAGGAGCCCCAGACTCCAGATGAGATCAGGTTAAAGGAGGAATTTTGTTTGGCTGATGAGGCCTGGGTTAAGGATCAGTTGAGCAATCTGGATGTACATAAATCCATGGGCCCTGATGGGATGCACCTGTGGGTGCTGAGGGAGCTCCATCATCTTAAGTCAAGGAGAAGAGGAGAGGTGCCTGAGGGCTGGAAGAAGGCAAATGTCACCCCAGTCTTTAAAAAGGGCAAGGAGGAGGAGCCAGGTAACTAAAGACCAGTCACCTCCATCCCTGGAAAGGTGATGGAACAGTTTATGCTGGGTGCAGTCTCTATGCATACAAAGGACAAGAGGGTCACTGGGAGCAGTCAACATGGTTCTACCAGGGGGAAGTCATGTTTGATAGCATTTTATGAAGATGTAACCAGGTGGATAGATGGTGATGGTCCTGTGGACGTGGTTTATGTTGATTTCAGTAAAGCATTTGGCACCGTCTCCCACAGCATCCTGGCAGCAAAACTGAGAAGGTGAGGGCTGGATGATCAGGTAGAGAGGTGGATTGTTAAGCGGTTAAAGGGAAGCAAGCAGAGGGCTGTGATCTTCAGGGCAGGGTCTAGTTGGAGGCCTGGGTCTAGTTGGAGGCTTGTATCTAGTGGAGTCTCTCAGGGTTCTCTGACAGGGGCCTCTGAACACACCACAGAATTGTGCAAGACCATTCAGCAAGATCTGGACAGGCTGGAGGGTTGGGCAGGGAGAAACCTAATAAAATTCAACAAGGACAAGTGTAGAGTGTTGTATCAGGGAAAGAATAACCCCACGTAACAGTATAGGCTGGGGAATGAACTCAGAGAGTAGTGTAGGGGAAAGGGACCTGGAGGTCTTGGTGGACAGCAGGATGACCATGAGCCAGCAATGTGCCCTCATGGCCAAGAAGGCCAATGGCATCCTGGGGTGTATTAGAAGGGATGTGGGCAGTAGGTTGAGAGAGGTTCTCCTCCCCCTCTACTCTGCCCTTTTGAGACCACATCTGAAATATTGTGTCCAGTTCTGGGCCTCTCAGTTCAAGGACAGGCAGCTGCTGGAGAAAGTTCAGTGCAGGGCCACAAGATGATGAAGGGAGTGGAGCATCTCCCTTACAATGAAAGGCTGAGGGAGCCGGGGCTCTTTAGCTTGGAGGAGACTGAGAGGTGATCTCATTCATGTTTACAAATATATAAATGGTGGGTGTCAGGAAGATGGAGCCAGGCTGTTTTCAGTGATGTCCAATGAGAGGACAATGGGTACAAGCTGGAACTTCAGAGGTTCCAAAGAAATATAAGGAAATCTTCTTCCCTGTGAGTGTGATGGAGCACTGGAACAGGCTGCCCAGATGGGATGTTGAGTCTCCTTCCCTGGGGACATTAAAAAACCCACCTGGACAAGTTGTTATGTGACCTACTCTAGGTGGTCCTGCCCTGGCAGGGCAGTTGGACTAGATCATCTTTTGAGGTCCCTTCCAGTCCTTAAGATTCTGTCGTTCTGTAAATAGCTAGCCAACATTCATAGGTCCTTGGTGGCTTACCTCCATTAGAAAGACAAAGTGATAATTCCAAACAGTATTTACCAAGAACGTTTGTAAAACTATGTTGCTCTGAAAATAACATGATCAAGAAGCAACACACACTTACTTTGCAATCATTAGTGACACCAGCAAGTCCTGTGTTCTCTAAAGTGTTGTCTGTTGCCTTGATGGCTCATGTACAGCTCTGCTTTTTTTTATTTTCCTCTACTTTTTAACTCTTTGAAAATCTTTGAAAATCCCTTTTTCTTCAGGCACTAACCAATCATCCACCTCCAATATTTACAGTTATATCAGCCCTCATAGGCTAGTCTTCCTTGTTCCAGATATATTATGCAGATCAGCACCTTTAGCAGCAGCTCCTATTGCTTCAGCTAACACAGAAACACTAAGACCAGTGTCTCTTTAATGAAGGGTATCTACTGTACTTGTAGATTTTTACCAGATCTGTTTTCATAAAAGCCATTAACACTCTTGTATGTTCCAACAGAGTATTTTCCAATGTGTATTTTAATAGCAAAGTTCAAAACTGCAATTTTATTTCTATAGCTACAAGACCTTGAAATAATATAAACACAGTGAGTGTTTACATAAGACCACTTCGGATTTCTTCCATTAAGTTTCATGTGCTGAAAAGAAGCAAGAAATCTATTAAAAGTATTCTTTTTTCAAAACACAGTACAAATCAAATGCAATTTCAACCACTGAGTACTGGTACTAAGACATTCAGATTAATTTATACTAATAAAAATCAACTACCTTCTCCAAAAACAAAGCACAATTAGTTTGGCCTCTCATGGCATGTTTGGCGTAAACTTAGTGGAATCTGCGCCCAAAGGGAGAGCTCTGTAGGTCTGACAGTACTCTGTCATTTGAACTGTTTGGTACTCAGTTTGGTCGGCCTTTGTACAAAGCAATAGGTTTTCTGTAAGTCAGCCACACTCCACCAAAAGTTTCATCAACTCTACCTCTTGCCCCAAAATGAAACACATGGAAAGGGTGTGAATACGAGGTCTTAAACACATTCATGCATTCAAACCTCAAACCTTATAAATTCTGACTAATGTTCTAGCTCGGAGAACCAGAGGTATTTGACTTCCCAAGAATTAGATGCTGTTTCTAGGAAGATGTGGGGGTCCTAACTTGTAAATAGCAATTAGGAGAGGGTCATGATTTCCTAAAGGAGATTGCAGCTGACATCCAGATCTGAGGGTGAGGTTATCTGTTTAAGCATCAACACGATTCCTCCAACATCGTAAGGTATCTTAGGCAAACAAAACTTACGAATTTCTAGAGACAACTATTCCAAACTGTGTTCCAAGCAAATGTTTAATACTTTGCTTTCCATTTACTACAGGTGAGATTAACCAATACCAGCCATCAAATACACAGTGGTTACTGGGCTACAAGATTTTCTGAACTATGAGATGTCTAATTACAATGACCAAGCTAGTGCTTCTCTCTGATTCAGATAGACTACCTTAAACTTCAATCTGGCTATGTGCAACTGGGCTTTAATCTGACTATATCTAACTGAAGCTGCACTGATACCTAGTTATAAGGAGATAAAAAATTTCTCACACACGGATACCCTCTGAGGACTGTGCCTCTGAATATTATAAATCTATATCCTTTCATCACTGCAAGTAAAAAAATGGCTCTAAGATTTTATTTCTTCTTTTTTAACCATTCCCAATCCAAACTCTTTTATCTGTGAACTGAACGCTACACTCCAGACAAAAACACACACCTACTCAGTCAATCACAGCCTACTAAAACAAACAAGGGCATAAACTTCATCAAGCAATCTATCTCATGAACTCTCGTAATTCCCATCAACATCAAAAAATAAAGACTTGTGTGGTATGGCTTAACTGCATGTGCATTGCAGATATTTCAAAAGCTCTGAAAGGATTAAGGATGCCATGTTACATAAATTTTACTCAGAAAATATGTTTTAAATGGCATCTGAGTTTGCATATAAAATACTATGATTGTTGTAGGAAAAATCTGGCACAAACACTTCCTGATAGTTGTGCTGTTTTAGCTCATACTCCCTTTTTTCATAGATTCCTTTAGTGCAAGCTCAGGAAATTTGAAACAAGAGTATTACACACACACACAAACACACACAAGTCTGCCCTACCAAGCACTACATATGCAAAATTACAACTATTTCCTATTTAACTGCATCATAGTATTTAATATATATATTTTAATAAAGAAATGAAAATATACAGTCTACAGAGTGCATAGACTAATCAGTTCCTCTTCCAAGCCATTTAAAATAAATGTTGACCTCTTTTGTGCTGCTCCTTTTAAAGGTAGGGAGCTGGTAACAAGAACAAACACAGGGATCAGCTCCCTGTTGTAAGCAACAAAACTCTGAATTGAATATATGAAAAAGTATGATTTCCTACGTTAAGAGCAGATACCTATAACAGGAGATGAAGCTGGAAACAAGTTTTCATTGACCTTTATGTTTCTTTCTCAATTTGGTTGTTTCAGTGTGAGAAGATAAACATTTTTGAAACTGTAAACTGCTTTGGAAATCTGTTGCCAGAAACAGCCCATTAGCTATTCTATTTCTTCGCCGAAAAAAACGATTAGTGAAATTAAAGACAAAAATTCCCCTCACTGAAGAAAAATTACATATTTTGAAAACATGTTTCTAGAAAGATAATTCTCCTTTTAACTGTATTACAGAGAGGTGAACTGCTCCAAGTGACTGAAAACATACTGAAAACATTCAGTTATTTTGCTTGGAGAGCCCGCCCCAGAAAACTAATTCTTCTTATCTATCATGACTAAATTAAAAAGAATAGTATGTAAGACTGTAGCCATGCTTTGTAATGCTGGTAGGATGCTTACATTCTTATTTTCAGCTGCTACTTACTGAAGAACTAGACAAGAAAATGAGGAAAGGTGGAAGCAAGGTGAAAGAAAATGCTACTAAATCAGAACAGTTTTAAGTGCGCACTTTTTTTCCCTGAGATTCTTTTCCAATTCCCAAGCAATTCCTAGGACATTAGACCACCTTTTCTTATATTCTTTTTTAGTTAATTGAACAGAAGACTATTTGTAGCTTTACTGGTTGTATAAGTACATTTTATTAGACATTTTTTAAAATCCTATGAAGAATCTCCAAGTGCTTGAGAGATATGCCAGAAATGTTCCTCATAGTCTTGAACAGTTAGTTCTACAACCAATTTGGAACTGAAATATTCTAAATGTTACATAGTACCTAGCACATTACTTCAAAAGAAACAATGAAAAATAAAATATACAGTATTTTTAAATTAAAATAAACATATACTGTAGGAAAATAGATGGTATTCAAGTAAACACACCTAATTCTTATTCTCGTATCTTGCCTAGACAACTCCTCTATATCAACTTTTCCATTTTGATGCTCTCCAAACATCAAGTTACTTCTTCAACTTGTTCCTCCAGCACCTCCTACTCACCAGGTCACTAATTCATTTCTGATGAGCAGAGAGTCACTTGCACAATCCAATCTCCTTCTCCACTATTTGTTATCTAATCTATCTACTGCTGTGTTCCAAGTCTACTACTATACTTTGTTTTCTTTCAGTGTAATTCACTATTTCCCCCTTCCCTTGTTACTTGATCTTTCAGCTCTTTATGATCCCTGAGCACTGAAGTTACTCTGCTTTCCACTCATCTCCCATAGGTCTTCTCCTCCTTTCAGTGAGATCAAGTCGTCATTTTCATGTGTCATACTCTGTGTTCAGCTCTTCTGCCAATTTCTCTAAACACAAGGTCACTCTTGGCATCTCCTAGACCTGGCTTGCATCCCATTTCTACTTCCTCTGCTCCTAACTCTAGTGCTGTGCAAACATGTCTGGATCCAGGCTGAATTCTTCCACTATAAACTGTTTTGGTTTTTTTTCCTCTTGCAGCTCCAAAGCCTCAGGAGTTGTGCTCTGCAGACAGAGAGCCCAAACTGAAGTATACTGGTTTTACCTGAGCCAGGTTTTTTGGTAGCGGGGAGAGCTACAGGGGTGGTATCTTTAAACAAAGATCTGCCAGAAGCTTCCCCTGTAGCTCAAAGGGTTAGGACCAGTCAATTTTAAGATGGACACTGCACCTGACCCAGGCCTGGCCAGTTAGTGATAGAAGTAATGCCTCTGTGAATGGCATATTTGAGAAGGGGAACAAGTTGTGCAACGCTAAAGGGCAGCAGCAACAGGGAGTGAGAATGTGAAATCGTCTCTGCAGACACCAAGGTCACNTCTCCTGGTACATGACCCACATTGGGGCAGGGTGTGAGGAGCTGCCCCTGTGAGAGGCCCCATGCTGGAGCAGTTAGTGAGGAGCTGCAGCCCATGGGAAGGACTCACGCTGGAGAAGTTCATGAGGGACTGTCTTCCGACCCCACACTGTAGCAGTGGGAAGTGTGAGGAGGCCTCCCCCTGAGAAGCAGCAGCAGCAAAGTCCATCTGTAATGAACTGACCACAGCCCCCATCCCATCTTTACTGAAGAGACACAATAGCATGAAGGAAGGAGAATCTGGGGAAGAGGGAGGGGTGAGAGGAGGTGTTTTAAGTTTCAGTTTTATTTCTCATCGCCCTGTTCTTATTCTTCCTTCAATAAATAAAACCTTTTCCTTCCCGAAGTTGAGTCTGTTTTGCTCATGAGATTAATTGCTGAGTGATCCCTCTGTCCTTACCTCAACTCACAAACGTCTTGTTATATTTCTCTCTCTCTCTCTCCTGTCCAGTTTAGGAGGGGGAGTGATATTATGACTTGGTGGACACCTGGCTAAACCACCACAAGAAGTAACATGCAGACTGCAGTGGTGGTCAATACATGCATGAATAGATTTTTTTTTTTTATTATTCTGGCCAATAGACTACTGATTGCTAGAGATTTTCAAAGATAGATTGTGAAACAACCACAAAGAAGCTTTTAATCTGGATACGCGTAATGGCAAGGACTGTTACTTTTATTTACCTCATGCTGTTCTAACCTAATTTCATTGGGCTGAAACCAGGAACTAATGCATTTAAAAAAACTAATTCCTTTATTCCCCTTCCCCCAAACAAAACAAAGTGATAATCCTTTCAACTTTTTCCTCAAGTTGTAGGTACTGTTAGTAGTATGTCTCATACTCCATGGAAGTTCAGATCAGCATTTCTCAACCTTTCAGAACTCAGTGTAGGTATCTACACTTATTTCTGGAAGATCTCTATGCCTTCTGAAAGATTATCTATTCATCTACTTATTGACTGGCCCTGGCCTGCTTAGACCAAAGATCTAAGAGGATTACAAGAAGCTGCTGGCAAGGCTAAAGGCTTGTTCACTTAATAAGGCTATGGATTTAAAACTGTGTTAAATTAAACACGTTTTGAAAATGGCTTAACTCTGCTAGTGTGGATAAGATTTAACAGTCTCCTCTCAGATCTTTATCTAGCTCATGAAAAAGAAGACCGTGTGAGACAGATTGTAGGGCACTGGCATAGACAAAAAAAGCGAAGGTCCATGAGACATTGATTGTCTTTTAGCAAACTCTAGTTTCAGAATGAAAGCTGCATCTTTACTCAGAGACACAATACCATGGCACATTGAACTCACCTTTACTGCATTTCTTTCAAATAAGCTTCTGGAACAGCTATGTCCTATATGCATTTACTCAGATTGTCATCTGATTATCTTTGAATACTTTTTATCTTAACACTTCCTCATCAGTCACAAGTGCCTCATTCTTCCCTCATTTTCTTATGTAAATCAAACGCAGACTATAATCTAAAGAATGAAGATCGCATGCTCATAAGAAACAACTGAAGAGACTTTTTTTCAAATTATTCAGTATTGATCCTCTCACTCCTCTGTGTGAGTAAGACTACATTCCTTTTCTCCAGCTCAGCAGCTTGAAAGTCTTGCAGGAGAGGATACTTGTGACTTTAACTAAAGCTTTTCAAAGGCTTGTCGTGTAAAACTGTGATTCACACAAGATAAAACAGCGCTTCACTTCTTTAAAAAGCTTTTAATGAACACGTATAATTTGGAAGTTTAGGTGCTGAGGAGAAGTCAAGGGAGGTAATGTACATGTCTTCCCTTAATAAAGAGGCAACCAGAATTATTTCTCCTTACTGCAACACTAATGTCATGAAACAAAATCCGTTTCATTAACAAAGGGATATTAAAAACTGAGGAGTGTTTCACATGCTCTGAAGTCCAACAGCCCACTCTCCAATACCTGGCTTATCTTCTGTGCAACACTAGCAGCACTCCTTCACTTCAAAGAAAAGGAGAATTATATCTGTATTAACATTTAAGAAACATTGAAATGGTTACCTTTGATCAAAATGCATTTATGATTTATAGCAAACTTCTCGGCTAGTAACTTTAAAATTCCACTTTGCACATTTACAGAAAATAAAACCAAGCAATCACTATTTGACTGAGGAATCATGTCAACTTGGAAAACAGAACAGTTAAGCACCAGTCCAGTCCAGTCCAGAGCTTTTAGCTCAATTAAAAGAGGCCCTCAGTAAATTTACACCACGTTTTAAAAACTATAGGTGGAAGGCAACATTACAAACAAAATTACTGTGCAAGAGAGACAGTACACATACACATGCACAAGAGAATCTTGTCTGCACTTTTAGATCAGACACGTTCCTGCACGTTCTGGTTTTTTATACTTGAGAGTTTAAGTGCTTATATTATAGGTAGTGGTGGTGGAATAATCAAGGGGCAAACAAGATAGGAACAAAGACCTAGACAAGAAATTAAATTACTTTAAATTCTAAAGTATTCATACTCTTATGCCAAGAAAACGTCATTTTAGATAACAAATCACATGCCCGAGTGCCACAAGTGTCAAGTAAATCTCACAGTCCTAAGCTTCTAAGGATAAAGGGTTAAATTCTTTCCATGGTGTACGGTTCACATGTGCCACAGTTGATTTTCATGCATGTAGCACGCTCAGATTCTGTGACACTTGGGCATCAGCGTGTGCAAATGAAACATTAAGAGTTGAGTTTGACTTCTGTGTTTCATTTTCCCCTCAAACAGAGAATCCAAACCTGTAGGTTTCCAGGAAACACTGGAAAATGTTTTAAAGATATGCATATAAGCATCATATGTGAAAGAATTCCAAATGCTAGACTCAGTTTCTGTCTTTGGAGTGACTGTCCTTATCTCCAGAACATCTCCCTAAATCTTGATGATTTCCTGATGTTTAACAGCATGCAGAAAACAGTATTAACTGTTTGCCTCTCTGTTGACCAAATCCAGCTAGAGGCTTCTTGCCCAAATTGCATGGCAGTCCTGGCACTGTCTATGGGATGAGAAAAAAAGCAGTTATTCAGACACTCTTAGTGCAGCAAGGCTCTAATTAGGAATAGCCCTATTATTCAGTTTAATAATCAAACAGAGGACAGTGCTGCCATCTCCCCTTCCATGCCCAGAAAATACAAGTAGGGCAGAAAAGAGCACTTGAATGTGTGATTAACACACCTCAGAGCCACTCGCTTCATAAAATTAAGCCAGCTCAAAGCAGCTGTTCCCAGTCCAAAAAAAAAACCCCAAAAAAACCAAAAAAAACCCCTGCTCTCTGTAAAGATTATGATTTGGTGATAAGCAAAGAAATTAGTCTAGTACAACTGACCCAAGAATTCATTGCTGCTTTCTGAGATGAACTAACAAAGAGGCATCTGACAGGATTTGAGATGTAACAGATGCACACTTTTCCTTCATGCATGCAGTAATGAGATGTGTATATATGAACAGGGCTGACCAGATGATGTTTCTGCTTTAATTACTGAGAAACATTCTTGCCCACGCTAAGATGTGTATACAGGCAACGATTTAAAGGAGAAGGAAAAAAAAACAAACCACCAGAAACTTTCAAACTAAAGGAGACTAAGCAATACAGTAACATTAACCTACACTTTATGCTCTTCATTCATTTAGCAGATTTATTCACAAATACCACAAGCGTCTGTAGTTCAGATACTTCAATAGAACATTTTCTTTCGTATTGCTTATTTTATGTTCCCTGTGTTTGGCAAAGTTAAGGACAAATTGGACACAAGAGGGAAGAAAAATATACGTATTCTTTTTCTTGGAAGCACTACACTAAGATCAGTGGCGAGAGAACATTTGAATAAAGGGCAATGATGGAGCCAAAGAAAAGAGCAAGGAAGGTGTTAAGCATATCATAAGGAGAAGGCTAAATACACCGCAAGGGGAAGTCCACCAAAAGAAAGACTAACAATTGAACATAACACATTTCCAGTTTTATTATCACAGCTGCAGTTTCAGGCTTGCAGTTTTCCGCAGTTCCTATCCACACACTAAACACACTGGTAAGAAGAGGAAGTACCATGTGAGAACCATTTCACTTGGGTAGAGGAGAGGGGAGGAGAAGGGTTTCTAGTTGACCCCATCCCGGTCAGCCCCTTCCACTCTTCCTACCCTACAGAATGTCCATTAAGCCACCAAACAAGAGTGTATCCACTGCAGAAAGTCAGATGTTATGCATACAGAAACACTGCAATAGCACTACTGACTGACTTTTCTAACTAGACCCTGGACCACCTACGAAAAGCAATGTTATTGCTTTTTTATTTGTGTGGTAATAAGAGAAAAATTAAAATATTTTTATTCTCTTTAAAAATCATGCTCCTTTTCACAAGCTTATAAAAAGCAGGGGCTTTAGACTTCTTTTTTTCTGCTGAAGTTCAAAAAAAAAAAGGTGTAAGAAACAAAACAAAAAAGGATTTAAGTATCACAAATACTGTGGATTTCATTTTTAGTTTATAAACCAACTTGCTTCAAAATCTAATTATTTTCTAAGTAAAAGGATTACACTAGTTTCACAGCTATTTTATCAAGCAGATTAGTGTTAGCTACCAGGTTAAAAGATTGCTGTCAAGGTTGAAAATATGGAATCAAATATTTCTGTACTACCAACACCATTCACCCTAGATAGTCTCATTTTGTTATTTTCAAAACACACTCAAATCCACACACCGGTGTGCCAGTCAGATGCAAATTTCTCTAGATGAAGGACTTCCTTGGATTTCAGCATCTGGCTTTTTCTCACTGAGGTATTTATGAGATTCCCTATTGAAGGGCCAAACAAAATGAAATCCTTTTAACAACCTAACATTAGGGACTGGACCAGCTCTGGTACAGGAAATGGACTGTGAACAGCTCTCCAATAACGTGGAAGTCTGTGATCTAAAGAGTGCACAGCCATATCTACTGACCTCAGCTGAGACTGTGGATCCATTGTCAAACACCCTATAGAGACATCCAACATTTTTAAAGAAGTCAATCTCTGCTCTAGACAGTATACAGTTTAAGTAGTGAGTCAAACAAAGAAAGTACTATCAGTCATATCTGCAGATGGGAAACGAAGGCACAAAGAGCTTTGAATGACTCTGTGCAAGGTTATAAAGGATGTCTGTGGCAGAGTCAGGAACCAAGCCCGGAAGCTCTCAATCCTAGCTCAATGTCTTTGGATACCGAGACAATTCTTCCTTTTGCTTATCCTTCCCCCCTCTTCACTTAATTACTTATTTCTGAGAGGAAAGACACTAACACCATGAGAGACAGTCTATTTTCCTTTTATATTTATAATCTTCATTACATTTTCTTTATCTCAACGTAGGATACAAAAGCGTTACACAAGTAATTAAAAATTGTACAATCAACTGTACATGTAAAAGCAGAATCTGGTATTTCAGAAAGCTTGAGAGGAAACCAGAGCATGCAATACGTGATTTGGAGAGACTTCCAGAGCAACCATTTTGGGGACATGAATAGGCACTTATCTCCACAATCTAAAATCAAGATATTCCAGAGCTTAAAGGTGCACCTCAACAGTCTTTACTTTTTTAGGATGGAATACATGAAGTAATTAATACATAATTAAAACTATACAGACAACAGTAACATACTCTTTTGGGGATTTTTTAAAAATATGGGAGATGGAATATTTTGTAACAGTTTGTTAAAAAAAACCACAGCTCAAATTCAGGTATCAACAAGTTATGATGCTCTAGTCTACCTTCACAAATATGAATCATGAATCTAACTGCATTAGCCACTGTTTCTTGCACATTTGTACAACCACTTCTGTCCCAAAATGGCATACTTTATAACTCGATCTATTATCACAATGTGAGCCTCTTCTAAGAGTACCTGACCAGCAGGCATGTACTGATATGACGTTTCTGTGTACTGTTTTGTTCTGCTAACTCCTAGTCAAAGGCAACTGAAACCATCTGATCCAATCCATACCTGCTGCTATGCCTGGCAATATCCATAGGCATTTCCAGACCTTTAATAAAGTTATTTATCTATGAACACACATTTTCAGTCCCATTGTTGTCTTCTAATCAATATTAGTTTTCTAATCTAAGAAGTTTTCTTTGACAACTAAGTTCTGTCAGGATCTCAGTTGGCCAGCAAGTGCCATGGCTCCAGCAGGAGCACTTGTTTCAGCTCCTGTCAGGTTTTTGAATCCTGCTAAACAGTCAAGCTGTGCAAGCTGCCACTCTGAGCTCTCTTCTTCAAGGTGTTTAGGACAAAAAGAAAACCCACTGCTAACATTGTGTATCAAGTCCAACAAACAGAGCAGCCTGACCTGCTGAAGTCCACGCAGAGCAGAAGGTGGCCCATTCTCCCTGCTGCCCCAAGTTATGTGCTGAGTTCAAACACCGTGGCTGGGGGAAGAGAATCTGGCTCCACTTCTTTCCCTTTTTGGCACTAACGCTGCTTCAGCAGTTCCCAGGCAAGCCTACTGGATCGCAAGTGACCCCTGTTGCAGCAGTATGGATGTGGGAATTTCAGATTTTCCTGTTGCTTTCCTGTGTTACACAAGCATGAGAATGGACGCGTGGGCTTACACTGCAATGCAACACAGCTGCACATTAACAGAAACTCACAGAACAACCTCCTGTTTGTCTTTCCTCCTCAGTTTAAAATAATTTATTGCAAACATCTCAGATGTTGGCAGTTCTCAAGAGAAAAACAAAGTTACAGGTATGCACAGAGCAAGAATTTATTGATGCAGTTGGAAAGCTCCTTTAACACTTAAATGAGCATCTTCTAACAGCCTATAATGTTCCTTTAGCCTCTTATTTCAAGAAGACTTCACCGTAAGTGACATCACACGAGGTCTTTATCACCTCTCCAGAATAAAAGCAAGATAAAAGGGAAAAGCTTTAGGATTTGCCCATTGCCTGCACCATAATATTTCTCGGTAAAATTTCCCACTGACATATAGTATGATATACTCAAATTACACAATTCTTGTTCGGCACAAGCACCAACTCTACTAAGCACGGCCAACTTTGGAGCTATTCTTTCTTTTCTTTTCAAAAGGGGGATATTCGAGTCCTTCACTTTTCTCTTCTGCCTACACTTGGGTCTAGAGAACAGCTGAGAAGATGATAAAAATATTTTCATCTGTGGTGAGATTTCAGACTAGACAACTGCATTCTAGGTTCTGCTGAGAAGATACTCCTAACTTCAGAAGCTTGAACTATATAAAGAAAGCAGCAAGAGAACTAGTATGTCCTAGGCACACACAAATTCAAGGGAAAAGTTAAATGCATATCATCTTAATCTATAGTCTAGTAAAGAAATTAGAACATCTACCAATTTATGCAAAGATACATTTAAGACTCCTCCAATAAGTGTACCCCTGCATAACCACCATAAGGAATTTAAGGTAATACCCGTTTTGACATACTTTGTGGAATGAAAAGATGAGTAACACCAGCATAAATTTGCAAGTATGTACCCTAAAGTTTTCATGTGCCCTTTTGAAGGAAACAAGGCTCATGTGAGTAGGCAGTCCCTCGACAGCCCTCAATAACTTGCTCCTGATGGCCAGTCCCAAGCACATTTGACAGTAGGCTGCCAGAGAGGAAGCTGCAGCATGGCTTGTTAATTATTTGTTCTCCCAGGCAAGCTGGCTGCTCAGAAGAGAAGAGCTAGGGAGTCAGCAAACAGTTTTCCATAAGGTACAACAGTGCACTGCCTTTGTCCACCTGGTACTCTAGGAAAGGTGCAGAAAGCTTTATGCATCACAATAACAGGGAACAGAAATGGGTTAAGAACACGTAGGGAGAAATTGTAGTTGTTAAAGCAGTGAAAGATTATAAAGGTTACAGAAAGAAAGAGGGTTATTGCAGTGGGGGAGATGCAAGGCACAAAATTTAATCCCCACCACCCACCCAGCTTCATTAGTTTAAAAACTCAAGGAGCCATTTGTTAGTTTATTGCCATGTGTCACCACATACCTACAGAGAATGCAATATACATAGTACCGTGCAATAACAGGGCTGGCAGCTCCATAGTCATTAATACAGTTCAGGAAATCGGGCTACAGTACATGCTGTATTAACCTTTTCTGAAAATTATGGCATCCTCTGAAAGGGCATTTATGAGCTTAGTATTACTTCGAGGTATAAGCAGAATGTTTATGACTTGACAGCCTTCATCCACGTTCACTTCATTTAACATAACAGCAACTTTCATTTACTAGCTCCCCTTCAGCAAAATTAGTTTAGGAAATCTGACTCTGCCACTCATCTAGAAACAGATTTTCCTCTCCAGTTCCCAGGGAGGAACTGTATTTGCAAGCCATCTTTACAACTAGCAAAACAAATAGGGCATTCACTTCACCACTGTCCATTAAATTGGCATTTTACTTTCTGGAGGGTTTTTTTTTAAAAACACACTTTTCATACGGAAAAAAAAAAAGGAAAAAGTACTTTATATCTCCCCCTTCTTATCCCTCAGCATCAGCTCATGTTCTTAAAAGTAGTACCTTCCTAGTAAAAAAGGCTCTGGACAAAGCGGACAAAAGATGAGAAGATCATCTTTCCTTGTCCCCTAAGGAAGGAAGACACAAGAATGCCTGTGAAACCTCAGAAACAAAGATGCATTCAAACTTACTGGAAAATGTTGAAATCCATCACTAATATACACCGAGTACCAGTTAATTGCACAAGGAACACACACGGTCACAATTTTAATGGCACATGGTACAGTATGACTAATAAACTGAAGCAACATTCCATATGTTATCACTCGCTGCTCTACGCAGCATCTGGAAACGCAAATGTTGCACAACAGGATACTATAAAACATTAAAAAAGAGAGAGACAATATTCCATATTCAAGTTATTTTTTCTAATAAAGCTTTGAGAAACTCGAGGACAGTCATTCACATACGTAGCTTGCCAGAAGCCTTGTGGGAGAAGCATCAGTGTCTGAAAACACAGTTATTTACAAAAGCTAAAGCAAAAACACATAAACAAGATATATGGGTATTTGGCTTTAAGTTGAAGAGCTTTTGCAAATGCAAGGTATCGTGGCAAACACCTTAAGGTTCTGGAGAAGACCAGACTGGTTTTGATACTGCTGAAGCTTCTTTGCAGTATTTTTAAGGTTTACCTCCAAAAAGGAAAATAAAACCAACCCAAAAAACACCACCACCACCAAACACCAAAAACCCCACAACCCCAATACACACACATCATCTTCCCTACTCCTTTACCAATTCATCTATACAGAGAACAAAACTCATTAACAGGAAGCGTCATGATAATTATTATTTTTATGTTCTAAAAGAACATAATTAGAGTCTCTACCAAGCAGAGAAAAACATACAATCTCATGGAAGAAGCCCTGTATTTTAAATCCTCATGCAAACTCACAGAGGCGTATCCAAGACATTTTACAGATTCCAATCATGTAGCACAACCAAGGACACATCCGCGTTAAGGCTTTCTTCACTGGATAAAGTAAACCGAATCATTTGGCTATACCTTAAAACAAAGGCTATTCCTGCCAAATAACGTGTTTAAGTCCTCTCCTTGGAACTCCTTAAGACCTTTCTTAAAAACAAAATAAACTTCACAAAAAGCAAACCACCTAAACCACTCAGAAACTCCAAACACAGGAACTTTGAATACACAAGCATCACAAAGCGGTCAGCAAGAGCTTTCTGAGAAGCTGTTCTGCCTTGCCACTAAATAAAACAGAGCAAGGTCAGTCATCTAATAACATCGTTTTTCCCGAAGCAGGCTCTAGAACGGCTCAGTGACACTACTGAGCCTTCATTATAAGGTGTGACAGAGTCTACAAGTTACATAGCTCATAGGGCATCAGACAGAAGGCGATGTCTCCCCATCACAGCGGACAGATTTTAGACAAAACAATTTGAGGAAAAACAAATTAAAGAAGAGGTAAGAGTACAAATAACTTGCCAGGCCACAGTAATTGAAAGATTTCTTTTTAAAGGAAGAGATGTACAAATGTAGCTTCTTAGAAGTCAAGAGCAAAACCTTCATCGATTTCAACAAGAACTCTACTTCCCTGCTCACCTTTAACATTTGTTCTAGCTAACTCACAGGAAATTTACTGATAATTGGAATCATGACAGAAAGCGCGAGACCACAAAATAAAACCTCTAACATTGCAGTTGACAAACCAAGAAAAGTTTCAAGTGTTCTTCACAAGATATTTCTCCTTAGCGACTACTGGAGCCTTCCATGCCGATCATCTTGTTCTATTTTACTTTCTTCTAATGACAGTTAAGGTATCGAGATACTCTTCTTCTTACCTCAACAACTGAGAGCATTAATAAAGGAAGGATTATTACTGCTGGTATCTCCATAAAAGTAAACCAAGACAAAGAACAGTGTTGGTAGGTTTTGCTAGAAATCAACAACTCTCGAAATTACTTTGTTCCGACGTATTTCCTACCTGACTGTCCCTATCCTGAAGCAGAGGCTAGCAACTGTTTTGAAACCAGGGAGAAGAGACACAACTGCAACAGAGTACCACCGTGAAACCCTACTCACCCTAACAGGAGGGCTTCGTGCTTGTATCCTTTGCTGCTGTCCAGCTTGAGAGCCCTGCAGGTCCTTCGACCCACAGTTGGCTACAGCAGTGATGGGGACCCTCAACGCATTTGTGCCACCGGTCCCACCGCCGGCGCCGGGTTTCCGAGGCCTCTGTTTGATGCCGTCCAGTAGTCTAACAAGCAAAATATTACTGGGAAGTTCGTCAACGCTGCAGTCCACTAAAGTCCTGCACTCTGGGCATCGAAGCTCGTTTCGAGAGCTCACAATGCCCAGCAGACAGCGCTTACAAAACGTGTGTTGGCAAGGCAAGACTTTCGCAGAAGCATCAAGGCGTTCTAAGCAAACAGGGCACTCCAACAGGTCCAGCAAAGCTGATTCATCCATCTTCTTTGTATTAGTCAACCAAAAACCAAATCTTCGCAGAATTTGTGTGTTTTGAGTACTCCAAGGATATCATGTTACATCCATTCCTCCTCTGACCATGCTCTGAAATTTTTTTGAGGAAAAAAAGGCATTAATAACTTGGGAAAAGGGTCAGCAAGGCTATTTTTTATGAAGATGTCCATACAAAGAGCAAAAAAAAAGAGAGAAAGATCTCTCTACTAATTCAGTAGATGTCTTCAATGAATAAAAGAAACATGAAAGCAGCGACAAATAATAATAGCAGCCTACGTGAACACATCCATTTAGTTGAAACATTGTGATGAGTGCTAATAGCGAAGGTTTTCAAATCTCCACAGGTTTTAATCTTCAAAGATTTTATTATTTTTTTTCAAATTATCCCAGAAGGAAGAGCTATCCTCAGTACAGCGTTACAACAAGGCTTCTTTTTCATAGCTACTGCTCGATGCACCTGCACCCCCAAGCACTTATCTGAAATCGGCTTTTGTCACCAGACAGCGGCAAAGGTAACTACGACTGGGTGTAAAATAAGAGTGCACGCCAGCAGGGCGCAGCAAGAGGAATTACACGTATGCCAGGACTAAGCAGGCTACATTTCTACCATTTCTGCGAAAAACAACGGCAGCACATTACACGTGTCAGTCTTGAGAAGGGAGCCTCTAGCTCAGAGGGCTTTAAAGCCTGCCACAAGGCACCGAGGGTTCCGTGACAGTGCCGCCTTTAAGAAGAGCTTCGAAAACTATCGCCAAGTGATTTACAGCAGCAGGCAGCGTTACTGCCGTATCGTTAGGGCAACAGGCGCGCTGCTGCGGGCGCTGCCGCAGAGGCAAAGCATTCGGGCAGCTGAACTGAACTGAACTGCACTGCTCTGCACTGCACGTGTACCGACGGGCTGGGAAAACGGAGGCAACCCCCCCATACACACACACACACACACACATACAAACACCCCCCTTCCAAAATACCCCTCCTGAGAGACATTCTTCCTCGGGAAGCCACGCCAGGCTGCTCCACTGAGCAGAAGATGGCTTGTTGCGCTCGGCCGGTGCCCACCGCCACGCGCCCGCTGGGTCGCGCAGCCCGTCCCGGCCCCGGGGCCGCCTCGGCCAGGCTCCGGGCCAAGTTGAGCGCCTGCAGCCTTGCCCCGCCGCCGGGTTTCCCCCACCGCACGACGGACGCGTGTCCAGGCGCCCGTCCCCGCGCCTACCTGCCCTGGGGCTCCACAGCCGTACCCGGCTTCCCTGCTGACGGACCGCTCCCCGCCGCTCGCTGGAAGGAGGCGTGGCGGGGGGCGGGCGGCACGCTGCCCTCGGCGGGCCCTGGGGGCACAGGGCAGCGCAGGGACGGCGCGGCCGGCGGGCGCATCCCGCGGCG